>JAUCMT010000032.1:13604151-13625292 GCA_032357475.1 Enteromius thamalakanensis
ATCAAAGACCCACCCGCTAGTTTCCATTCTAAAGTGTGGAGACACTACACAACAATAATGCATGTTAATTTAGTCTTTGTCACCGTTTTTGGACAGTGGTTCAGTCTTGTCATCGTCTCGTCTTAGTCATGAAAAAAAAGGTTGTCGACGACGTCTCGTCTCGTCTGATGAAATTAACACTAAGTCACATATATCGTGATATATCGTTGATGAAATTTCATCCAATATATTGAATATTGTAGACATCGTGAATCGTGATATTATCATTATCGTGGGCCATATATCACCACAGAATTGAATCGTGAGTTACCTGTATCGTCCCACCCCTAATAATGACTTCAAATCAACCAGACTTTTATTTTGATGAGTTGCAGTGAATACGTTTACAGTTCTATGTATGTGATATGATGCTTGTTTTCCTTGAATCAAATGGTAAAATGCTCATGAAGTGACACTCAGAGCAGTTTTGGAGATGTTGTTCGTGTGTTTACTGTATGTCCTCATTTAGTAAGACGGCAGACACTAAAAAAACAGTGTCACATGCACTTCAGTATGCGTGTAGTAAACAAAGCAAGTGCCTATGCCATTCGTTAACAGAGACATGCAGAACATGCAGGATTTATATTTATATAAAGATACTAGTCCATATTGTGATTTGATTTAATTAGTTCATTAAAAAATTTACAATTCTGTGAAATTTTTGTCTTTGTTCTTAGGTCTATTGTGAAATGTGACAACTTCAGCACTTTACCCTCAGCCTAATAACCCGACTGCGGTCCTGCTGTCTGATTGGATCATCTTTTGAGGTAAGAACCTATGGAAAGATGTTTGTTAAACTAATCAAAGTCAATTGCACAGTTTATTCCGTTTTGTCCTCGCGTCCTGCTCGTTTGTTGAAATTTGCTTGGTGAAGTTGAGCCCCTGTGAACGGCAGTGACTTGATTTGACAGAAAATTGAAGATATCATCTAACTTCATTATTTTGGCTGGACTATTCATCCGAGGCCGTCGCGTTGGGGACAACGTCTGTCAATTTTTTAGAAGAATACAAACATAATTTAAAAGAAACATTTGACAGTCTGTCAGACAATCTGTTTAAATCAAGTCTCACGGCGAGCAGGCGACAAACGCTAGAAAAGTATCACAGTTGGAGAGGGTAAAAGGGAGGTGGGCAGATTTTCAAACACTTCACAAAAGAGAAACAAGCAGACGACAGAATCGGAGAGAGATCACTTAAGAGAAGACAAAACGGATGAGACAGGAGACTTGACATGAAGAGTGGGAAAAAATCTGCTGGAAGCACGCATGCATCACAGCGCACCTGTGCAAGGCCTTTTTACTCATGCCCCCTGTCTACCTAGATATCCCTTAGAGATCAAGACACATCCCACAACGTTGGACGCAGGGCTGGTGGTGACAGGCTCTGTCGGCCGGCTACAGGGAGCAGATGGCTGGCCAGATGCAGGGTTGCATTTGACCTTGGGCCCTGTGGAAGGCTAAAACATCATAGGCATCCTCCGGCGGTTCCACCTTTCTGCCGCTCCATGGAGCCGCTGCTTCGCTCTGACAGCTTATGGTTGTTTTATTTAGATGAGCCATATGGAGCCATTATGTGCTCCATCGTTTAGCTGCTATCGCTATTCCCAGTGTAGTTTATCACCCAGTGTGTATTCGAACAAAGACGAGTTCAAGTCCCCCAGACTGTCCATGACAATGGAGATGCGCCATAAGATATGACTAATCACATTCAGCTCTGTGCTCGGACAAAAAGGGGTGGCAGAATTATAATTGGGGTCAGCTGATGCAGACTTGATGGAAGGGATCTTTAGCAAGTTGGCAGTGCTAAGATTTATAAGCACGTATGCCGGCTCCTGCTGCCGTGCAGTATTTTACCCAGAATACCATGGTTATACACTTTCAAAGTGTATAGAAATTTGACTTTACATAATTTACACCCCCTATAATAAATATTAATTGTGATCATTTTTGATTAATAATGTAGCCATGCAAAGTGTTGTTTACAGCATTTTTTAAAATGCATGACACACATTTGTCTTATGCAAATGGGATGCACAATAATATCATTTACATTTTTTCTGCCACAAATTTTTTTATAAGCTGATAACTGATCTGATATAAAAAAGTCTATACTATTTTATGTATTTTTTTTTATAAGAATAAAACACCAAATTAGTCAATTAAAATGATTCAAGTGAATTCACATTATAATGTCCGGTTTGACATTTGAGTGCTTTTTTTGATCTTTCTAAAGATGAGTAAGAGGTATATGACAGCAAATGTAATAAAGTTATTAATGTACATCAAATATAAGCATTTGTATTTCCAATCTTATCTAATAACTGATTTTTTTTTTAATCTACGTTTTATCTTGCATCACTAGTAACTAGTTTTTCAGGTAAATTGTTGTGCAGCTGCATACAGTTATTATATTATTAAATATATTTAACTGCAAATAGGCATTAATTATCACAATGACAATATCAAGAAAAACAATCTACAGTTATCAGTTCTTATCTTGTCTTAGCCTTCATATCGTCTGATTTTTTTCATCTTTATTCTCTCAGTAAGGTCATTGTTATGTTTTCTTCTGGGGACGTCTGTTTCCTAATGGCTAGATGGCTTTTAGCACACTGTTACCAAGTGCAATGTCTACCGATTTATTTATTTATTTTAATTTTTTTCCAAGTAAACACTTGTGGTCACAGATATGCCCTGCTAAGGGTTCCTAGTATACAGTACAGGCTAAAAGTTTGGACACACCTTCTCATTCAATGTGTTTTCTTTATTTTCATGACCATATAAATTGGTAGATTCTCACAAAACGCATAAACTATGAATGAACACATAGGTACTTAATGTACAAGACTACCTCTTGAAGCTCATCAAGAGAATGCCAAGAGTGTGCTAAACAGTAATCAGAGCAAAGGGTGGCTATTTTGAAGACACTAGAATATAAAAGATGTTTTCACCTTTTTTGTTAAGAAGATAACTCCACATGTGTTCATTCATAGTTGATGCCTTCACTGAGAATCTACCAATGTAAATGGTCATGAAAAAAAAGAAAACGCATTGAATGAGAAGGTGTGTCCAAACTTTTGGCCTGTATTGTATATATTCTCTTCATCTTTCTTTTTTCAATAACTCATAGCCGCATTCATTCCGACTTTCACCTTCATTTCACAATATGGACTGAAGTTGACAATGTAAAAGATGATGATAGATGTACTTGAATCTCAGTCCAGACGTTGAGGCCACATTGTGCTCTTCCACTTTTGAATCTTTATTCATGTTAATCAAAGTACAACTTACTCTCCAATCTCAAAAGATTTGTGATCAAACACTTGGTGATACAAAAGACGCAGTGAGCTTATTCAAATTAATTGATGGCTTTCCGGTAGGCTCAAAAAACAACAATTCAGTGAAGCCTCAAGCCTACCTGACAATCAGAATAATCGTCAATTCTGGCTCTACGTCGTTTTTACAACAAATACTCTTCCTCTCATAAGAGGTTTATTTAACCACAGGTCAGCTGAATGGGCAGATGCCAGCTGAGGGGTTGGTCCACCATAGCTTTTTACTGATTTATAAATTCTCTCTCATGGTTTATCACTCTCATTAATGTCAGCACCTGCTGCAGCAGGGCTCTATCTGTCTGCCCGCAGGCCCTGCAGCTGTGCACTGAGCTCAGGCAAACTGCCCATCAGTCCTGCCCCCCTCCACCCTTCCACTCCACCAATAAGCGTTTGGCTTGGGATAGTTGCAAAAACCTTGCTAGAATCAGGTGGAGTTGCTCTGTTGATTGTAAATGTGTATTTATCATGAGTATGCACATTCCAGGTACATTGCCATGCAAAAGTATTTTTATACCTGAAATTATTAATGCGTTCACGATAGAAATGTAGACAGAGGAAACATGGACATTGAAAGAGCGCATATATGTCATCATGTGGTTTATTTAGAGGTATAGCCCACACAAACAGGAAAATTCTGTCCAAATTTTTTGTTGTTCAAAATCTGTTTGACCCAAAGTTTTGTTGCCCCTTGACTTCCTTTGTATTTTCTCTCCTTACAAACGCCCCTAGTATGTGAATCAACAGAAATTATATTGGATTGGTCGTGGTTTTTCAGTTTTTTTTCTCTCTCAAAGGGCGCAGTGGTACCTCATCCAGGAAGCTTCAAATTATCACAGAAAAACTTTTAAAGAACTACAGGCTTCTCTTACATCTGCGAAGGACACTATTTAGGATTCTGCAATAGAAAAGGAACTGTGAAAAATGACCTTAAGGAAGAGTATTCAAGGTCAAAATGTGTGCTAACCAAGAAGAACATTAAAGTTCTCAAAATGTTTGTTAAAAAAAGATTCTATGGCCAGATAACAGAATACAGCATTGTACTGTAAGAATGCGATGTGTACAGTGTGGTTATGGTTGATTTGGTAAGTCTGTGGTGGCCTCTGTGACCTGTTATTGCTGAAAGACGCTTTTATTCAGAAATATATAGATAATTCTTTTAAGAGATTGTCTGGGCGTCTTACCATGAGTTGAAGCTTAAGCGCAATTGTGTGTAACAGCAGGACAACAGTCCAAAACAGAGTGAAGTTGACATTCGGAGTACTGAAAAGAATCAAAGGCTCATATCAGATTACATCTGGTGTTTGATTGCCTTTAATATTGTTTCACGTGGTCTAGCCTGATATTAGATTTAAGGGGGCATTTACTTTTTCCTCAGGGGTGATGTAAGCCTGTGTCAGCCAGTTTCACTCAATGAAATTTTCACTTTGAGCAGCATTCTGTTCCATTTTGTTCTCCGAATAAGCAATTGCTAAGGGGGCTTTTTATCTCTTCACTGTACTGTAGGTCAATAATGCAACAGAAATGTGCAAATTATGCAAAGAGAATATTCCTTTATAAGCCTTATAAGTAGCTTCTTAAGTTTTCAGATTGAGTTTATTCTTTTATTTTTTGGTGTGCAGAACTGAAATGTCATTAAAAGAACAAGCAGAGTAGCAACAGGAGGAAGAGAAAATGGGAGTCATGGACCAAAGCAGCCACTCCTTCTGTTCTTATTCACAAATTGGTTTCTTAGGACCCGGTGCCATATTACACTTTGTTTGTGCATTGTTTGTTTTTTCTGCTGCTTTTCGTTCGTCTGTTAATCCATCAGCGCTGGCGATGGGGGGAAAAGCTTGCACATTTGGAGCCAGGAAGCACCTCCTGGCTCATCTGTGTCCTTTAATCCTGAGAAACAGCCATGCTGGTGAGATTGCAGGCCCCTCGGAGTCTCTCCTTCTGGAAACTTCAAAGTCAGGCATTGGCGATTTGGAAGACAGGGAGGCAAATTCTGCAGGGAGCCTTCATGCAGGTCAGCCCAAATCTTTAGCTGAGAGCCCCTGGTTCAGTGCAGGTGGCTCTGAGGCCTGTGTTGAGGGAGGGGAGAGGTGCTGTTAGGCAGATGGAGAGGGATTAACCCCCTCCACCACCACCAATCTTTGAATTATGAATGTCCCCTCTCTCTTTATGTCTGTCAGCACAAGGCAAGACTTTGAACACAACCCTCTTGCATACCTATATGCAGTAATGTGCCATAAAAGACATTTTACTGTTTCGTCGAGAGTCAAAAATCTTTTTATTCTTGTATACTTCTACACTATCATAGGCGGACGGTGAAGTGTAAATCCAGGTGTAGGCTATATATTTTCCTAGATCCCATCTTTTTTAAAATAATACAGACTGCTTTTAGAGAATGGCTTGAATTAAATGTATTAAAGGGATACTTCACCCAAAAATTAAGATTCTGCCATTAATTACTCACCCTCATGTCGATATAATCCATACACTTTTATCCAAAGCGACTTACAATATATTTGCAGTGTGCTTCCTTATTCTCGTTTGTAAGTTAATGTAAGTACACGCACTGTAAAATAAAGCGCAACCAAAAAAAGAATATCATAAATAAAAAGAAAACGGATAGAATACGAAAATAACAGAGCTTGTTATGTTAAAGGCAGGGTAAGCAGTTTCTGTAAGCAAGTGTTGATATTTGAAATCACCAAAACAAACCTGTCACTACCCCAAAAGTGTCTTGTCCCTATTTTTGTAGCTCCACCCCACACATACATAGCCTATGCAACCCAGGCAATGATTGGTTCTTTAAAACAAAGCAGAAACAATGCTACGCTGGCTACACCATAGATATGTGTACATGCCTAATTAACAACCGTGGGCCGTGATAAGTAAGCCAGCATTGTAGCAGTTTTACTTGAAGTCATTCACCATAGTAATTACTGAAAGACATGTTTATGTTCTACACGGGACACGTGCGGCGTGACAAAGTACTATAGCCATTATAATCAGTGATTCTGTCTACACTGGATGTAAGCAGCGCAAATCTCCGCCAGAAAACTGCTGCCGCGTTCCATTTATGATGTGTTACCAAGATGTTTTGTATCTTCATGTGGCTTTGCTCTGGTGTTCACTGAATGTTCTCTCCTCCACATTATTAGTAAACACGCCCCTTACTGCTGATTGGCTACAAGTTTGTTTGGGTACTCCGCCCTAACTGTGTTTTCTTAAGAATTTTTGAAAACTCGCTTACCTTGTCTTTTAATGTTAATTATAGCAAATGTTACGCTACACTGTTACGCTATACTACTGTATGTGCTATAGTTAAACTGACACAGATTCAGATCTTTATATCCCATATGACTGCCACAGATTAGTGTACCTGTAACATATGTGAAAACCTGTAAGTTTGCTTTTACTTTTAGAATAACCCTCTTGTTTAGCCTGAGGTAATATAAAACAACTCATTTTATCAAGCTGTAACTCTTGTGTAGCCAAGAACTTACTCACCTTTAATACCTGGCCAAAAAGAAAGTTAGTTTTGGACCCGGGGAGGCACTGTGATGCTGATGTTTGAACTCGTGTTGTGCTCAGGGAGGCTGGGACTCCACAACTGCTGCTGTGAGGATTCACAAACACAAAGGAGTGGCAAATTCATGAAAATGAAACGAATGAGGTTAATACAGCCTGTTTTATGCAGAGATCCTTGAGGATGACATTTGTTATGTTGCACGAAAATGTAAATGAAGAGAAAAGCCTTGCTTCAAGACGTCTCTGAGGGAGCCAGGCACTGTGTTCATAGAAAATACGGCAGGTCTGGGATCAGATTGTACCTTGTCTTCTCTAATCACAGACAGAATAGACTACAAAGCAAAACAGATCTAGAAATATCTCTTGTATAATGTTTCGTATTCTTAGAAACTTCATTAATACGCCACAATATCTAATTCTCTCATTCTGTGTTTTTAAACGTATCCTTATTTTTGGCGTAGTTTGGTGTCTGAGCTCATGGACTTGCTGTATTTTGTTTTACAGACTAAGATCTGCCAATGTCATGTGACCCTGGCTGAAAGCATTGAAGAATTGAGCCTTTTAGATGCCAGATTGCTCTCTCTTTACAAAGACAGAAAGACAAGACTCTTGTCTCATCACCATTGAGATTTTATAAAAGCAATTAGCTTAACGGCGACTGTGGTGACAAAGCTTTGGCTCACTTAGGAGATGTGAACCGCCCTACTGTGATTTACCTCAGACAAAGAGGGCACCTTGGGAATTTAAGTTGGCGTACTTTTAAAAGTTTGAAGTAAACAACTCTTGCTCATTTACTTTACTCTTGCCCTCGGTTACGCAATGTGACTCTAGCTCAATAGAAGTCTAACTGAAGACTGGTTGTGTTTCATTCTGCTCTTTAACGATCTATGATGTGATTCAGGATGTTGTGAGCAAATGTGAGTACTAACAAGATCTTTGACGCACTGAAGTTTGGGAAATTTATGATTTTATCACCTGTGACCTGGTTGCATCACAATTACAAGTATTTGGTATTTAACATTGTGCACCTTCATCAATTTGAAAATGTGCTTTTCCCAAACTTTATTACAATATAAATACTAATTATTAGCCTATACTATGAATAAAATACCAAAATCTCAACCTAAATAAATATATAAACATAATAATAAAAAATGCAAATTCTTTTATTACAATGTATATTAGTGCTAAAATTGGTTACTCAATATTAGAGGTATTTTTTAAATTTATCAATAAGTCAATATATTTAATTCTAAATATATTTGATAATTTAAATTTAAGTGAATATTTACATGCTCATTACATGATACTACTGTAAAATTATTTTTTTATATATTAATGCAACTAATAAAAAACATATTTTTAGTTTTAGTTTTTTATAGTTTTTTTCTAAACTAAGAAACATATTTCTTAGTTTAGGAAATATTGTTCTGATGCCTACATGAAGTTGTACAATTTTAAATAGTAGATTTTAGTTTACTATTTAATTCCTGCTCAATCGGAATGAAAAATCAGATAAAGAAACAACTTTAAATACTTAAGAAGGAATGGTGCCATTTCTAGTAATTAAATATTATTCCACCCATCTCCAAGGTGGGTGCATGCTGGGAATTTCTTGGGCATGTTGGAGTGATTTGTACAACGGGGCACCCTACTGAACTAGAGACACAATAGGTACGTGACAGTGAATGTGACATACTCGGATCCTTTCCTTCTCTTCTAATTCCTTACTTGCTTTCTCCTTCATTTGCTCTCAAGTCATTTGTCTCGTTACTCTAATTTAACAAAGCACTTCGCTGTTTTTTGTGGGGGAGGCCTGGCTTATTTAAAGGCCTGATTGGAATAAGGAGATGATGGTGGTGAAGGAGCCGTTTATACAAGATGAGAAGGAAGGTGGTCTCGGCTATTTTGAGTACCAAAATGCCCACAAAACCTGCCAATTAGCTTAAGTGGCCTCCCAGCGAGCTGGATTAGTCCCGTACCTTTTCCGAGAGAGTGAGAAAAGCACTTTCTTACAAAACAAGTGGCAAACTTGGTTAATCTTCCATGCTCTAATTGCAGGTCTGGTTGCAAAATGGCATGTTACATTACAGACGCCCACATATAGACGTGTTTTATGCTGAGGTAAAATGACTCCTTGTTTAAGCTGTGCAACACGACTGCTGTTTTTTCTTGCTTTCTACCTGTTGTGTTGCAATGTACTTTTGTTCTGCCAAGCTGGCTGCCTTTGATAAGTTTTCTTCACTTTTTCATTTATTCTCACTATAGCCATATTGCTTCTCTTGTTCCTCTTTAAGGGTGCTACATCTTAAAAATAGCTGCTGTTCGCTTCGATCCCATGCGTGTGAAATGCGTGGTGAAAGTTCTGACCAGGTTCCAAAAAAAGTGGTTCCCACAGTCTTCGCGCCGCAGGCAGGACAGACAGCGTGTATCGATCAGGGTGTAAAGTGGGGTTTCGCTGGAGATTAATACTGTGCTCAGCAGAGCTCATGAAGTTGTTAACGTAATGTGGAAAAAACGGTGTGTTCAGCCATATTGACAGCGCAGGGCAAGGCCACTGATTAAGTGAGTGAAGTGCGTTTCACAAGCTCGCTCTTGTTCCCACATCAACTTTTTATCATGTCAGAATTTTTCTTCCAAATAAAATTTCATTTTGCTCCTGTATGAGCCTGTGCTGGGGGAGGAGCAAACTAACTTTTGCATTTTTCAGAACTATCACTTAGCATGATTTTTTGTTTTTTAAACAAGTAGCAGTGTGACATTATAAAATGCTACAGATTTTAAAACCTTTTTAAAACTTTTTTGTAGTTCTAAATGTATTGTGCATGTACATCAGGTGTACACATTTACTTTACTTTATTATTTATGAGGAACATGAAAAAGTGATTTATTGCTCAAATAGTAACATTTTGGTCCGTTTGCAGTCTACATTTTTATTGCTATACACATTAATATTACAGTATTTATTACAATAGTTTAATTTAGTTAAATGCTTTTGTTAGCCTTTTTTTGTTTTGTTTTTTTCTAGATACGACATTTCTAGAAAAAATGATGACATTTTCTAGTAAATTATGACATTTGCTAGTTTTGTTGATGATATTAAGTGTTTATTGATAGCATTAAGTTTTACATTTTGTGTTGGCGGTTTTAGTGTAAATTAATGGTAAAAAAAAAACCCAGTAAAGTTAGTTAAAAAGGCTCAAATCATTAGCTTGTGCTGTATCTAGTATTTCAACCTATATGTATCTTGTTTAAGTATCTTCCCCAGAACTGTTAGGGTAGAAGGACACGTCCAGGAGATAGATGGTTTAATCCAGCAAGTCATAGCAGAAGAGGATTTTTAATAAGAAGAACATAAGTTATGAATCTTTATTTCAAGCTGCGTTCTTTATTGTCAGCACATTTGAAGGCTTAATGAATGCGTATGTGTGGTGTCTGAAGCCTGAAGAAATTGTTATATATCTTTATATTGGACATAAAAGGTCACCTTGAGAAAAGGAAATTAGACTTAAAAAAATTTCCACCCTCTGCCCAATAAATGTAGATGACCTGCATTGGAGAGATGTGTTAGTGAGTTTTTAATCAGCAAGGATATTTATTTATTACCCTCAGCCTGAAGCTAATTTACTTCATCTCACTCACTTTCCTGTTTCAGGTCATTTACATATAGCCCTCCCCCCAAGGCCTGCTGGGACAGGATTACTGTATTAATTGCTTTTCGGTATGATGGAGAACAAAGCAGCCTTTCTTTTGCTCTTCCTCATATTCAAAGCGACTAACGCTACGAAGTTTGCAGGAAATTAGCCACTTGGGACCAAGACCTTGACCGAGATGTATTTCGGAAATTGCGGCTTGTGAGCGAGAGCTCACATACTTGTCCACTTGTAATCATCTGCGAATCTGGTACCTCAAGGACACAGAGAAGCAATAATATGGCTTCAATAGTCGACACACGTAAGCGAATGTACACAGGTGAATTGATTTTTTTCTGTGTGATCGCAACACCAAAGTGTGATCGAGCGTCTTTTTGCAATCACGGGTCGCGTGCCAGTCGACCCACACACGCCACAGTGATGAATGACCTCACGATGAGGCCTGTCACTGGTAGGTAATGTCGCTAAGTCTCCCACCACAAAGACCACAGCATGTTCAATAATATCGACTGTGTGCGTGTATGTGAGCTCATACGCCGTTTGGGATGTTGTAGGATATCTTTGCTTTCATCTCGGTGTTATGGGATATGTTTATCTTTGTGATTCTGTTGTTGGATATAGATGACTTCGATGGCCGATTCAAAGAGCAAAGGCGAAGTCACCGGACTGATACAGATCGAGATGGAGGAATAATAGGCTGAATGGATGAACAGGAGGAAATCTCTTTATCTAAAGGGTTTAACATTTTGCTGAAGGCTTCTTTGCTTTTGGATCGCCTACATCCGTGCCTTTTGGGCTACATCTAAAGTAGTATGCTCGCTTGGATCTTCCGTGGCTACAGCCAGATGTCAGTGGGTTACTTCATTCATTCTTTCATTCATTATTTATCTCCTGTGTGATTCGTCAAGAGTTTCTGCCATGGTACAGTTGCTTTCTAAGCTGTTTTCCACCCACAAATATAAGATGAGCTCTTCACAATTATTTCTGAAACCTGCTTTTGGAGTAAGCCTCTATTACCCACTGTCCCACAGCATTTATTAGCTGTTTAGAGCTATACTGGCTCACGGCCATTGTAATGATGATGTTTGAGGCTTTAGAGATATTTCCTTCTTTTAAGTCCAGAGGTGTCTTCTGAAGATTGATGCTTTTGACTGAAGTATCTCAAATGGAAAAAGCTCAAAACTGTGGACCACCATCTGTGTTACCATGGAGACTGTATTTTTTTTTTTCTACTGGAGTGGAGAGCACCGGTTCCATGGCACTCTAATTGCCCTGTCAGACAGTGGTGCGGGAGGTTTTAATGTGGAGTTTGGCACTCCATGATAGGAGTAGAGAACATCACCTCCTTTGTGAGTTTATTTAGAGTTTGAATAGAGAGAAATATTTAGTGAGGCTGAGAAACCTGGAGGTTCCTCTGTAAGCTCTCAGAAAATAAAGTTTTGATTGTGAAGGTCTCGTTAAACGTCGATGGAACTTCTTGGGAATAGCTAAAGACTTTTTCTGAGTGCATGAAGCCTCATACGCCTAAATTGGCTTTTCATTTGACAAGGCACTTTTTTGGTTAATAGAAGTTTCACGGTTTTAAAAAGGACGTTTTTTATATATATATATATATATAAAACGTTCTTAGAAATGTGCACTACTAATACCTTTCAACAGATTTTTAAAAACTAAACTTCCACTTTTTATTTCAACAAAGTGAATAGAAAGTGGCAAAGACATTTATTATTTTACAAAAGTAAAATAATAAAGATAAATTATTTCTTTTAAACTTTTTTCCTCAAACAGTCCTGTTTCCACTAAAATATTAGGCAGCTCAAAGTTAAAAAATATTAACCTAACAGTTTTCAACACTGATAATAATAATAATATATATATATATATATATATATATATATATATAATTTTTTAAAAGATAAAATGCTGAAACACATGATCTTGTCAGCAAGGCTTAGTCTTTCGTAAAAGAGTTGCATAGCGTGCAGGCGACAGAAATAACCTCAGTATTTTGGTACCACAAACTTCTGAAAAATTCAAAAGCCTTAGCAAAAGGTTTCGGTCAGCGTTTTATAGCCACTAAGTAGTCTGCTGCTGTTGGCCTTAGATCCGTTTGAGTAGATGTACAGTGCGGACCGGAGACGCTGCAGAGTTGTTGATGTAAAGCATTTTTGCTGTACGGTAATGGGGGAAAAATTGCCTGCGGCGGCGATTGCACAATACTGGAGTCTGTGTGAAAGAGCAGTGGTGATCTCACCTGCCCTGAGGCTCCTGCTCGGGGCACGGAGCACATTGTGTTTCCTGCAGGGCCACGTGTGCAGGCGGGCGCTTCTCTCCTCACTTCTTCCCCCAGCTCTGTGTCTCCTGTCGATCTGCCCTTGACTCTGAGGAGCAGCCAGCAGACAGATAGAGCACGGTAATCAATTACTTCCATTTAGTGGTGAGCAAGCCACGTTCACACGTCCGTCAGAGAGAAATAGGAGTGAAGGATGGGGTGAGACAGACTCGCCATCACAGATGACAGCATAGCATTAGAACTGTTTCACAGCATAACTGCAATGTCAGGTTTACATTGTGCTTTTATGCAACAAGCATATTTTTGCAAATGTGTGTCAAAGACTGACACGGAAGAAGAAATTGTTGAATAAAGTTTTCTTTGTGCACAGAAATTTTCTGAACCACTGATGTCACATGGTCTATTAACAAAGTTCTCACATTGAAGGTTTATCAATGTTTCTTTTTTTATTATTAGTTTTCTTTGCGCAGAATATTTTCGTAGCTTCATAAAATAAAGGACAAACTACTGATATCACGTGGACTTTTTTTAAAAAGTCCTTACTAACTTCCTGGGCCTTAAAAAGGCCTTGGATTTCATCAGAAATATGTACCATATAGTACCATATTGGTTATCAGTTATTATTAGAGCTTTTCAATTTAATTCATTGGTGTCGTCTGATTTTGCATATTAAATTTAGTATTGTATTATATTGAATTCTGTACTCTGTGATGTCATGCTTAAGTGCTAATAATGCAATAACGATGCTAAATGCAATCTTTAGAAAATAAACCATTAAACCATTTCTTTACTGCACATGTGGCACATCTAATTTTAATTGCCCTATTTGTCAGTTAATAGTAATAAAAAATAATGAGCAGCTTGTCTATGTCAGAAATCTGTGTTGAGCGAAACCGGACCTTTATGAAAACGTACGATGTACGATGAACTTTGCTTGGCACTATTTCGATGGCAGTTTAACGACAGGGTTTATGGTGTTTTAAAGGCAGTGCTTTAGGGGAACTCAGCTGCTGAGTTTATGATTTTGTCAGACAGCAGTTTGACCTGTAGGCTTTTATTCTCCTCAAACACACACAAACCCTCAGAGACGCTGGAAATGCCAGAGGAGGTCATGGTTGTGTTGCCTTTGTTCTGTGTGTACAGAGAAAGACAGTGCAAGTGTGTCTTCTGTTGACTCTGAAGCCAATCAGCATGCCAGGTTCGATAAGTCTACATCTCTCTCACTCCTCACTCTACCTGGCATTGATATGCGTTTCATATTGGATACTATCTAAATATTCTTTGGCTTGCATTCCGATGCATCTCCGGTGTGGTCGGATAAAGATACAATCCGTCTTACCCGAGGAAAATGGGAAGCAGTGGGTTTTTGTTTTTTCAAATACTGACAGATAATTCAAAATGCTTTGTCTTTGTGCTGTTCTCCTACTTTAGAAACATTGCCTCAGTAAAGGATGCTAATAGGAATCAGAAGTGAAGAAAAAAGGGGGAAATAAAATTTTAAAGCTCTTCTGTAAAAAATAGACCAGAAGATAGATGTGACTGAGGATTTGGAGAATATAAGAGATTCCTGGTTTGAACCAGTTCAATAATTCATCAGATGTTGTTCAATAAATCAGGTGATCAAACCGAAGTGGTTGTTTTTCACATTATGAGAACAGAATAATAGGGAAACAAGCTAAAAGCATGTTGAAAATAGACTATAAATAAAAAAACGTACAATCTATTTAGTTTCGGCTGCGGTTGCTAATGTTGACTACTTAAAATGCATTAGCATTTACATATTAGTTGAGACTGGCCAGAATCAGTCCATGATTCGAGGGATTCAGAGAGATCAGTGCAATCCTATTGTGAGACAATAATCAAAAACAATGCCAATATTCTCAGAAATATTATGTTCAGAACATGCTAGGTTGTTTGGGCCAAGCTTCCGTAGCATCAGAAGCTCTTTCTCAGAGGGGGTGAGGGGGATATTCAGGTGTAAACGTCTAAGTCTGTTCCGTCTCCTACAGCTTTCCTCTTCTTGCTGTGTAAAGAGCTGCTAATGTCATTGTGCTTCAGGCGTCAGTAAACTGTCAGCTTTTTTGGCTACTTAAGGATAGCTGCACGTGTGTTCCCACAACCCTAGAGCGCCAAAGATCTTGGGAAAAACGCAGAGGATAAACAAAAGCTAGCGTGTGATTGTGTGTTTTCTTTTTGTCCCTGGAGTTTTCTCAAAAATCACAGTGATGACGGGACATTCTTGGTAGGGCTATTTTTGGAATTAATGTTTTTAGTGGCCGGGGCCTGACATGGAAATGAAATTACCAAGGCATTGCGTGAATATGGCACTTCAGCTTAACATAGTCACCTCCAAAAGCTCTTAAAACAATCTAAGCGCCGGAACAAAGGTGAGCCAACGGATTGAGACAGTATGCACGCATGGCCAATACAGGTCTGAAGATGTCCTGATCTCATATTGAGAATTAGGTATATAGGATATTTATACAGGATAATTAGATTATTTAGATTAATTAGATGATTAGATTGATGTGGTATAGCATTTTTTTTATGTTGAACATTTTAACTGGTAAAAAAAAAAATTTGAACACATTGATGATTGTTCAGTAATTAAAATGGTAATCCATATGATATGGGATTTTGTGACGGATTTGCAGATGATGATGATGCAGATTTGTTGCTTTAGTTACTTAATTGTAAAGTATTATCTGTGCTCCACACAGTACATCATTACACTGTTGACAATGTTCTTTTCGGACTGGTAAAATGTTTACATTTTTGTTTCTTAATTTAAAAAAAGAAAATGTGAGATGAGAATACGCTATGTTTGAGGTGAATGTCAGACAGTCACCAATCCCTTTTAAAACAATGAATTTTTATATTTGCTGCTGAATATTTAGCATGCAAGGATAAGTACAGTTTGAGCACTTGGGCATTCCAGTGGGAAGCAAATCTGAACTTTCTTACATCTCCCTGTGCGTTTAAACAGGCTGAATTCCTAAACCCACTTTTGCTTCATGTTAGTTAAGCTAGTCCAAACCCGAGCGAGGGGCTGTCAGTGCTGTTCTAGCTCTGTTTAACACCAGCCGTCTCTTCTGGAACTAAATACAAGTGATCAAAAACCTGGTCTGGCTACACCACCCACACTCTCTCTCTGCTCATATTCAGCCCTCATTACCGCCACATAAATAACTAATGAAGGATCAATGAGAAGGGGCATTGCTGGAATGCTGGATGGAGCCCACTTAACTTCCAAGCTTTGTAATTCTCTCTCTCGCTCTGTTACAAACTCCCTCTGTCTCTCTGCACCTCCTTTTCTCTCTCTTTGGTCTTAATTGAATGTCTCTCAATGCAAATTGCTCATCATTTATACATGGGTCATGATGAAGTTGACAGCCTCTTTTTCTTCCCATGCCACATCTGGGCCGCTCAAGAAAGTGTCGGGATGGCACATGAAGCCTTGCTGACTCTCTTGCTGTGGATGATCTTTAGGTGGTTCTGTAGCTTTCCCAGGTGTGTTCTTACTTGTCAGGTTTGCCGGAGGGCCCAGCACCATCTCCCCTCGTTCCTCACCTTGGCATCTGTCTTCTCCAAGCCTCTGAAGTCTCTAATTGACTTTTCAACCGCGTACGGAGTAATTGGGTTTTAATTACCATTTTACATTCTGTTTTGATATTTAAATCAGTCTTGTCATCTGAGAGAAGAGCAAGTCACTCTCCGTTCTCTCCGTCATCGCGTCGGTGTGCCGTATCGCCGATTACGCTTTTCCACACGGCTCAAGGTTGAGTCGCACACGCTGGAGCTCGTGGCATTCACTATCAAGGTCTCATAGACAAAGACCTGCTAATGGCAATCCTCACTTATTCACAGTAAATACTAATTATCTCCCATCAACCGCGTACTTCAGCGATTGGCTCAAACAGCTGTGAAGATGTTTTTGTGGAGGTGTTTAATTTTTGTGCTTTTCATCACCACGCTTTTACTCTGAAGAAGGCCGCTAAGATGAAGATGTGCTAAAGCACACACACAAAGGTCTGCGGGATGTTTCAACAGATGTCTGAAGGATTTCCAAAGTACACCGCAGCTCCTCCTGTAATGAGATTTTTGGGCCCCAGTTGGAGTAAGTAGTCATCTGTACGCTCTCCAGAGAAGATGCAGATGTGAAATCATAATTTGTCATTTTGTTGGATCGTTGACACAGTCTACATACTATTTTTGTAAAGACAAGTATGCTTATTCTTTAATGAAATATATAAATATTTCTAGTTAGGGCTGGGTGATATATTCATGCGCATCTCATCAGTAAAGCTGGTTCTTTGATAAGTGGGAAGTCTCCATCACCTGTTTTCAAATGGAGCGACAGTTAATACACAGAGTTGTAGATAACTAACAAGCTATGCAATATTGCATTCAGTTTCGCAGGTGATTCACTTGCGACTCTGAACCAGATTTGTTTTTGGCATTTTGCTTTTATCGGCATATTATAGTGCAGAGTAGACAGGAAGTGAAGTGGCCCCTTGAGCCAGGATTGGAACTCGAGACGTCTACAATGCAATGGCTTTATAGGTCGCTAGGCTATTGGTGTTAATTTTTTTTATTGATATTAGACAACGCTTTTACTCAAAAAAGACATTTTTAAAATGTGTCTCTAAAAAGAATTTTTTTATTTATTGAGTTGAGGAATTTTGAGTTGTTGTTGTTAACTGTATATTTTTGTACAGTAATTGCTTCTTAAGGATATTTTGTATTATTGTAAATAATGTATTGAAATGATACTGCCATGAATATAGCTATTATTTAAATAAATGAATGAATAACACCCAGACATTCTGCCGCTGTGTGAACGTAGCCAGTGATGTTTTCTTGTCTTATTGATAGACGCTGTTGAATTAAACAAATCATGAGTTCGTCATCACAGAGAGGAAAATCTTTATTTTTCTCCTTATGTTACACAAGCACTAACAGATAGCAAACACTCCCAGATGCTGGCAGAAGCCTCTGATCTCTGAAGATTACTGTTCTCATTCCTCACCACATAATCTCAGATGATCAGAGTTCTGGATCATAGTATCTGAGATTTGTTGCGGTGTATCACTGAGCTTGGATGAAGTTTAATCTCAGTGGGTCCTCAGATTGTTTTTTGTTCTGCATACCTGTGTGTCTTTGAGATGTCTAGAGATGATCGTTAGCTTGTGGTGTCGTGCAATCTGGACTGTCAAGTTTTCTCTGTCACGATCGTATTTGTGTGATGCAACATTTTATTTTTTTATTTGAGGCATTAAGTAGCAAATCAACTCAATATCCAATAGCAGAGATGGATATTCCATTGTTTTTTCTGTGAAATATGTCACAAAAAATATTCTATGAATCTTTTTACTGTTATTTCTGTATAGCCATTTACAGACTGACATTATTTGAGTAAGTTTTTCAGTCTGTTACACTAGTGTCATGGATTTCAGATTTACCTGCCCTTAAACAACATATACAGCCATAATGAACTGTGAATGGTCTCTGTGCGTATCATTCAGACAATCTCTTTCTGGCTAAATAGCCGATTTCTGTCCAGAATAAGCAGCAAAATGGGCAGATTTAATGCAGTAGTGAAAAGTCTGACTACTTGAGCCTAGTGCTGGGTTAACTGGAAGTAGGGACACTATTAACTACATTTGTCGGTAGTCAGGCATTTCAAAATGGTGTAGCTGTTCCAGAGACAAGCAATTCTTTTCTCAACAAGAGGAGATTTAATGCAACTAAATATGAGGTATTACGGCTACACACCGTGTACTATCCCGCCTCTTAAGAAGCACAAAAAAATGATTCATTTTAGCAAATCAGTTTATTTCAGGTTGTGTTAGCATTTTTTCAAAGTGAAAATATCGTTTTCTACTGTAATATTTATAATACGTCTAATTAAAAAATATTTAATACATGTAATGAAATAATTAGGTATGCAATATACACTATCATTGAAAACTAATAAATTACTAGAAAAAAATGTGTTTCAAGTAAATGCTCTTCTTTTGATTATGCTTTAGAGAATCCAGAACTGGCATCAAATCAGCATATTATTATGATTTCTAAAAGATACTAAAGACTGCAAAATGGCTGCTGAATATTTAGCTTTGCTAATGCAGAAATAAATTACATTTTAAAATAGAAAACTTACA
The DNA here is from genome assembly GCA_032357475.1 of Enteromius thamalakanensis. Classification (NCBI taxonomy): domain Eukaryota; kingdom Metazoa; phylum Chordata; class Actinopteri; order Cypriniformes; family Cyprinidae; genus Enteromius; species Enteromius thamalakanensis. The sequence goes on from JAUCMT010000032.1 coordinate 13,623,154, forward strand.
TTTGTTGTAATATTTTATATTATTATTGTTTTTACTGCGTTTTTTGATCAAATAAATGAATGTGTATATATTCGTAGATATTTAAAAAAAAATGTTACGTATTTTTTTTTTATTTAAGACGCATGTATTATAATTAATTGATTGACGAAACTAATAACAATTAAATACTGTCATTGATTTGTATGTAGTCTAATAAGCATGTAATGGATCTGAAAGATAAATATCCTTGTATTTAAGTACTTTTAGAATAGCTTCAATATAGTAACTTTCTCCACACTGGTGTGTACACACACACACACACACACTTGGTTAAAAAAGAGAAAGTTTCTCTTTCTCTGAACTTCCCTATATATATATATATATATATTTTTTTTTGTGTGTGTGTAGACTGTGGTTCTTTTCTCAGGGCTGTGTTGTGCACAGCTGCAGGCCTTTGCTTGAGGAAGGTGAGAAATGTCTGCCTGGATGTAATTGGTGTGACAGAGTCCTGCAGTCATTCTATACTTCCACCTATCCGCTGGCTGTTAGCTTGCATTAAAGGCCCTGTGGGTTTTACCGTAACCCAGCACATCTGAGAGGACAAGCAGACTTCTTTACCTGTATCCCTCTTTTGTGGTGGGTTAGACGGGTGACTTAACATGGACAGAATACAAATTTCGTGGGCTTTAAGTAGTTTAAAGGCTTTGCGGTCAAAATCGAACATATTGACATGGTCTCCTTTTAATTTAAAACCTTTTAAGCACAGGCTGTTTTCGAATGATTAGAAAATATCTAGCGTTTGTGATAGTTTGAGCTTTTTTTATCGGGCCAAGATGCCGACAGAACAGCTGTATCCGTGGTAACCGCTAAAGGTAGCGCGTGTTATGTGTGTGTTCTGCGTTAATGATATTGCATTTATCTGTGTCTCTGCCCTTTTGCAAAGAACGATAACGAGCCATTTGAAAGGCCAGAGTGCTCGTACGCCCCCCACTTCTCCACACACACGCCTGCTCCGTATACCAATGTCGCCACTTTCCATATCTATGCCTGTCTGTCTGCATATTCGCTACCTTTTTAACATCTACTGTACGTACCTGTCTCTTACATGGTTATCATCCTGTCTCATCTGAATGTCTCTAGAGCTGGTGTGGTAGAAATGTGTAAGATTTTTTGCTTTCTGGTTTATACCAAAGAACTTCTATTTTACATTTAGCTATTTAGCAGACACTTTTATGCAAAGTAGACATGTTTGTTTTGCTAAACTCATTGTGATTGCTCTGTTTTTCACTGTATACCTGTGAGAAATCAATAGGAATGTAAAAAAACAGAGATGGTTTCTCAAACAAGATTACAAAAATCACTCATAAATTGTATTTACAACATTATTTAATATATTAACTGGAGCTGGGCAACAATTCATCATGATGAATCTCATCCAAAATCAAAGTTTTTATGAATATAATATACAGGTCTATCTCAAAATTAGAATGTCATGGAAAGGTTCATTTACTGTACTTCAGAAATTCAACTCAAATTGTATATTAAATAAATTCAGTTCACATAGACTGAAGTTTTAAGTCTTTGTTTTGTTTTTTAATTGTGATTGTTTAGGCTCACATTTAACAAAAATGCACAAATTCACTCTCAACAAATTAGAATACTTCATAAGACCATTAAAAAACATTTTTTAGTGAATTGTTGGCCTTGTAGAAATATGTTCATTTACTGGATATGTACTCGTTAGTTGGTAGGGGCTCCTTTGTGGCACTGCTGGTGGTATGGAGGCCCAGGTTTGTTTGATAGTGGCCATCAGCTCATCAGCAAAAAAAAATGGCCAGCAGAAGGAAGTGTGAAGTGATCCTAAATTTCTTGGTAAACGGGTGCAGTGAGGTTGGTTTTGAAAAAGCACAATGGATCAACACCAGCAGATGACATTGCCCCCCAGATCATCACAGACTGTGGAAACTTAACACTGGACTTCATGCAACATGTAACATGCAACATCATCTGAAAAGAGGACTTTGGACCACTGGGCAACAGTCCAGGTTTTCTTCTCCTTAAGCCGAGTTCAGACTGCACGATGTTCAAAGCAGTCATGTCACAGATGTTTTCATACTGCGTGACTATCTGGGGTATCATTCAGTCGCTGCTGTGTTCACA
>JAUCMT010000032.1:13625392-13662022 GCA_032357475.1 Enteromius thamalakanensis
TGTGAAGCCACAACATGCACAACCTTGAGGCGGATGGGCTACAACAGCAGAAGACTGCTGCCTGCCTGCACACAGTGGTAACGAGGCATGATGGACCCATGTTCTCATTCTGTTTACGCCAAATTCTGTCTCTACAATTTAAATGTCTTAACAAAAATCGAGACGCATCGGACCAGGCAACATTTTTCCAGTCTTTAACTGTCCAATTGTGGTGTTCTCGTGCAAATTGTAGCCTCTTTTTCCTAGTAGTGGAGATGGTGCCCAGTGGGGTCTTCTGCTGTTGTAGCCCATCCGCCTCAAGGTTGTGCGTGTTTTGGCTTTACAAATGCTTTGCTGCATACCTCGGTTGTATCTATCGGTTCTATCAGCTTGAATCAGTCAGCCCATTTTCCTCTGACCTCTAGCATCAACAAGGTGTTTTCGCCCATGCCAAATTGGGCATCATTTAAATGCCACGGGCTACCTGAGCATTGTTTCTGACCATGTGCATCCCTTTATGACCACCATGTACCCATCCTTTGATGGCTACTTCCAGCAGGATAATGCACCATGTCACAAAGCTCAAATCATTTCAAATAGTTTTCTTGAACATGACAATGAGTTCACTTTACTAAAATGGCCCCCACAGTCACCAAATCTCACCCCAATAGAGAATCTTTGGGATGTGGTGGAACGGGAGCTTTGTTCCCTGGATGTGAATCCCACAAATCTCCATCAACTGCAAGATGCTATCCTCTCAATATGGGCCAACATTTCTAAGGAATGCTTTCAGCACCTTGTTGAATCGATGCCACGTAGAATTAAAGCAGTTCTGAAGGCGAAAGGAGGTCAAACACTGTATTAGTGTTCCTAATAATCCTTTAGGTGAGTGTATGTGTGTATATATGTGTGTGTGTGTGTGTGTGTATATTTATATGTGTGTGTGTATATAGAAAGAGAGAGAGAGAGACACACCTTAACCCCTTTCTTTCTTGGTTTGTGTTTATTTCAGGATTTGAACAGCTACTCCTGAAATCAGAAAAAGGGAGACATTTTCTTGTCCGCTCCTTTCTTACTTTTTTTTGGACCCAATCCATCGAGTTTCTGCTCAATTGCACAGATTGTAATCTTATTCTGGCAGAAAGACCTGCTGGAAATGAAGCCATAGATCACACGGAGGGGAGCGGACTTGTAGAGAAGAGAGAGAGAGAGAGAGAGAGAGAAAGAAAGAGAGGGAGGGCGGGTGCTGGCAGAGATGGAAAGGTGGATGGAGAGATTGAAGAGGGCAAGAAGTAATAATTGCGTGAAAGCAAGCAAGGGGGAAGAAGGAAATAAATAAATCCTGTATCCATCACCTGGCCGAATCCACAGCGCTTATCCATGTTACCTTGTTACAGGAGATGACATTTAGACAGAGAGGATGTTCTCTCCTCAGCGTCTGGCCGCATTAACATTCTGATTCTGCGGTATATGCAGCATGAAGTCTCTCCTACAACCCCATTCAGTCTCACAGAGACAGCTCTGTCTTTGACTCCCTCTCTCTTTCATTCTCGCTCGTTCTCTCTCCATCTATGCGCTTTTGGCAGTGTTCAGAGAGGAAGCAGAGAGGAAAAGGGGAGCGAGGAGACGGGGCTATCTCTGTTATGGAGAGCTCTTTAGTGTCTTTGTGCTCTGCATGTGTCCAGCCATACCCTCACATGTACCCGCTTGTGTTTGGACTCGCATAAAACTGCCCGTTCAGCCCTAGCAGCCGTTGCCATGGAGACAGTGTGGTGATGGACCCAGAGAGAGGCTGCAGGTAACAGAGAGAGAAACAGAAGGAGAGGCAGACTTGAAACAGAGAGGGGGGTCTCGCAAGAAGTAATCGTCTACTTTGAGAACAACCGGTTGGGAAAAGAGGTGACAAGATTGTTAAAATTTAAGATAACATAACATATAATAATGACATATAATACATGATTTAAATGTAAAATAAATTACAGTAAAGTATTTGTTCTTGTGCCTTTATAAACTGAATTTAATTGGTTGTAGTTAAACTTAACTTAAATCTGAAAATAATATATGTATTCTAGATATTCTTGGTTTGACCTGCAAGCATTATTTGTGGTTGGTATAAGCAGCTTTGCTAAGACTAAAGTAAAGTAGGCTTGCACTGTTGGCCGGTACAATTTTATTTCACTTTAGTTATGCAATAAATGTATTTTAAGTGTCTTAAAGTGCATTCAAAGTTATACATCTTATTAGTGTGTTCCCTGGGAATCAAGGCCATGACCTTGCCAGTGCTAGTGTCATGCTGAGTATTTAGCATTTAAAACACCAGACTGTGCAGTATTTCTCTTTTTTTGGTTCTGTTTACCCAGGGAAGTTGAACAGCTGTGTTGTTCCATCTGCAGGTGTCTATTCTCCGTCGTGAGGTGGTCAGGGTTAATGGACCTTTGTGTGGCCCAGACATGCAGGAATATGATCAACTGATGCTAATCTGGAAGCTAATGAGTAGACTCATTTGTGGTTTCATTAGTTAAAGTCAAACTGAAACAGAAATTGCGATCGTTTATTGATTGGCTCTTTGTCATTGGCTAGTTGCTTTGACCTCATGTGGTTGCTGGACCGGAGAGATTATTGTCCACCACTTGCTAGATGTTAACGCCATCAGAGCAGAGATATTGAGAGGACAGTCATGTGTTTTTTTGGGTTTTTTTAAGATCACAAGGGCAAAATATTCTAAACAAATAATAGTGTGCACAGATCAATCATTTATAAGAAACTCTGCAATATTCTTGTATTTTCTATTGGAAATCAGCATGCTTTTAATTCAATCAGCTTTAGACCGTGGATTTTACTTGTACTCATTACTTAATATTATTTTTGGATGAAAATTAATATCGAGTCATTTACATTCTAGACATAATTTGGCCAGTTTGTTCAAATATTTTTTTCCCTCCCCTTTGTGCCAAATAAATATAGTGCAAAAACATGTTGTTTTTGTTCTCTCAGAAAGTGAGATTAAAACAATTAACTTTTTTTCATTCCAAGACTTTATTTTTAAAACAACATAGGACCAGTCTGAATTTCATTGAATTGATTAATCTGTTGCCGCCTTTTGTGGAACAAAAAGGGGAAAAAAAGACTTTGAATGACATGAGGGTGAGTAAATGATGGCAGAATATTAATTCCTTTGTGAACTATCCCTTTACAAACAGGTGGGTGTATAATGTTTTTTAATTCAGCCGAACAATAGCCGAGGAAAATGTTGTTGCCAGAAAAAGTGGAGCTGTGAAAGATAACTATCAGAAACTAGGACAGATCTCAGAGGGACAGTAGGGGACAGGTACTCATGATGAGGACCCCTCACCTCAGAGTTTGATTTGAGCCCCACACACACTAATAAACCTCCGTTCCTTGAAGTGTCCTTCACTTTGAGCAGGTGCTGTATCATTGTGACCTGTTTGGCGGTGGAACAAAGACATGCTCTTCCTTTTTTTTTCTCTCTTTGTCTTGTATTCAGTGTTCCAAAGATAAAAGACGTTAATTTCATTCTCTGTGCCACAAATCTTTCTTCTCAGATGAGCGCATTTGCACCAGTTGCTTTTCTTAGCGACTGCTTTTAGACCAGACACATTGATTGTCCCGCTTCCACATCCGTCCTTCTGTCTCTATATCTCCATGGACGTGTTTCCACCGATTGTCCTCATCAGCCCAGCCCGACAGACCTCCTCAGGGGGGCCGCTCACAGGAAGCATCACTGGGTGGTTAGGAGTATTCATTAGATGCATCCATCCATCCATTCCTCTTTTCCTCCACCTGTTCTCCCTGGGAAGCGCTAAGGTTAATTAGCACATTCGATTAGATAGACGCCTCCGCCATTTGCCCTCATTTTACTACTCCCTCCTTCCCTCTCTCCTCGTCTAAACTCTTTCACCTCTACCGACACTCTTGGAACCTGCTGCATGGACCTGTTTTCTTGACCTAGACATGTCCTAATTTCTTTAAATGGTGCCCAACCATTAGTAGTTAAGTTTCCTGATAAATGGAGTGCAAGGGTTCATTGAGAATCTCTGAATTATACCTTAAACTAAACCTCATGGCACTATAAACGGCGCCGTCCACAATCAGAGCTTCTTCTAGAAAGAACCCTGTGGCTGCTTTTTAGTCAAGCATCAAGCCATTAGCATGCCTGACCACGTGCAGCGATTTGTTTACTGTGATTTAAATAAAGATAACTGGTAAAACAAGCTCTCTGTGAGCTGTTTTGTCTGAGAACCCTGTGAGACTTTCTGCAAGCTGCCATAGAAACACGCTTTGACATGTTGCATGCGCTTGTTGTTTTTCTTGAGGAAGCTCATAACACATGCTAAAGCTGTGGCGCTAGTGTGTGCGTGTGTGTTTTTTCTGGAATGTGACGTCTAAAATAATGAGCTTTTGTGAGATATTCAAATCTGTTAAGCATATGTTAGCTCACCTTTTGACGCACATTCAATCACTCATCAAGGTTAATGTCACAAGTCAGCATAAAATGTGTTTGCGTGTATTCTGAGGGTGTGTTCATTTTCTGTCTGTTGAGCCTGTTTGTTGTATGTTATGGATGAAGAGGTATTTTTTTAAATTTATTTTATTTGTGTCAGTGTGTGTGTTGCTGTTCTAGCTTGTAGACTTTTACCAAGCATTATTTGTACGCTAAACAAAAGGACCAGTTCAGAAGAATCATTTGTTAGGTTAGGGAATCAATTTGCACTGGTTGGGCTGTATGTGTTTGATTCACTAAAAAGTAACATCTCAAAAGATTCATTCTGTATTTAAACTACACTGACTATACAGACTGTTTCTTTTTAATTCATTTACAAGGTTCCAGTTCATAAGAGTCATTTGTTAGGGAATCAAACTACTCTGGTTGTATGTTTTTGATTCCCAGAATGACTCATGCTTACAAAGAGTCGGACTATACAGCTTGTGCTTTATGTTTTTGAGCAGTTGGACATTGTTTGGGCGGGACTAAAAGTTTGTCTAGTGTGTTGTTTTCGGAAAACTTCTTTAGAAATGGTTCACACTAGTGTTTGGTGGAACAGAAATCACATCTGAAATGCCTGGGTTTGACGTCTTTAGCCTGTTTTCTGTCCCACATCCCGCAGCTCTTCAACAACAAAAGATGCCTCACAGCTGTACACAATGTCCCAGCTTCAGTCTTTACACATCTTTTATACAACTTCCTGCTGTTAGACGCACACACAGATCCTTTCCAGCCACACGACAAAGGCTAGCCCGCCCAAGGCAGAAGCCCGTTCATTATAACCTTATATTCAACCCATAATCCTCTGTTTTGTTGCAGCTGCATAATACAATGCCTGTACCCCCCAGCATGATGTGCATCCACATTTAAGCCCCTCTGGATACAATATGTCTCTTCCTGCCTCCAAAACCAGTCCAGTAAATAACAGCAAGGTTAAACACCTCTTGCTCAACTCCTCGCTGCAAAAAGAGAGAGTTTTCCGAGGAAGGCTGGAGATGAGCCTTGGCTTGAATAAGGATGGATGGTGAGATGAGAGATGGGAATGATAAATCGTGTGCTTTGGAAGTGCCTCTCCTTTATGTAAAAGAGGTGCTTTCAGACCTGACACAGCCATAAATCAGACATGGACCTCTCTCTCTAATTTCATTACAATGGCAGGCAGAGAAGCGCACAAACCCACAATCTTTCACTCGCACTCAATGTGGGTTAAGCTGTCTGGGGGTCTGTATTTTGGCCACAGGGGGTTCGGTAATATTTACCTGATGGGTTTGTTTATCTCTTTCATATTCTTTTAACAGCGGCACTTCATCTGTCACACCTCTTTTCCACCTGGAGTGTGTGAAGTGCAAAACAGAGTACAGCTCTGTCGTTTGGATTGTAAAGCAGTGATTTTACCCAGATTTTGCTCATCTTTTGAAGAAAATACTACTAGCGCTACTTGATCAAGCAAATCATGTCGGCAAAAATACTACAGGGTGTTATGATGTCGCATCCACGTTTTAATGGAAATATTGGGATATTACCAAATAATAAATATTTTGCTGGATGAAAATGCCAAGATGCCAAGTTTTGTTTGTTGTATCAATGTTATATCAATATTGGATTTTAATGGTTGATATTTGCCACCATCTAACAAAATATAATTGCTTTAACTAGCTTAACTAACACTGTTAAGTGTTGCTCAGCAAATTTCATTTCCATGTGTTGTACTGTACTGTCAATTCTGATCTGTCCTGTAATACTGGCAAAAAATCAGATATGGACAGTCTTTTGTCTGTCTTTTGTTAAAGACTTATCAGTATTGCTAAATGTAATATTGGTGCGTTCCTACATGTAGTGGAAACACAGTTTTATCTGCAATATTTATTTATTTATTTATTTTATTACCGGACAATAATTAATTGATTAATTAATTGATTAATAGCATCCAAAATAAAAGGTGTTGTTTGTATAATGTCTGTGTATATGTGTATGGGTACATACATACATGAATATGTAAAGACACACATACAGTATATATTTTGAAATTATTTGTTTATTTCTATTCATATAATTTACATTTACATATATATATAATTTTAAAATACAATTTTTTTTTCTTAAAAATGCATGCATGTTTGTGTATTTATATATACATAATAATCAAAAACACGAAACAATTTTGTTTTGGATGAGATTATTCACGATTAATCATTGTCCAGCACTTTACTATTCTCTTTTCAACAATCCACCAGGCAAAAATCAAGTCCAATTGATTAAAATGATACTATAGCTCTCCTCTAACAAACCACTTAGTTTGATGCGTCACGCAGCAGCCTGCCTTTACAAGCAGCACTAATAAAATAAACCAACCCTCGCAATCCTGCTATTCTGCAGTGCGTTATGGCTGTCAGTCTAGGTGTGGTGAGGTTGTGCAAACTATAGTTTAAAGCTGGTTTGGGTAGATTTTGTGACAAAAAGGGTGTGCGTGTTTACTTGCGTGCAAGTTCTGTTTGTCTTTTGTCTTTCTCCGTCTAAGTGACTGACTGTCCTCCTTCAGGTGGGTGATGCTCACGTACGTTTGCACGCACGCCTCTCTGTGGGAGGTGCCGAGGGCTCCAGCTGTTTTGGCAGATAAGCTGTTGTCGACGAGCTCCCAGCTTCCTACCGTGCATCAGCGGAACAGAGCAGCTGCTGTCATCACACACACACACTTCCAGCGAGCCACAGCACACTATCACGACAGACCGTCCACCTGCTCTAAAACTGTCCACACCGCACAACATGCACGATTCGACCCTACACACCCCCGTTACCATGGTTACCTAATTACCTCTCGGCCCCGAAACACCGGCCTGCACGGAACACAAACAACTTCTCTGCGGAAGCTGGCTCACAGCTTTTCGACAGTAATGAAACGCATACATGCAATCCTGCAACAATAATAATACGTACACAAATATCCCTTCGGCTTTGACGATAATTGCATTAATGAAGCCTGGCGTTCTCGCTCTCTGTTGTTTTCCTCCCTGTTACAGTGTCTGATGACCCAGACTGCCATGTTTAGCAAACAGGGAAAATCTCTCTTCAACCTGTCCGTCCGTCAGGGCGTTCCACAACTGTCAGCCTTTAACTCAGTAATCACTGCCTGAATCAGCTGAGAATGTTTCTGTCAGATAACACTGACCAAGCATCGCTGTCAGCTCAGGTAAAGAGACCTGCTGAAGCGTATCCACTGAAGAATGGGAGGATGGGAAAGGCCTGGTCGTCTTCCAGTTTATAAAACCTTCAGACCCAGTGAATTACACTTTTGATGTGCCCTTAAAAAAGCTCGCAGTTGCAGTTAACTGGATGCATGGAGTGCAGATTGAAAAACCTATGGTAAGAGATGGTCACTCCTCTTAATGATGTTGGTGTGGGTGAAAGTGAGGTGGACGTTGGTGGGTGGGATGCTATAGCTCTGATTTATATTGGATAGACAGTCGTTGTCTGACTTGGTTATTCAGATGTGTGCTTGATTAGTGAATAGAGGAACTATGTGGTAACACATTTATTATGGACTCCTAAACAAACATTATTGAATTTAAATACATTCAATTCAAACGTTGATTGTTTTCAAAGGTGTATATAATAAATGTATGTGAAATATTGACCTGTTTAGCAATTAGTTGGATAGTTATAATTTGACTCTTCTAACCAGGTTTAATATTGTAAAATAAAACAAAAATGGTAAATATACATACAGTATAGATATACATAGACATGGATGGATGGGTGGATAGATGGATAAATAAATTCAGGCTATTCATTAAGTGGCATCCGAGTAGATTATTTTTAGTTGTAAGCTTCATTTACGTCAGAATAAGACTCTAAACCAGAACCGGAATGCAGTGTGAAAATAAAACACTATAATATATGCCATTGTTCTGAATCTGCTAAACTGGAAAAGATTGTTTGTCTTGCATTTAAAGTAATCGCTAACTGTTTGGTTTATTTCTGTGTTAAGTGTTTAGCAAACTGGAAAGAACTTGCCAGGTTGAGAAAGTTCTTGATTCTGAGACTAACCATTATATCATATTAAGAGAAAAGGAAGTTGTGGTGTGTTTGCTGTTCCGTTGATCAGCCACCTTGCCTGGTCGCTATTACTCTACCAATATATACCAAGCCCAGCTAACTGAGAGTTTTTCAAAAACAGGCAACTTTTCCTAAATGTAATTGAAAAGAAATGTATCTCTAAACATAATCTTTTGACAAATGCGATCAAATCTCTCCATTTACTGAAATTTCAGGACGTTCTGTTCCAGGACTGGATTTAAAAGATTAAGCAAGGGTGTCAGAACCGTGTGCATAAGCATAGCACATCTCAGCTAATTTAGCTCCATCAAGCTGCTTTCATAGGCGTGTGTGTGTGTCTGTGTACAAATCCGCTGGCACAAAAATGTGTTTTTCTTCAGATGCTACAGATGGAGAGAAGCAAAACTTTTCATCTCGGGCATCACTCACTCAGACCCAGCAGCCAGTGAGTGCCTCCATTCATTCAGTTCATGTTTACACAGCCCACCTCATAAAGAGCCCCTCACAAGCCCTACTCTGATGCTTTGGATGTAATCGGACTCTGTAGGATTCCTACCTCTCTGAATGACAGTTGTGTGTTTGAAGAGCCCAGTTATAACTGCCCTAATGAAGAGATTACGGCCAGAAATGATCGTTTCTTTTGAGGGAAAATTGAATGGCATTAGTGTTACACGAAAGGAGCTGAATCGCTCCCTTTCCTTCTCTCTCTTTCTCTCTATATTGATCTGCTTTAGTGGATTTTTGGTGGCATTTGCTCATTGCTTTCTCATTTCGGAGTTTATTGGATGACTACCATCACGCGTGTTTCGCAATCGAAGAAAACAGCAATGCTGCGAGAAGCTGACCGAGCTGTGCTTTTTCTATCCAACGATCCCCGTTCCTAAAGCTCTCTGACCCATATTTCAACAATGCTCCTTTGCTGCCAAGTGCTCAATTTAAAGTTGATTTGATTTAGAAAAAGAATTTGAGAAGCGATCGGGTCCTTGTGTGTGAATAGTTTGTTTTCTAGGTGAAAGGTCGCTTTGCTGAAGTCTGTGTGCGGATGAAGAGATAGCTAATCCTGGAATATCCTTTATGAACTAGAACCATTTTTTTTCTTTAAGCAGCTGTTTTCGCTGAAAGATTTTTGTTGTAAATCTACTCAGCTGTCGTCAAAGAGGGTGAAAAATACCTGAGCTAATCTAAAATCCAGCAGCAGGACGGTGAAATCCCTCAGAGCTCTCTGGTCAATAAGCACCACATTCTGCAGAGCAAAGCAGCTAATATAACCCACATCTATTCCAGACCTAGTACAGCAGGATCTTTTTGTCCTAGAACAGTGCCCCCAAAATGGACACTTATATCGCATTTAGTGCATTTCATTGTACTTAGTTCAATATTTTCAATTTTTTTTTATTTTTTATTTTCAAAACTTCTGTATAAATCAGCATCTGAACCAGAAATGTGTATGTTAAAGATACAATAAATAGACAAATATGTGCACTGATAATACTAATATATATATATATATATATATATGATATATAACATATATGATATATACACACACACATATATACATATATATGTATATATGTATATGTATGTGTATATGTATGTGTATATATATATATATATATATGTATGTGTATATATATATTGTATGTGTATATATATATTATATATATACACACACACATACACACACACATATATATATATATATATATATATAAGCCAGATTTTTGAAAGTGATTTCAAAAACGAGTCAGAAAACACAAGTTCATTCAAAAGAAGAGCTCTATTGATGGAAAAAACATCCACTTGAGTTGACAATTTTATACTGAAACATTTCTACTTTTGTAGAGTGTTCAGATATGTTTTGGTGCCTTTGTATATTTTCTGCTTTTGTCAATTTCAGAAAGGGATAAAAGCCTCCAGACCATAGGCAGAGAAAAACAGTGGATTCTGAATCTAAAACCCTTAATCTAAAAAGAGTTCACATGTTTAGAGAGTGAAAGGGAACGATATGGGGTTGTTCTTTTGTATTCTCACAAATCCATTGAAGATTAACCTGATTTCCCACAAAAGTGGGAAAGTTTGCAGTCAGATCGTTCACATTTGGCAGCCAAGCAGCACGCAGTGTTCTTCTGCATCCTGCAGTCTTTTAAAGAGAGCTCTTACAGCTTTTTTTTTATATGTTGGCTGAATCGCAGAACATTACCACTAGACATTTCCGTGTCATGTTGCAAGACTCCGTCCAGCAGTATGTAATAGTTTGAAGTTTGGATGTTCAGAAGATGTGTTCCAGATTAACTCTTTCGGAGTTCAATGTTTATCTGTATTCACAGACATGGAAACCAGAGGCAGAATAGGAGATGCAGACTTGTCTGTCCTTGTTTAAAGGTGTCCAATGATAAATTCCTAATCCAGGATTACCCGTATGGATGTTGTAGACAACACAAATAGGATGAGAAAGGAGTCATTGCTCTTTGTGTGGAATGGCTTAAACATGTTTCTCTGACACACAAGGATAAGAGTTTATGATTTTAGATTCTCGCTCGGCAGAAATACTCCTCAGTTATTTTTTCTCAGAGGCTAAAACTGAAATTCATCTGATGATTTCGCAACAAATCCCAATTCACATCATCTCACTTCTCTTTGTTGCTGTTGGGCTTTAGCTTTGGGACCTTTCTGTTCTGCAAAAAAAACAACAATTGAATTCATCATTTTGAAGATGAGTGAGTGGAAATTTAAATATCCCTGGTTCTGTGTTCGTCCCTCTGTGAGTTCCACTGCTGTGTGTTTTTTGATTTCATATCCTCACTGATCAAAGCCAGATGTGTACAGTCTAGTTCAGCTTTAGTCAGTCAGGCTACACAGTATACTGTTATATATGTAGTCATTATATAGTTTTTGTTAAATATTTGATCTTGTTTGTCAAATATCAGATTTCCTTTAAAGAGAACTCCTATCGATTTTTACAACAAAGCATGTTTTTTGTGAATATCTGTTTAAATAACACATTGTCCTATAAACAACAGTCAGTGAATGTTCTCGCAAACCTAAAGTAGGCTTCTACATTGCAATAATGTTTCCTGATTCATTTCAAATTGGACAACTGAAAAATGACACTCGTTTCAGTAAGGGAGTCAATTTGGACTCAGCATCAGCTCTGAACGATTTACTGACACAGTGAGTTGTTTCAAACCTCTAACTCACAGGGAAGTGTGAAGCTGTTTTGTGTGCATGATTTTTTTTTCTTCCCTCTTCTACTCCCCAAACCAGTTAAGCAAATCCCCACCCAGAAGCTGTATACACTAAACCATTTTGTTAGTGTCAAAAGTCTTTTTCCACTTCATGGTTTAGGCTCAGAGTTCATAAATATCAAGGGGGAATCCAATCAGGACAACCATTAATGCTATCAGGATGTGCTACTAATGCTAAGCTAAACTGGTTAAATTTAGGGTCTGATGTTATTTATTTTAGTATGGTGTAGGCAGTCAGCACTGGGATTGACACGACTATTGAAATCTACTTAATTATCCATAGAGTGGAGTTTAATGAAAAAATTTAATTAAAAAAATCTGGTGTTATGTGTATCTTTTAGACTGACTTATTAAAAAGAACAAGCTCATAAGAATAATTTATAATCATAAATCATACATAAGATAAAACAGCATCTTGCACTCTGATTAGACGGCATCTGACAAAACAACAAATGGATGGACGTAAAGTTTTCTCATATTTTTCCCAGATTTGTCTATTTTTGCCCTAGTTTCCATAAGTGGTCTGTGTGGATTGAGGTGGTACTTTTGTGTTGTGAGCATTAGAGTATGTCTTACTGTACTGTTTTCCATAATTTTGTTCCCTTTCAAACTTGCACTGAACCATTTTAGGGTCATGTGGACACTCCAGAGTTTTGAGTAATAGGTTTGCTCTGTCACTTCCAACTACATGAAAGCCCCCCCCTCTCCATTTTGGTACTTTCCTGCAGAGGAAGTGTTGTTGTCCAGAAGGAAATTACCGGTTGCTTGAATTAATGAGTTGGGGAGGCAGTTTTTCTTGCTGACAGAAAAGCTTCACCTGAATGAGCAAAAGCCTTCTGCTTCTATTTCCTCTGTGGTGTGTCGATTTGTTTTTCATTCCCTGCTGCTTTTCACAGTAGAAACACTTGCTTCCTTACAGGCCCACATGTGACATCACTAGCATTTCCATTAGAGTACTGTGCCGTACTCGAGTTGACGTCACTATAATTGTAATTTTTTTTTTCTTACTTTAAATGTCAGGGAAACTTTAAATAGGTACATTTTTCCCCAGCCTCTCTTGAATAGTGATGATGACATGTCATGGTTCGATTTAGCTGTCACACTGACAGACGCATGCATCACCCTCTGCTATGTCCATAAAATATAGTCTAGTTTAAACATTCATCATCTCTCCATCTCTTATTCCATCGTTCACCATTTCACTTGTTCTTTCTCTCCTTCCCTCCCGTTTGGATCTTATTCCGTTTTCTCCCAGTTTCTGCCCTCGTTTCCAGGACAGGGGTGTTTGTAGGCCCTGAGTGATGTGGTATTTAATAAAGACATGCAGTGGGTTGCCAGATTGTCAATTTTTATGCTGCTTGTGGCTTTCAAGGTGATTAATGTCTAGAGATGCCATTATATTGCTCTCAAGCCTGGCTGTAGCGCTGGCCACTGGCCCAGGGGTGCTCTGACGGTGCCTTTTATATTAGACTGAAATTGTTACATTTTGTGGCCGCTGCCTCTGAATTACCAACTACTTTTCTTAGCTTATTGCTATATAATGCTTGTTGGTGCTTTATTGAACATAGTGCAGTCTCAGCTTCTAGTAGCAAATGTGGAGAGCTTTAGGGAGCAATGATTTTGTTGGGTCAATGATAATGTTCATTGCTTTCTCCTAAAAAAAATGTATGTGAAAGTTTAAAGGGCATTTTATACACTTAAGTAGCGTTTATTTATGTTACCTAAAGTTTAATTTTAATAGCTTAAGATTGCTTAGTCCAAAACAGTCATAAATTAGTTTTATATGATTATTTTTCACCCTATCTTTGATTGGCTAAATAGCTAATTTCTTTGCAAATCAGAATTAATTAGGATGCATAGTATCTTCACCATAGCAGCTATTGTATGATTATTTAAAAAAAAATATATATATATCGGCTATATATATATATATATATATATATATATATATATATATATATGAAAACAATGTGCTCAATCATGCTAGTAGTGAAGGTAACCATTGAAGCTAAAAGAAAGTTTGCATGTTCAGTCTTAGTCAGTGACGTGTTGAAGTACTGAGTTTACTGTCCTCCTCAATTAATTTTGTGCCCTTGACCAAAACACTTCACCCCAGGTTATCCCACAGGCATTGTGCTCAATTACTGCACTGTAAGCCACTCTACATGAAAGCCTCTGCTAAAATGGCAAATATTTATCTGGAATAATAAACTGCTTCCTAGATGCAAATAAGAGCTTGCTTTTGCAATAAAAAAACATGTTTAGCACATGTGTTGTTGAAAAGCGAGAAGCGTGCCTTACAGGCATGCTGATAACTCCACTTTAAAGCAATTGTGTCTGATCAATAAATACATGAGGATGCGGAGCGTTCAGTGTCTTCGAGTGGTTAATTGGCTCCAGTGGATCCAATTTACCAGTGGCACTTTCTAATGATAAGCAACTACCTAATAGAACGGGCCGAACTTAACAGTCATTTCATATCCAGGAGCGACGCCTTTTAAATTCCAATTCATCACCATTGATTACACTAATGACAGTATAAAGATTTCTATGCGCACAGTGGAGTTGTCACGACCCTGTGAATTTTTTGTGTGTTTTTTTCTTTCTTTTCATGAGTGGGATGACTGAAAATTCATTGTTTTTGTCTCCACTGCACGTTCGTAACATGTCCGTTGCTCTATTTCAATCTGACTCTTGCATCGGCTGGTGCAGTGACATCGGAAAATGGAAAGAATTTCTTTTCCAGCACCCTGGAATGGAGCAATGCTGTTCTGACAGCTTAATGTATGGCATTTAAAGGCATTTCACCAAATCACTTCTGCTCTCCGCACCGCATGTCATGCAGAATGACAGCAAAGTAGGGGTCACTGTCACTTTAAAGATGTATCGGGTCGCATTTGCATATATATATATTTTTAAAATAAAGTACGCTGAGTGTACTTATGATATGATGCTGGGATTGAATACATCTTTTAATCTCTTCAAATGAACATGATCTAGTTCTTGCAGTACTTGACTCGCAGTGAAGACTTGAATGACATTCAAAGTGGAAGCCGGCCAATGGTATATTATTTTGCTCTGCGCAATCTTTGAGGTTATATATGGTGACTGGAGTTATAACAGCCTGCATTTGAGGTAACTTTTCACCTCTTGATTGGCTCTGCTGGAATGGTGTCATACTGTTAAGAAAAAAATCACATGTTCGTGTATGTTTATAGAGTTTAATGGTGAGGTCGCAGAAAGGGAGCGCTCTGTCCTTATGGAATTGGTGCTGCCAACCCAATCAACTTTATTTAAATTACATCTTAGGCCAAATAAACATTCTGAACAGGACTACACTTGCTAGACCTGCCCATATGATTAACTGCTGCGCAGAGGTGAATAGCAACAAATGAACACAGTGTGCAGACCTAGTGTGTGTGTGTGTGTAGGCCTACTGACAAAGCTTATGAACATATTAGTATTTATTAAAAGTAGTAACATCTTTGTAATACACTGAACAGAATACGACAAAATTGCCCCTCAAATTTCAAACCGGGTCCATCATTGAGCAGTCAAATGTTTTTATAATGGCCGCTAGCAACTGTTGGGCTGTCTATTCGTTTTAGTTCAAGCTGATTAGTGCCATCTTGTGTACCAAAAAGTTGTGCTTCTCCACAAGCATTGTTTTCTGACAAATGCTAACTAACAAATTTACTTGATTTAAAAAAAAAGTCTATACTTACTCAATCCAAGGTCTTTAAAAGTCTTAAATGTGCCTTCATAAAACCAGAAGAAACCCTAAACTAGCTGACTGAAACAAAGATATTCATTTAACCACAGTATTAAAATATTTAATAGACCATAACACCTTTAATAGTTGGACAGAAGCTCAGGAGTCTCTGTTTAAAGCAAGAAAATGAAACATCCCTGGTAAGGACCGGTACGAGATTTGAAAGAACTGGATGATACAGATCTTCTTCAGAGAGTAAGAACTTGGAATGCCGATTAGCTAACAGCATTTTATGAATTAATATTGATACATTTGTCTTGTTGCTTGCTGGGCTCATAGTTTTAAATGCAGCATGGTTTGTTTTTTGACACATTAAGACAATTAACAAGCAAGTCCATATATTTATTTATTTGGTATAAGTCTCTATCTAATAGTCAGGCTAATTTTCAGTCAGACACTCATTATCAGTCATTATCATAAAATAAACCAAGACCTGCTTCACAATGACGACTTCTTTCCCTGTTTATTTTGTGATATAACTAGCTGTGCGTCATTCCTAATGCATTACAACATAATTTATAAAAATAAGAGAATGGCAGTTGATGCGCTGTTTTAATGACCACAAGTTGGTTGCCTCATTGTGTAAAAATAGATACAAAGTCAGATTTGAGTGTTTGAGGTTTATTGAATGACATGTATAGCCTGTAACATCTACTGCATTAATAAATGCCTACAAGTACTTTAATGTCATTTAAACTGCATAGTTTTAAGATCCAGGCTTTCAGATGGAGGGCAATAAGGCTATCGAACCTTGACCCTATGCAAATATTGACTGTGAGAGGGTCACAGCTCCCCCGTACCTTACACAACATGCCGGCACGACTCAAAGCACGCTCACATATGAACACACACATGCTCTAGCATTAACTTCTGTGGCCAACGGCATTGTGAGAGTTCTGTAGACTGACAGGTCAACGTCGAGTGCCACTGGCTGCGTGACAGAAAGAGAGGGAAAAAAGCAAGAGGAGAAAAAAAGAAGAAAAGGCATTGTGCGGAGAGCAATGGCCGCAATTCAGAACCCACGCAGCATGAGGACAATTATCCCCATTTTTCAGTCCACCCCCTCCTCCCTCTGCTAACTCTCCTCCAGCTAGAATGAGCACAGGAGGAAAGCGCCAGAACGGTCTGCGTGACACCTGCATCTATTACCCTACTGCAGTTCTGCTCGGTGAGACCACTAGTACTGCGCTCACAACAACACGACTGGAGCTGCAGCGCTGCTGTTTGCATAAACCCCCTTGTGTGTAATGCTATCAAGCCATTTTTGCCAACCGCTTGGCTAGAAATGACTAAAAGTGCTCAAATCTAGCCCACTCAAGACGGGCACGTGACTGAAAGATGAAAACAGGACGGATTTGGCTGCACTGGCCACATGGCATGTCTCCTTCCCTTTCATCCGCACACCTTCTGGGAAATGATAAAAGCGAGGGAACGGAAGGCTGAGGGGAAAATGCAGGTATTTCACCCCTCCCTCCTGCTGAGGCTTGTCATCATAAACACAGAACAGTTGTCAGTTCGCACCTGTTGCCTGTGTGCAGTCTGCTCCCACAGCCAAACTCTACCAGCCCTACCGGAATGCCAAATTGATTAGTATTTCATGCTCGGTGACCGACCACGGCACTTTCTGTATTCTGCACAGTGCCCCAGTGATGCCCTGTGGGCAGCACGCAGTGATGGTTACCGTGTAGGGAGTATGTGAATAACTTTCGGTGCATCTAGAAAGACATGAGCTCTGTTCTGCAACCTGCGCTGCCACACCAGTGCCTATATGTCATAGAGGATTGATTTGTCGTGCAAAATCAATGAGTCACACAAATAGCACTTACTAGAGTAGAGCTTTTCTGGGTTTATCGTAAGTGCTGCTTCCATGCCATGTGGCATTACGTTTTTGGAGTGAGGAAGTAGCATCATACAGTTAAAACGGAAATTTTTTCCAGAAATGAAAATTCTGTCATACTACAGTTAATTGAGTTAATTGAGATAATTGAATTGCAGTGTACCAAAAAAAGAAGAAAAAGGCAGCATTCAAACACTTAATGCCGTGGCACACATCAATTAACCTACAGCCTCTCTGCTTTTCTTCAACATGTTTGCCATTAAATACTCTTCTTGGTTTTATCTATTTTTAGACTTATCATTGAAAAAAATGCTGTTTCACAAGAAATGTCACAGACAATTTTGTAATGGATAATCAGTTTATGGCACTTCATTTATTTCCATGGCAAGTGCGAACCGTATTTGACTGTCACAAACTCACATGACACACATGAGCTGACTGTAATGCTTTTTCCAATAATGCAGTCTTGGTATCTCCCAATATTAAAAAAGATAGTTCACCCAAAAATGTCTTGGAGTCCATCTTGATCCTTCTCTCCATTTTAACAAGCATATAAATACAGTTGTAAAGAGTAGTTTTTTCCAGCTCAGGTCACTGGCTAAGGTGAAAAACTTTTTATCCAGTAAGGACCTTGAGATTGTAATTCATGCATTAATCTCCTCGCGTCTGGATTACTGCAACTCTCTGTACTTTGGCGTATACCTCAATCTACACTCTCTCGGTTACAGATGGTCCAAAATGCGGCAGCCAGATTTTTAACAGGAACTAAGAAAAGGGATCATATCACCCCTGTTCATGCTTCATTGCACTGGCTCACTATCAAATTCAGAGTAAAAAAATTAAATTCTGTGATGAAATAAATAAGCAACTGAATGAAGTTGTTATTTTTGGTTTCTTTGTACACCACTGATGTCACACTGACTATTTTAAGGATGTCCCTACTATCTTTTGGGTCCAGGCAACGTGTCAGTTGTGTTGCTGTGTATGTACGGTCAGAAAGCTCTCAGATTTCATCAGTTTGTGTTCTGGAGATGAATGAAGATCTGACAGGTCTGAACCAACATAATGCTGAAGGCTGAATAATTAATGACAGAATTTTTCTTTTTTTGGGTGAACTAACTCTTTAACTCCATCTCTTGCTGTACACTTGCATTTATTGCTGCTGTTAAGCTATCTGCCCTTTCTGAGGAAATTAGTACCTGCTTACCAAACATAGATAGACAGACGTTTGTGGGAAGCATTGCAAAGAAGACATTTGCCTCAGTCTGTGTACAAAGTCAGAAATATGTGTAGTTAGAAGTTGTAATTCTAAAAAATAAAGAATTAAATCCAAGGTAGAATTCCAGGCCTGAAATGTTGATTGTTGAAATGATTCACATTGACATTAAAGGTCAAAGGTTACAATGTTTACACTTTCCAGGGAAATCAACCAACAGATGGTTTACCTGTTGTTGTCACTTCATATTAAGCTGACGTTCAAGAAGTAATATAACCGACAAAAATATACACACCTATACTGTGCTTTATTTGTTCATTTATTTCTGTTCAGTTTATTTTTTTATATTTTCTTACACCGTATTAGTCATGAAAGACTTAACAGAGGGCAGAAAGAGAGAATATTAGTACACAAAATACACAAGAGAAGAGTCTAACCAATGGCTATGTCCATTTGAAATTCAAGACAATTCATCCCATGCTGCCAGTCTACATTCTGTAGCATCTGTTTAAGATCATCCTCAGGCTTTTGCTCTTCATATGCAGCCAGACCTCATCTTGCCTACAGTAAAGCCAGACCTCAAACTCACTAGTCAGAGACAGATCCTGCATGACAGCGAACTGATAACTTTGGTCCGTTTCTCTCATAGCCTTTGGCGAGACTCTTAAGCACAGAGCTCAGTCCCAGCCTTATTTGTTGGACTGGGCCTGATCTTTATCATTGACTTGTTATCCTTCTCCAACAAATGACAGAGGGAACGAGGACCAAGCCTCCTCATCCCTGTTTACTGAGAATAATTGAGCACTGCCTCTTTCCTGGTCTTTTCCAGCAGATTCTCCCTGAGCTGCCCCCAAGGGAAAGCAGGCAGGAAATGAAATGATAACATCCATCCGCACCTGACGAAGAGAGGAGCTAGGAGGTTCAGAAAGGGGATAGTACAAAAGGAGTGAGTGAAAAAGAGCAGCATAGAAAATAATGAGATTAAATGAAGCACAAATGAAGAATCTTGGCTAAATTTTCTCCTTCTCAGATTTTTCTTTTTGAGAGAAAGACTATACATCTCACTTGGGTGTCCTCAGTGTTTTCTACTTGATCTCACAAAGGAAACATGTTAAAACTTCCAATGCCACTGAAACAAACTAAGATTAGAGTATAGTATTATCAAAAACATTCAATTAACATTATATGAATTTGATATACTTTTATAAAAGTCCAATATACCTTGGACATTTTTTATGTCTTTTACAGGTGTATGGTGGAGGGGAATTTGAGTAATTGAATGGTTTAGGAATGAGACGTCAGCTGCATTAATGAGCAGCTTAATTGGGAACTGTTTTCATCTGTGTGGAGCAAAAAATGGGTGAAAAATACTACTGTGTCTACGAAGTAAGTAACTCAATATTTTATATAAAATTCACAAGGAGTTGTGAATGACTCAACACAAAAAATTTTCTTAATGTAGCCTATATTTTATCAGAATATTGTGTATTGTAAACGTCTAAGTTACGAACGTAACCCACGTTCCGTGAAGGAGGAAACGGTGATGTTAAATATGGGAACTCGCCAGAGAGACCAAATGCCTTTGAGCTTTATACAAAAGGCCAATGAATATTGGCGTGCACTTGATTGCGCTCAGGTGCACCTCATCACTGTGTGAGTATAAGTGGGCACGAGTAGAGTGCACATGCAGGTTTTTGCTGAAGAGCCGTAGCCGGCGTCAGCGCGACCTCAGAGTCATGGCAGGAGAAAGTGTAATGTCACCATTCCCTCCTTCAGGGAACGTGGGTTACGTTCGTAACCTAGACGTTATCCTTTCAGTCGAATCACTTTGACGTTACATATGGAAACACCCATGGAACAGGCCATGACTCTGAGACCGTGTTACGCGGAGACAGCAGAGGGATCTGCACGTAACCTTCCCAACCCTCTGTGGTCCGCTTTATGTAAGGGGAGCCTACAGAGTTGCTTTCAGTGGTGCTGAAGCATAAGTTGGGGGCAGAGCACATGACTAACACACAGTTCTCGCATGTGGAATAAAGAAATGCAATATGTCGATAAGATTAGCCTTCTGGCTGACTGTGGATATTTTTGCCACACCTCTGGGCGAAGGAGACCCAGGGGAAGCACAGCCGGAGCTACTCCGCTCTAGTCTGAGGGGCAGGGAGGACTCAGGTTACAAACATTTAAGGGAACACTGAGGAAATTTTAGGCGCATGGATCCCGTAGGAGTGGCGCTGCAAGCCGGCACCAGATGGTCCTCTTGCTCACCTGCTGTCCTGATTAAGGACACGAGAAGACACGGCCTCTCCGCGGAGGTTGTTTCTCTATCTTTTCCGACCTGGCGAAGGGATGGGTGTTGCCCAGGCCGCAGCTCCAATATATCTGCTAAAGAGGTGCTCTGAGCCAGTGCATAGAATGTTCTTTAATCCTAAGGGGCATAGCTCTCCCTGGTGTAAATAAGCCAGGGAGATGGCATCCACCACCCACTGTTTAGCCAACCTCAGATTGGGGACAGCATTCCCTTTTCTGCTGTCTGCATAGCAGTAAGAGCTGCTGGAAGCGCCTGATGCTCCGAGTGTGGTCAGTGTAGAGGCGCAGTGCGCGTACGGGACACAGCAACTCCAAGACTGGGTCTGCCTCCTTGCAGGTTCACCACCTGCTTCTGAGGGAACTTTGGGCACATAGCCGGGTCGAACTCTAGGCACTCTTCGTCGACAGAGCAGGCTTGTAGATCCCCTACCGCGATGAGAAGCGCTGTTTTAAGTGTCAGATATTTTAAATCCGAAGACTGAAGAGGCTTAAGGGAAGCTTGCCGCGGTCACTTAAGGCGACGACAAGGCCCCAAGAGGGTAAACGGTGTGGAGAGCAGGGTTGGACCACGGGATGAATAGGCGGCGACACTCCGGGAAAACGCCAGTCCGAAGTGCGCCACGGTGCCCTGCCCATCTCGGGACCCGATCGTGTAACCAACGCTGAAGCGGTCTCATACGAGCAAGCCCAGCGGCGGAGTATGCGGATAGAGAGGGACAGAACAGAGGGTAAGACTCAGTACTGATATGCTCGACCCTCGAACACAACCTGCCGAAGGGGTCTGTGGCGAGGCAAATTGAGACATGAAAGTACGCGTCCTTCAGGTGGATGGCTGCGAGCCCATCCCGGCTCTGAATGCATATTTTTTAGTATCAGAGTGAGCATATTGAATGGCGTCTTTTTTTTTTTTTTGAAAAAGAGACCGGTTTAAAGCTTCCAGATCCAGGATGGGTCATTACCCACTGCTCTTTTTGGCACGATGAAGTAAGGGCTGTAACATCCCGACCTCTCTGAGCAGAGGCGTACCATCCGAATCAACCACTGCGAGGGGGCCGGATGCTATCCAGGCCCCGAGCCACGTTGTCAGGGGTATCAAGGGAACGTTGACCGCCGTGCCAGCAGTGGGGCAGCCCATAGCGGGGGGGGGAGACAGGGACTGTTCGTCTGGCTGCATTGAGCAGCGCTCACCTGTCTCCCTGGCTCCCGCGCTGGCGACACAACGTCCTGGCTCAGCATCTGTGAAGACATAGAGATTTGTGTTAGATGCGGACCTTCGGACACCGGGCCCGGAGATGATGAAATTTGTTTTTGTTAAGACTGGCTCTCTATGTGTGTACAGCAACTCCTGGCCCTCCCCCAGATGTCATTGACGTCACCCGAAGAGCAGTCCTCATCACCTCCGGGCTGCCTGTGTCAGGAATGCTTCCCGCCCCTCCTGGGGGCTGGTCCCTGATCAGCAGATGGCGCCCCAGTTGGGCATTGGCGGGGGTCGGAGCAGACGGAGGAGCACTCGGGGGCGGACTGGCCGGCTTAGACAGGACGTGAGACATCGCCTCGGTCTGCTGCTGAACTGTGGAGAACTCCTAGGCCTGATAGACCTAAAGCGGTACAAGTGCGTACGCGGCCTGCCCGTAGCAGCCTGCCCGGCGGCTTAGTAGACATCACCAGCAAGAGCGGACGAAAGTCTACACGCCTCGGACGGGAGATGAGGATGAACACAACAGGCGGCAACACCGCACTGGCATTCGCTCTTTCTCCCGGTTGCCCAGGGAAGACCTAAAGTGGCCATTCCGAGTACTCAAAAAGGGATTTTGCACGCTGGATTTGCAAGATGACTGGTACATCCAGCCTTTAAAAAGGCTACCAGCCCGCAGGATCCGCTGACAGCCGCCCAGATAAAACTCTTTCAGACGAGAGAGCTGGAAAGCAGGAACTCCTAAAAGCAGGACTCTTATTGGTCTTCAAACTCGCAGAGAGGGTCTCCTGAAGTAGCTCAGAACGGCTGCGGCTCTGAAGTGACAGTCTGCATGTGCACTCTGCTTGTGCCCTCTTATACTCACACAGTGATGAGGTGCACCTGAGCGCAATCAAGTGCATGCCAATATTTATTGGCCTTTTGTATAAAGCTCAAAGGCATTTGGTCTCTCTGTTGAGTTCCCATATGTAACGTTGAAATTATTTGACTGAAAGGGTAACTATAAATACTTAATTAACAGGAAACCTCTGTTGTGCAGCACTTTTTGATTAACAAAATAAAATGTAACTATCAAAACAGACTTTAGGAATAAATATTAAATGGAAAAACAGAATTTGGGGGAAAAGCACAGATTTGATCGGCCCTCCTGAAGGTCGGCATCATCTGGACAGAGCTTCTTTTGTCAGCCTTTGAGCAGAAAGTGGATCCTGGGGAAAATAATCTCTTGAATTAGATGTCAGGTCATTTTCTCAACAAGAACCAGTCGATTTTTCGGTAAGGGGGCCTCAGATTGTGAAGGTCTTTCTTACATGTTTTTTTGGTTTGGTGTGTGTGTTTGTCTGTCACAGCGGGTTAGATCCGTTGACTGATTCTTGCCTTTTAGTTTTTCTCATAAAGAGCTGTTGTCTTCTGGGCTTCCCTAGAGATGGACTCCTGCACAATCTGCAGCAGTCAGAGGTTTGAAGAGCAGGCTTTTGGCATGAAAAGCCGTTTTAAAAGCAGCTCAACAGGCCCTTTATTAATAATATAGAACAGAGTAAAAACATTTATAAAATGTTGTTAGAGAACAAAAAGGAGACCTGTTTCATGCTGAAACTGCTTCCCGTCTGAAACGCTCAACATGAGTCTATTGACTTGCATGACACACTGCAGCACAATTCAGTGTTTGCTTTACACTGTGATGTCTGATACATTTTAATTCTTCTTTATATTTTCACCTTAGTAAATGAATGCCAGGGATATTCTGCATACATTGCTTCATGATGGAGATTTTTTAATGCATCAGATAAACTTGGTGACAGTCAGCTATCCAAGATAAAATGTGAATGTTTTTTCTTTAGTGGATGATTTGTATGCCTTTTATTTGATTCATATCACGCACATCAGTGGTGAACTGATTTATAATATGAATGCAAATTTCTGCCACGAAAAATGAAACATAAAAACTGTGTTAGTGACCTAATTAGCTTTATCTTGCCATTTTGAGATTCTACAGTAACTCACAATTACAAGTTTATAATTCACAATTTTGAAAAAAAAGATGCTTGGAATTGTGAAAAGAAAATAGGTATTCTTTATATATATGTATTGTGACCTATTGTGGCCTACCCAGTCTCCAGACCTAAATCCAATTAAAAATCTTTTGAGGGAGCTGAAACTCTGTGTTGCTCAGCGACAGCCCCGAAACCTGACAGATCTAGAAAAGATCTAGAAAACTTTTTCAGGACTGGAAAAATTCTTCCTGGTGAAGAACTACAGGAACCGTAGTAACAATGACCTCTGTAATTGTTAACAAAGGCTTCTGTACCGAATATTAAAATGCTTTGACTCAAGTGCTAAAATACTTATTTGACACAGTTATTCCAAAATAAATTGTAAAAAAAATCATACAATATGATTTTTCTTTTTAGATTCTCTCACAGTGGAAATGCACCAATGCTGAAAATTGTAGACCCCTTCATGATTTCTAAGTAAGACAACTTGCAAACTCACAGGGCTATCACATACTTATTGACCTCACTGTATACTGTATATACACAAACATAAATCCTATCTAATATCACATTGAATATAAACTAAACTCAACTGTCATGTCATATAAACAAAGTGTCATCTCACACAAAAACACCAAGACAAAGCATTTCTCACCTGTGGATTCAAGTTTAGCATTTTCAACTTATTGCCACTTGCTAAAATGTGAAAAGATGCACACAAAGGAATTATTTACCAATGCATGTGCATGCCAAAGAAGGCTGTGTGCTTTCAGATGGGAAGAACTGAGAAGAGAGAGATAGAGAGAGAGAGAGAGAGAAGGAGATTGTAAGTGAGCTAGATAGTAGGGTAAGTAACTATGAGGATGTCACTGGTAAAACAGTGATGGATGCGGTTGTCTAATCTCATTGTAGTCGCAACACAGTTTATGACAGCCAGAATGAATGAGCTCCTTGTTCTGAACAGCTCTTACACTCATATGCCATGCATGCATTATTTTCCTTTTAATCACTTACTTTCATAAACATAAATTCAGGTTCAACACCAATGGCATTTAATTAATAACAGGTCACTCAGATGTTTACATGTATTTGTAAATTACAGAGCTCTTGCTTATCATCAAGTGCAGGTCCAATGCAGTGTGTGGTTCATAAGCCACTGTTTCTTGACGATTTTGGTTTTGGATTGGTCAGTTTTAAATAGGAACTGTAATGAAGTAATCAATCTGGAGTGTGGCACAGTGGTTAATGATCTGATAACTGGGAGGTTGTACTGTAGGTTTGAACCTGACAAGGGCTTAATTTATCACCAATGTGCAGTTGAGCAATACATTTAACCTCAGCTAGACCTACTAATACAGACATACAGTAGAAGAACATGACATAGATACGGATGGGCTGAATGAAGGCTGTATTTTTTAAGTAACACGTGAAAGATAAAAATGGTTTAGAAATAGTTTTCAAAAATAAAATAATAAATTTAACAAATAAAAGTAGTATATTGAATTAAATGTGGAATTCGGAAGCAGAAATACTTATAAAAGGTAAAAGGTGCATAAAAAACATTTACAAGCAAATTTGTTTAATACACTATTTATTTTTCTTACTATTTCTGCTATAATATGTATTTATCTGATGACTGTAATTATTTATATTTTAAATTAAATGCCTGGTTTTTAACTGTAGTAATATATTGAATTAAATGTGGAAAACTGAAGCAGAAAAACCTTGCTTTTTTTGTAAAACGTACTCCAAATAATCTTCGTTTCATTTACGTATTCTTTTTTTACATTGCCATTATAAAATATAAGAGTGCCACAAGAAGTTTAAAAGGATATGACAATATATTTACTTGCAAAATCATAATTTATTTATCACAAAATTAATCACAAAATGGGTGCGACAGTGGAGGCAGATCGCAAAATAGCGGACATCACTGCATCATGTCACAGCTGCCTTTGATGAACCAAGTCAAGCTCTGGTTGATCTGCACAAGCCAAGTCAAGCTACAGTTGAAATGCACAATAGAGTGCGGATCGGGCTGCATTTTTCTGTCTGAGCCCGGCCCGAGTCTGACAGAGCAGTTACCGAACCCGACCCGAGCCCGACAGGCATTAAGATATTTATGTCCGAGCCCGATCCCAGCCAGACACAGTTCAAATTTTTCTTTTTTTCATACTAATGACACATTTTTGTGTGGAAAGCATGCATTTATTAAGCAACTTTAGGAAGGCGTTTGGAAATGTCAATAGATGAGAGCATCAGCGCACACGAGGCAAAAAGTGCCGTTTTAACACAGGCGCACGTTCAAGCTGATGTGACCGAGCCTGACCATTTCTTACATTATAAAACAAACTTAAAATACACCAACATTCTTATTTTTGAAATGTCTCCAGTACTTCTACTGTAGCTGTCCATTCAAACAAATGATGAAGATTAAACACAATATAAATATGCAGTATTAATTTATTCTAACCTACATTGAAACAACGAGCTTGCAGAATGAACAGCAGTGCCATGGTTTTACCTTGAAACATACCGTGATTGCATTGCATTAAATCATAGCCTTTTGAAGTTTAATATTCACATTAAACCATATTATGATGCTTGCTTTATGGCTGCAAATTAATGCTCATCTGAAAATTATAATTAAGACATTCGTATGGAAGCCCATTTCTGCCAATGAATAAAAAATAAAGAAAGCCAATTGCAGCTATTTATCTTACAATTCTGACTTTTTTTTCATCAATTGTGAGCATATATCTCACATTTCTGACTTATCTTAGAATTCTGACAAAAAACACTTTAAAAAATCTAAATTGTAAAATGTAAAAGCCAAAGGTGCAATTGGCTTTTTTAAAATTATTTATTTAGTGCCAGAAACAAGCTTCCATATTTTTAAAATACTATTTATCGTAATGTAACGTGTTCAGAATGTTCTTGTATTGTTGAAAACAATGTGTTTAATGTTAATGTTGCACTTTATTCTCTTTTGCGTTTGGGCAGTGTGTTGGAAGTTCAGGTTTATTGGGAGGGAGGCTCCACCCCCTAGGGTGTGTATAAGGGCAAACTAAAATAAACGGTGTTCTTCGCTGTTTCAAGTGCAGTTCTCTCTTAAGTCGGGGTGTGTACGCCATGGGTTATGGCCGACAACAGCCCGAATAAATACCCCTTTGCATCAAAACGATTCATCCTTGTCTGAGAACGCTACAATATATTGATGACCCCCCCACCAACAACAAAACTAATTAAGACAATCTGTTTTCTGAATAGCAGCATATTACTGTTTCTCATGTGAAGAAACATATGAATGGTATAAAGCACAAAGGTCTTGAACTCACCCTTCAAAAGCAGGAACATCCTTCAATCAATCACTATTATTTATAGCGCTTTTAACAATACAGATTGTAGCAAAGCATTGAACATTAACAAATAGATGAACAGAGTGATGGTAATGTATAATGATGAGATTAAACTGTTTATTTTTCAAATGCAGAGACGGTCTCTGTAATCAAAAAGATGATAATCATTAGAAATTAGGTGTCCCCAACTAAGCAGGCCAGAGGCGACAGCGGCAAGGAACCAAAACCCAATCTGTGAGAGAATAGAGAAAAAAAAAACCTTGGAAGAGCATCATTGAAATATTACTTCTTCTCTTCAAAGCACCATTCTATTTGCATCAAAAAATGTCTAATCAATATGCCCATGAATGCGAAGGAAAAAAATAGCCTTGGAGAGTTCTTATCTCAATGGCTCGGATGTTCTGTAGACAAATCCGATACACTGAGTTCAGAGAGCGCTGGGGGCACATACATGCATATATAACACACTAAATATATTTAACCCCATAAAGGCCCCTTCAGTTTAACTTATAGGTATATAACTTTGGACACAGGGCCATGATGCTTTTCGAGAAAGAGACATTTGAGCCTACACTGCAAAAAACATTACACTGATTTTCTTACTTTTTTTTGTCTTTCTTCAAAACAAATTCAAATGATGAAAGAATAATTTTCTATAAATCTTTCTATAAAAGTATAAATAATTAGGTGAGTTTTTGCTTTTGCTTTCCTGTCTGTTTTTATAAATGCAACTGATCTACTAGTCCCCACCCCCTTTTCCAGAATAAATCTGCACTTCTGCTTATACCTGCTAAAACATGTTTTGATTCTGATTGTCATGTTCATTGTGCTGAAATCATACGTTTAAAACCATATTACTTTATACTTCTGATATGTTATGTTTTTCTGAGTGCACAAAAGACACGGAGAGAAAGTAACTGTCAAAGGCATATAAGTACTAAGCTAAGTTCTCATTCACACACAAGCTAAAATAAAAAACAAAAAAACAAGTTACAAAAACAGTTGTTAATTATGTCTGTGAAGGTCAACAGCTGTGAAACAAATCACACGTTTATATTAGACATTTGTGGCAGCATCAGTGTAAGTTACAGTAAATCAATAAATGCACTGCTGTCTTGTCTCCTTTGAGGTTCTCTTAGCATGTTTTGCTCAAACTTTCTCCATTGCATTTGAACTGGTACACCATTGTCACTTGTGAAATCAAACTGATGGTGCCTTTGGTGGAAATTTACAGATTAAAAGGTGATAATATTATAATGAGATTAGCACTAAAAATCTGGAAAAGTCTAGAAAATCCTTCTTGATTTAAAAACCAAACCTGTATGATTTAACTTGTAACCAGGTTGTTTTGGTCAAGTCAAGTCAAGTCACTTTTATTTATATAGCGCTTTTAACAATACAGATTGTAGCAAAGCACTGAACATTATCAAATAGAACAACAGAGTGATGGTAATGTATAATGACGAGAATTAAACTTTATTTATCAAATGCAGAGACAGTCTGTAGTCAAGATGACGGAAATCACTGGAAATCAGGTGTCCCCAACTAAGCAAGCCAGCGGCAAGGGCCCCAAAACCCCAATTGGGTCATCATTGACTTCCAGGACCAAAAAAAATAAGTCAATGGTGTCCGAAAACAGCCTGGTTACAAACTTTCTTCAATAATATATTCCTTTGTGTTCGGCAGAACAAAGAAATTTATACAGATTTGGAACTACTTGAGGATGAGTAAATGATAACAGAATTTTCATTTTTGAGTGAAATATTTCTTTAAGAATGTCTAGATATTTTGGCTGGAAAACAAGACGAAAATCTAGGTAAGAAAAGCATTTTGTGCAGGGTTCTCACTTCATATTGCGATGATAAAGGTCTTAGGAAGTGCATGGGGTCTTATTGTCCAACGCACCTGGAGGGAAAACAAACTGAAATAATGCTGCATTTACATCATCTGCTTGAGTCAGGAAAGGCTGCAGCCTCTGCCGCAATGTCATGATTACTATACCATATAGCCATATACCATCTACAGTGATTATTATGGTATGCTAGTTCATTTTCTAAATCATGCTTCGGTTTAGTTGACTATTTTCCTTCAGCCTGAGAGAGCTGCAATTCAAGGTCATGACACACACAATTACTCTCATTTGATGAAAGCGATTAGATTATCTCTGCATAGAATTTGCACATACATAGATTGCAGATGCATCATCTCTTGAATGTTTGTGCCATTCTTCATGAGCGCTTGAGATGAAATTGAAGGTTTCATTTTTTTGGAGTGATTTATTCATTGCACCGTAAGGCTATTATTGTGTCTTTTCCACCTCTGTCACATTGCAATTGTTGTTGTACATAATAGTTTTGTGTCTGGTGTCACTGAAGACCCAACCTCTCGCCTAAACCATGGCTTGTTGGAGCTAAATTATCTGAGGAATGAGTATGTCAGTAAGCATTTGATGGTTCGTTGTGAATAGTGTTTAGAACTAGTGGCTCAGAGCCAAAGACCTGCCTCTGGAGAGCACTTGCTTCATATTAGAACTATTTACACACTCTCTCACCAAAAGTCAATGGGCATTAGCTTTAACTTTAACTTAAACAGTCGAATGAAACTAGAGCCTATATGCAGCGGACTTTAAAGACCGCTTGAACTCAGAATTTACCACGTTAAGCTTCTTAATAAATCTCCAGAGTGTAAAGACAAATCACAAATGAAATTTTTCTAATTCTTTTTCCTAGACAGTAATGAGATTAAATAGAGGACTAATGGAGCATGTGCACATTTGACTCCTCTGGTCTTTCGAAAGATATCTCCACATCACAAACTGTGTTTAGATTTGCTGATTTTTCAGTACGAATTCAAATAAACATTTCTCATCAGCTTCTTCCAAAAACCAAATTATTCCAGCTATTCAAATTTCTTTTTGTACTTGTAAGTTCTGACTGATGTTTCTCTGAAGTTCATACTTAGATGAAAAATAAATGAGGACTCGTTAAGTCTTCATTAGAAAAAAAGTTTCCATGATTAATCAATATGTCATAACCTTATCCGGCTCTAAATCTAAAGTGAGGCCAAAACAATAATTTCACTTTTCACTTTCCTATCAGATTAGGATCCAACCCAAACTCAATGGAAAAACATGCATGCTAACATAGCATTAAAATAATGTTTCACAGTTAAATGTGTAATTCTTCAGATTAGTCTAATACTGTAATATCCAAAAGACCGTATGATCAGGTTGTTAAAATAAACACAAAAAAACTCACCTTTTGTTCAGCGACAACATCTCACTTTTTGAAGTCCCCCTGAAACATTTCCGTTGTGGTCCGAGTTGTTTGCAGCACGTTTTTGCATTTGCAGTGTGTTCGTGTGTTTGCAGCGCTTCCCTGTGTTTGGTAGTGTTGTGAGAATTTGCAGTTTGCATGTGTTTTTTTCTGTTTGCATGTTTTCTTAAGTTTGCAGCACGTTGAGCTCTCTTGGCCACCGTAGTTATGGTTAAAACTGAACACGTTTTAGTGCCACCCACTGGACATTTCACTTAGAAAATGTGCAAGAAGCAGCATATATCCTTTTGTGTGATTGGGACAAGTAACATAAGTTACATAATAAGATTACTTTCATCAAGTAATTAGTCAAACTCAATCAAGTTTGAACTTGCAAAATTTGCTCTCGTTGGATCATTTTAAAATGCTTGTTCGACAAATGGAAGCTGACTCTGTGACTTGTAACTGTTTTAAGTTATTTTAAACTGTTTATGTTGTGTGGTTGTGTTGAACCTGATTGTACTGCTGCCCATTTTGGCCAGGACATTCCTGCAAAAGAGATCATTGATCAATGATCATTGATTTATTTTATTTTAATAATTTATTTTAAGATTTGTACATTTTAGAGTATAATCTCCCAACCCCCACGCCAGCAAATCAAAAAGAAATATAATAATATATAATAACAAAAAACAAACAAACAAACAATCAATCAATCAATCAATCAATCAAACAAACAAACAAAAATATATATATAAATCGCTTCCTTTTATTGTGGAAATATATAACACACTGTTATCACGTTAATCACCTCAGTTAAAGAAAAGGTTAAATTTAGTTCATCATTGGTCACCTTCCAAATATTCAAAGGAATTTCAAATCTGTATAAATCTCTTTGGTTTACCCGCAATCTCGTTTCTCATTTTCATATATGTAACACATTACTGAGCTCTTTAAGCTACGTTTCAAACTCTTTGTTCCACATCAACAAAATAGTTTTTTTGCTATGGTCAATATTTCCATATTTAACTGTTTGAATCTGATTAGAACTATATTTCTCTACGAAGGGCCAGGGTCAGGATTAAAATAAACCTAAGTATGCATTACTTTTAATACATAGCGACATTTCTGAGTTGAATCAATCTTTTTAGGTTTTAAAAAAAGAAAAATCAACAACATAAAAACAAATAAGCAAGCCCAGCCTCTTGTAAGAAAAATGTAACAGAAAAATAACACAATGCAATGCTTTCCATAAATGAAATTAATCACTTTTTTATTTAGTAATGTAATGCATTACCTTTAAAAGAAAATCTTTCCCAACTCTGCCAGGTGCGTTTTTTCAGTGATCCTGTGTTGCTAAAATCAAGGCCTGCCCTAAATGATATATTAAACTATATCAAAAATATATCACAGTGAGGATTAAATATTTCAAATGGTTTTTATTTGCTATGCCATTAGCATCTTTAGGCAGCACAAACATAACCAAAATTACATAACAACTTAAACCCGATGTTGAGTAGCTTTATTTCAATTAATCATTAGCATGATTAGCATGACAAAAAAAACCCTCACATAACTGTAGCGCGGTACACGCGGTTTGTTAATCCTTTTGACAGCCTTGTACAGTTTGGTGAGAGGTGATGAGACTCATTGGCAGTCAACTTGGCATCATTCGTTGTCCTAGAAAATGCATAAGTAATTTGTGAAAACTTTATCTTTTACCACGTAGCTGCAGAAAAGAGATGCCAGAGCCATATGTTTCAAAGAGTAACAGAGGCATTTTGGAAAGTAACATATGCACCTGCTAATGCACGTTTACCTGCTGTGGCAGAGAGATACAGATGCTCTGTGGGCACCAAATGTGAAGTGGCAAAGAGTCCCAGAAGACGTTCATCTGGGGTGAAGAGTCAACATATGCTGCAATGTTTCCTTACTTGGGCAGGGATCATTTTCACTTTGCTTTATTTACTCTCTAAACTTCAGTGCAATGAAATCATCATTCTCTTCAAGAGTGAAATGCAGTGAAATTTCTGTGGGCGTCAGTTTCTACAGGATCCAACTGTCCTTTTACTGTCTCTAATGTGAAAGTTGGCAGGTGAATCATGTTTTTTGAGTCTAAAATAACAACATCTTTCAGCATCCATGTCTACTCACTGCATATGTTCAATTAATTCAGAGATGGATTATATTATCAAGAGATGAGCAATAGGTCTTAAACACTCTAGAAGGATGTGTGAGCACATTTCAAATGTGACTGTACGTATTAGTCTCTTTAATGCAATACTATATGGAAATATAGACGTGTGATTCAGTGAGAGAACATGTTTCCTTGTTGCTCACATGAAAACCTGAAATGACCTTGGCTTTCTGATATTTAAGCAACTTTCACTCACTGTCCTTGGTGGAATAATTTTGTCTTTTAAGTTTTGTATTGTATTTGTATTTAAGTATTGGTTATATTGAAAAGCCTGCATGGAGTTTCTTAAAAACACCCGAAGGAAGATTCTCTGGTCTGATGACACCAAGATAATGATGACACCAAGATAAAACTTTTTGGCCTTAATTCTAAGCGGTATGTGTGGAAAAAAACAGGCACTGCTCATCACCTGTCCAATACAGTCCCAACAGTGAAGCATGGTGGTGGCAGCATCATGCTGTGGGGGTGTTTTTCAGCTGCAGGGACAGGACGAATGGTTGTAATCGAGGAAAAGATGAATGCGGCCAAGTACAGGGATATCCTGGAACAAAACCTTCTCCACAGTGCTCAGACTGGGCCGAAGGTTTCCCTTCCAACAAGACAATGACCCTAAGTACACAGCTAAAATAACAAGTCTTTAGAACAACGTGATTTAAACCTAATTGAGCATTTCTTGAGAGACCCAAAAATGGCTCTCCACCAACAATCACCATCCAGCCTGACAGAACTGGAGAGGATCTGCAAGGAGGAATGGCAGAAGATCCCCAAATCCAGGTGTAAAAGACTCATGGTTGTATTAGATCAAAAGGGTGCTTCTACTGAATACTGAGCAAAGGGTCTGAATACTTAGGACCATGTGATAGGTAAAAATTGTCAGTTTGTTACACTGCTGTAAAGAGTGATCTATTTAAGCCCAATGAAAGGAATGCAGACACATCAACATCAGTGTCTCCAGGTCCAAAAACGTTCGTATTCCCTGCTGCTGTAACATTAACTATTTTATTAAAATGCAACGCATTTGGCCCTACCTCTGTTTTTATATTGTTTATCAACAGTATACATTTTTATATTGTTTGGATTAACTAGCTGGGTAGACAGAAATGAATATTTATTCATATTATTAGATAATGTATGCAAAAATATTTTTGATGTATTACAACTGAGGGGAAAACAGTATCTACAGTAATTATCAAAGTGGGAAGTAATGCCCTCTGGGGGCATTTAGCCAGAAGTGTTTTCAACACATACAAGGTTTGAGATGAAAAAAAAAAGAGAAAATATAATATTTTTCTTTAAATTCTCATGTCATATAACTGCAAAACAATAGCCTAAGCTTCAAAACACTTTTTTGTTACTGGTGAAAATTATATGGTCAAATCTGTTTTCTCTCAGTTACACAGTTACATTGCAGTGTAAGCTTCACTGTGAACATTACTACATCATGCTTATTAAAAATCTCAGGCATTTTGAGCAGTTAGATTATAAAAAATGTGTGCTATATAAAATTAAGTAGCCTGTATAAAATTGCAAAATAAATCTATTAGTACTTAAAAGTACATAAAAAAACAAGTACTTTTGTACTTTCACTCGACTAAAATGGAAAAAGGAGTACTTTTACTGGAGTAATATTTTATTGTATGTACAGTATCTGTACTTTCACTCAAGTACTTGATTCACGAGTTCACTCTTAATACTCTAAATAGTTTGATAGAATCAAGAAGAAGCAGATTTGGCGTGTTATCTGGGAAGCGAACGGGTAGAGTGGCAAGCCCCGAACACTGGTGGGCCGAGCCCTAGCGAGGGCAAGGGTTAGGTGCCCGGCTCAGCCTCTGACTGTCCCCCAAAAAAGCAATAAGCGAGGACAGCTGCCCGAATCTGCTGCCCCCCAAAAAAGGCTGGAAATAAGTTTGGCTGCATGGTAGGCAACACAACCTTTAGGAGAAGAAGAAACATAGGTTAGAACAGCGTGACAAAATAAGTCAGTTAGTTAAAAATATAGGGCTTGGGTAGCGACTTTGAGTTATGCTGGGGAATCGGCTTAGGGATTTGCGGAGGGGGTGCTTACCTCTGAAGCGGGAGTTGGGATATGGGCGGCTCTGCGGAGACAAAAAGCAGGATAATTTTTTATTTTTATTTTTTTTATAAGTGCGGAGGGAATGTTTTTTTTTTTTGCGTTCAATCTCTGCTGCTGGAGAAGCTGCGAGTGTTAGTTATGGGGATGGCTTCTGGGAAAGGGTGCTTGCTTCTGTGGGAGCAGGTTGCGAGAGAGTTTTTTGTTTTTTTTGTTTTTTTTTGGGATGCGGAGAAAACCTGCTTCTGCGGAAGCGGGTTTGCAAGTTCTGTTGGAAATTTATAGGATGCAGCTGCGGGAACTGGTTGTATGGCAGAGCCTTGCTTCTGCGGAAGCGGGTCTTTGCAGTTTAGAATTTAAAGGATGCTGCTGCGTGAGCCTATGAGGGGAGGAAGAGGCTTGATTCTGTGGAAGCTGGTTTGCATTATGCTGTTGCAGGTTGGTTGTACAGTGATCCTCTGAGAGGAGGGGGAAGCGTGCATCTGCGGAAACGGGTTGCATGCAATTGTTTATTTTTATTTTTTTTATATAGGGATGCTGCTGCTGAAAAGAGTTCCTCGATAGAGGAGGAGGGAAGCTTGCTTCTGTGGAAGCGGGTTGCATGTGGGTTTTTTTTATTTTGAGCCTTAAGGCTTTGGGCTAGAGAGGGCTTGCAAAAGTGTAGCTGACTCTGAGCGGATGTAGTTTTTGAACGTATTAGAGGACCAGCGTCCGAATGTCTGGATCTGGGATGGAGCGAGGCCTCTTTCGGCTGCTGATTTAGCAGCTCTGATCCTAAAAGAATGGGATGAGTAATTGGCTGGGGAAAATACGGTTCTTGCGAGAACGGATTTTAGGTCCTTTTAAAACCAAAACCTGGATACAGGTTGGTTATGCTCATTGGTAAAGAGAGGATTAAAGGGGGAAGAGGCGATCGAGCTTCTAGGAGCTAAGAAGGCTCGGAGGGTTTGATAAGGGAGCATGGGGGACTGCAAATTGAAAATGTATACGTGATGGCCTCTCATGAGCTGGCCAGTTTTGCTGCGCTTAATGAAGAAGGACATAGTTTCATGATTTTGGAGTGTGAGAGCGGAAATGGTTGGGTGGATGGAAGGGTTGAAAGGGGAGTTCGTAATTCAGAGACTCTTAGGAAGCCGAAGAATGCTCGTGTGATCATAGCGTCTAGGGTGCAGTCTATAACGGGGTTGCAATAACCTCCGCGGAGAGTGGAATGCAATGCGTTAGGATTTCCAGAGTTAAAGGAAAGCCTCAGGTCGGGGCAGGCGGGGTTTTATTTTGCAAACCTTTGATGATGAGGTTAGCGTTAGAGATGGCGGGGGAAATTGAGCCGCATAGCAGTTTACGAAAGAATTGGATGCCGCTGAGATACCGTTTAATTGAGTCTGGAGGAATCGGAATTCATTAAGGTAAGATATGAATGAGGTAATGGTTAGAAGGGAAAAGTCAAGTAACAGCAGGTTGAAGCTTAAATGGAAAGTTTTAAATGCTTTCCAAGTGGTGAGGTATGATTGCAAAGTTCTCGGGGCTACGGCACATAGCATCGAGTTGAGGGAATGCTCTAGAACAGTGGTTCTCAACCCTGGTCCTCGCGCCCCCCTGCTCTGCGTATTTTGCATCTCTCGCTTTCTTAACGCACCTGAT
>JAUCMT010000032.1:13667808-13687638 GCA_032357475.1 Enteromius thamalakanensis
TTATGTTCACATACAGCTACATGACACACTGCATGAACAATA
Source organism: Enteromius thamalakanensis (assembly GCA_032357475.1). NCBI lineage: Eukaryota > Metazoa > Chordata > Actinopteri > Cypriniformes > Cyprinidae > Enteromius > Enteromius thamalakanensis. Next base: position 13,667,851 of record JAUCMT010000032.1, read on the forward strand.
ATTTTTGAAAAAGCATAATAGGGGCACTTTAAAGTAGAAAGATTAAAATCATTTTCTTGCAAAAATTGCTCCAGTAATCTTTGTTTTGTCTACTTGACTATTTTTTCTATTTTCTTTTTTTGCAGTGTAGATGTTAGAAATTAGTCTTAACACCAGACATTTCTTTTCACGTTTTTTTACGGCATATTTGTTTGAATGGGAAAAAAAGTTTTTATATGTGACGATTATAAAAGCAACTATCACTTAAGGTTGTGGTGTAGTTTGATTTGACACAGTGCTTTAAGAAAAATGTGATTAAACATTAGATTGAACTATGGAAGTCACTGGTTTATTGATTATTGAAGAAATTACTATTATATAGTTTCCACCTCAAATTAAAAAAAGATGAACACATAACAAGTAACGTGACGAGTTACATAATAATATTGCTTTTTCCAAGTAACTAGTAAAGTACCGCATAACTTTTGAATAAACCTAATATTACTTTGGATAATATAAAAGTAACTTTCCACGACACTGCTGTGTAATATTATTTCTTATAAATGTGAATTTAAATTAAAATTTTTTTTTAAATATCTCAGTTGCAAATTATTTCTAGTAAGTTTAATTGTTTATTTTTTATTGACTTTTATTTCACATGATTGCAACTGTATTTACAATATGACCTTTTTTTCTCAATAAGGATGATTTTATCGTACAATATTGTCTATATTTTTCCCAAATACAGTACCTTACAGTATTTAATTCTAAACTACCCTGAAGAGAGAATTATTAATTGCATATGATAAGAAAGATCAGGCTGTGTGCATGCTATGCTGATGATGAAATCTACACCTCATACTGTAATCCTGACATACATGTAAAAAAAAAAAAAAAGACTAAATGAGGATTTAGTAGAAAAGTTAGCCACATCACTAATCCTAGTTGATTACTGCTAGACGGCTAGCCAGATGACAGTGATCGTTTCTGGAAAAGTGATCTGACTGTAGTGACTTTCGTTATGGTTTGTTTTGTTTCTCCTGTCTTCTATGGCGTAAAATAAATAGTTTAGTTCAGACACCAGTTTCAGGCTTGTGAGCAATGACTGTTACCCCCTCCCTCAGCCCCCGGCTGGGACGTGGGGGGGTGTGAGTGATGGAAAGAGAAGGGTGAGAGGGCTAAATGCCTGAACCACATGCGATAACTCACTAGCGGTTCGCGGGGCTAACTGCGGTCAGAATGTGATAGCCTTGCACGAATGTGTTCCGGGAAATCCAGCCAGCCCCCCCCCACCAACCTCACCAGGGGTTTTAAAAGATGCAGGAGTCTGGAATTCCACAGCCGGTTAATTGAATCCGTGATTCACAGTCTCCCGAATTGTACTGTTTTCTGTTTTAGTGCTGCAAGACCCCTCTATTAAAGTTTAATGTTCCCCTATCGGAGAAACCGCATGAGGTTAATGCATGAATAGATAGATGCATATAGAAATGCATAGAGTTGCAGTTTGTCTTGTGTATTAAACACAAATTGCCGCCATGATTTCCCTACCATTTTTTGACAGAAGCGGGTTAATGAATGGAAAGTTGCTGTTGCTTTCGGTTTTCCACTCACAGATGGGAGTTCAGCTCCCTTGCAGAAACATCTGGTTCTGTTTAGAGTTATGCCGTGTGTGTTTATGAGAAAGTGTTTTTAAAGCACGAGCGTTAGAGGGATTTTTTTTCTTTTTTTTCCGGAGCGGTGGTGAGTTCTGAATCTTCCTCTGTCACGGGTCACCGACCAGTTCACATTTTTCTGCCAACACGAGTCACCTACAAACCAGCGGTTATTAGTCTACAAATCTCCAACACAGCCAGATCCAAATATATTTATGTCCCTTTTGCCTATTTCTTTTTTTTTTTCTCCCTCAGGATCTTGAGTGAGAATCTTCATCTAACCTCGTGAACACCAGTGAGAGTCGAAGAGTTTCCACCACTGCTCGTCTCCTGCAAGGATAACAGTGAGTTTTGAATTAGTCTCTCTCTATTTACAATGATTCAGGTTTCCTGCCTGTCATCATGGACACGCCAGTTCGTATTTCCTCTCTTCGTCATGGCAGACAAAATCAATTGTAGACGCAGCAGTTTACAAAGACGCAGCATCAGTTCGAGATCAGCAGAACTAACAGACACGATCGACCTGTCAGATCTGATGCAACCCACTATAGTTGGATTGCGTTCACGGATTGCGTTGTTAAGGAAACGTGACTGATGGGTATTTGAGATACAGATCTGTGCTCATCCAATTTATCACATTAGTGTTTAGAGGAGCTAAGGTTGAATGATTTATCAGTAGCAACTCTTAAAAATTCAGCTATGCTGTTTATACCACAGTATATATGGCCTTACAAGGACTTTTTCTCATAACTGAATTTATCTCATAATTTCAACTATCTAAAAATTGGTAAATATTTCTTGCGACTCTATATCTTACGAAATGACTAAATCACACAATTTGAATTGTAGTTTTGTTTTTTTTATAATTTAAGCTTTAGAATTTTTCACTTTTAAATTTGGGACTTTAAACCCCATTATCTACTTTTCAACTGTGACTCATGAATTGTTACTATATCTTGCGATAGTATGATTTTATTGCAATTTATTTCTCATTGAGTAGTGGATTTACTGTATATCTCACACTTTGACTTAATATGTATTAATTAATATTAATATTAAGATTAAATATTAATATTTATTAATACTTAATATTAAAATTGTAATTTATATCTCTTACTACTTACTTTAATTTATTGCCTTGTTTCTTACAATAAACTCAAAAATTATATAAGTCGATATATCTCTTTCTGACTCAATATAGTTTTTCATTCCCATAATTTGTGATATTGTGTATCTCACTACAAAACATGAAAATATTTTATTTCTCATAAGTTTATAGTTATATCTCCTTATCCTATCTTTTTTTTTTGTTTATCTCAAAATATATTTTTTTATTTCTTACTCTGAGGGAGAAGGGATATAACTAAGATTTTGGTCATAACATCTACCACTCAATGAAACATATAATGAGTGTTCAGCATGCAATGAAATGACCTTTGTTTTTCTGGTCAAACCCTTGGCTCTGACTAAAACTGACATGCCCTCAAATTATTTGAAGCCGCACCATTGTTCATTCACTCTTTCTCTCTTTCACTTCCCTGCTGCTGACCTCTGAGCAGAAACAACAGCGTAAGCACTATCTTTCTAAATTTCTCTCTATCTTTCTCTTTTGTCCTGGAGTCCACATTTTCATCCAAAGGTCATTGATGGCCACAGAGAATCACTCGGAGCAGTATTCAGTCAAATTGCATCACACTGTTTATCCCGAAGGTTCTCAGTGTGTTGTAGATGATCTGCTATAGAGCTGAGCCCTGCAGGTCTGGAAATGTGCCAGTAGAAAGGCCCGTACCAACTTTGTAAAAGGTCAGGTGTGAAAGCTTACAAATGCAGATGTTTTTTTTTTGTGCGTGTGTTCCGAAGTGAATCCCAATGGTTAAATGAGAAAGAAACAGGTGTGATGTAGTTTAGTTTGAAACCATTTAGCTTTTTTAAAGCATGTTCAAAAGGATGGTTTTTCATATTAAGTCAACCTGAAATCAAAACCTTATTTAAGTTCCTGGGCATTTTGTGTATAATTCATTGGGTGTGTTATTCAAAGGCAAAGATGGTTGTTTATATAGCCCTTATTGAAATATAACTTTCTCTACAACTTAAATATCTTTGCTTTTCTGCTGACATCATCAAGGCCACTAACATTCCAACCAATGAGAATCTTAAGTGTTGTAGGATGCTTTAAGTGGCCATCCACTATTGCTTTCTTGCTCCATTCCATTATGAAAACCCCTTTTTCATGATCCAATCAATTACGGATTGGTAAAAATCCGATCCTATCTGATGTTTTGTACCTGATCTCGTAAATACATCACATTACAGAAGTCAACTGGATTTGTGAATTTTCTGACTGTTTAATTTGAACTTTGAAGCTATAACTAGTTGGCAGAGGCTGTAAAAGCCTCCAACATGTTTCGCAATGATTACATGTTACACGAGTAGGCGGTCTTTCACTGACAGGATGCATTAGCGGTTACTCTATATAAACATGACCATGTGTGTCGACGAACTCCTCCAAATGTGCTCAATGAACCAGTTGCGCAAGATGCATTGGCCCCTATATTTACAGCTGCACACTAGAGATGGATGTTAAAATCAGATGTGAATGGTTTCTGAGATGAATGAATGTCTTTCTTTCACTCCTCTTTATATCTGGCACCACACATTGATACATACAGTAAGTGTGATTATCTGCAATGTGAGGAGTGTGCCTTTTCAGTCTTTTTTTATTGTTTTTTTTCTGTGAGGAGACGAGAGCCGTTTCTCTGACTCTTTGGCCTTCTGACTTCATGACTCTGCAGCGGTCTAAAATTCACACTCATTCTGCTTCATTGTTGCCCACCACAGTGAATAACAAAATCTCACCCAGCGAATAAGATATTTTCAGAGCAGTCATCTGGAATGGCACTTTAGGCTTGAATACAATGATTAGACTGTCTGTACATCTACAATAGCATATTCCACATACTCTTTCTTGTTTTCTATGATTAAAAAAACCCTGTTATAATGCATTGGCTGGGGGCGATAATGCATAACTGAAATAATTTGAGATTTGACTTACATGGATAGTTCACCCAAAAATGAATATTCTGTGAACCATACAGTAGGATTCAAGCAAACTCTGTGTTGGTTACACAAACCTAATCATCTGATTGGTTCTTCTACGCACCGACTGTGAAGCACTAGGCTGTGCAGGAAAAGCTTGGGGTTAAATTCCCATTTTCACCAGCAGATTGGCACTCAGGAATCACTTCCTGGTTCCTAACCACCAGCGTCTAGTTATTTTCGGTGTATTTATGCGTGTGCGTTTGTCCCCCGGGGCCTGTTTGAGTTCTGAGCTTCAGTGCCCTGAGACTAACAGGCAGGAGGAAGCAGATGGCTCCAAGGAGGGGTGACCCCATAGCAGAACTCTGACTCTGACAGAATTATATCCTCCAGAGTCACACGCATCTTGCTTCTATAATCCTAATAGATACCCAAACATCTCTCACACACACACACACACACTCACACTCGTATTTGCAGTGCTTTTGTAATCCACATTGCTGCTCCTCCTCCTGTCTTGTCACAACAACCAGTGATGGGCAACCACTGGATTATGCTCAGTCACAGTGCATTTTATATTATAGACTTAAAATATAATAATATAGACTGTATTGTGCAAAATCCAAAGTGACTGTGAGTGAAGTTAGTAAGTGAGCTTATAAAAGATTTCAAGAGGCATTGGATGTGATCCAGCTATAGACTCCAGTCAGAGTAAACGCCATATTCAATTTGATGCCATTAAAACTAAGACTGCTACAGTAAGTTCAATATGTGGTATCGCTCGGCTGAATGAACAAGAAGTGTTTTCAATGTCTCAGTGGAAGAGCGATCGACATCTATTAGACATGACAACAGTGGTATTGAACGTGGTGTGCTACTTTACTTGCATCCCAAACACAGACTGATTTTTCATTCATTAAATGAGATTTGGTGTCTGTTCTGCAGTACATATCTGGGGTTAACAAACTGATAACGTTTAGATAAATCACAAAAAAAAGGGAAATTTTTTCACTGGTGGATTAATGTGAGGAATAAGCTACATATGTGTTGTCATGTGGAGTTCTAGTAAAAACATACAGTAGAAGCACTTTTTTTTTACCTGGTAAAAGCTGTTAGATGTGCCGTATCATAAGTCACAAATTATATTCTTGAAGATGCTAGTCTTTAAAATTTCAAATTCATGTTTCCCAAAGTCATGCAGAACCTAGAAATGCTAAACTATAATATATTTTAAAATGCTTGTGCTTTAACATGTAATTTCCCGTTTTATTATTGTGATTGCAAAGTTAAATTTTCTGCAGCCATTTATCCTGATCCCATGTTCCTAATATGGTGATATGGTGATTTGGGGCTTGAGAAACATTCACTATTATCTAAGATAAAAGTTTTTGTGGAGCTGTGATACAGTTTTTCAGAATTGTTTAAAAAAGAACATGAATTTTGTTTTGAAATACAGTGTAAAAGTCTTTCCTGTTGCTTTGGATCAATTAAATGCCTCTAGACTAGAGCTGAACTCCACTTGAATTCCATTGATGACTGTAGAGATTCCTGTGAGAAGCTTGGTAGTTCTCCGGCTAAATAATATTGAACGCGTTTCAATTTAATAAGCTTAATTTACTTACTAGCAGACCTTGCAGCATGTTTGCAGTAACCTTTCTAAGACTGAGATTTCATCGAAAGCGCTCTGTACCCTTACTGCAACATCATTCCAGGCATGTAGCACCCATAACCGTCTGCTCAAGTAATTATGGGCTGTGGCTGGTATCAGCTGGGAGGTGGTGAGTGAAAAGCTTTCTCACGGCCCATTGTTATTCAGCAACTGTGCAACATTAAGTGGTATATTGATCTTCTGATGCGACGCATCCGTCGGGATTCACCCACTGCTGATCTAGGATCAGGTCTGTCAGTCCTGGATGTCTCTCACACGCCTCCTTTGGGGCATTCGCAACCACCGTAGAGACTAAGACGAGCCGTGTGGTGTGTAGATGTGTAAATCAACACAAATCTAGCCGAAGAACAAACGCTGAATCTTTTTTTCAGCTTTAATCTTGCCTGGTTATACGTATGTGCACTATACTCCGCTTGGATGTTTGTCAAGAGAATCCGAGTACAGGCTTTTGTCATTAAGCAAACTCTTCTGCTTTATATGTCCACAAACCTCAATGAATCATTAGTGCCTCCTCTAGTTCCCAATCTCCTCATGAAGGACACAGAATTCCTTTCTGTGAGAAGAGCACTGCATCCCTTTGCTCAGAATTATACTGCTTCTTGTAAGTGTTCTGATGGTCCATCTTACTCTCCAACCCAGACAAAACCTGTCTCACTCTCTACAGGTGACTCCTGTGAGAACTGATCTGTCAAGTTTCTCTTCTTTTTCAGTATTTCAGTACTTGATTTCTGTCATACTGCTGCTGTCGTTGTTGTTCTTCTTTTAAAGCAAATTTAAAATGTATAAATAAGCCCTTGCTTTTAATCAAACCTGTAGGCTACGTGCGAGCATCAAGTCATGTTTACATTAATCTACACCCCGCCCTCCAGCAGCAAGGTGTACCGTCACTCAGCCTTTTTGAACTTCTTCATGCCCTCAAATGAAAAACAAAAATAAAAGGTTGTTTGAAATATACCGGGGCCTTTACATGTTTTTGTTTTTTTGGTACATTTTTAAAAATCTTTCTTAAATCAGTATTTTTTTTTGTTTGTTTGATTACTAATTAAAAATATGCAGTTTATATAGAATAACTTACTCTTTTATTCAACAAGGGAGCATTAAAGGGTCATTTCTAAAGACATTTCCACAAAATAATATATATATTTTTTAATCTTTGTGTTTCTAGGATTCTTTAATGAAATGCGAGTCATTGTTTCCACAACAAATAACAATGTTTTCAAAACAATGTTTTTAACATTGATAATAAAAACACATTATAAGAGCACTGAATCAGCATATGATTTCTGTAGGATCATGTGACACTGAAGCCTTTTTTTCATCACAGAAATACTTTTTTAAAAATGTAATAACATTTGACAAAATTACTGCATTTTTCATCAAATGCACGCAGCCTTGCAAAGAGGCCCAAAAACATTCAAAAATCATTCCAACCTCAAACTTTCGAACGGCAGAGTATCTGATGGGAACATGACAGTGTACTGCACAACACAAATGACCCGCATATCAGCCCGCAAAGGGATCGCTAACACTCGCTCTTGTCTGATCTCGCCTCAGCTGTGGGCTTGAAAAGCTGCCAACAGCAGATAAATGCATTTAGCTGGATGTCCCTCCCCTCCTCCTCTCCTCCCAGGATGCAATGATTCCCAACTCCTCCCGGTCTCCGCCGCGGAAGCGGAGCGAGATGCCATTTCAGATGCCTGCAGAGGGTTAGATGGCAGCCGTGATACAGCAAATTGAGCTGTGGCTAACGTAAGAAAGCCGAATTGCTGTGAGATATATTACATAAGGTGTACGAACCACCTCGGAGTGATCCATTATTCATTTACTGTGATGTAGCTAATCAATCATTTATCGTTTTGAAGTGTTTTTCACGTCCACCGTCCTGTTAGTCTGCTCAAAACAGAATGGTTTTGAAGCCCTTTTGTTAACGCGCTGCAAAGTGTTAACAAAGGGGCTCAGAAGAGCAACAGAACTTGTGATTAATGTGCGCATTAGACATGGAGAAGTGCTTTTTATTCGCAAAGGGTTCTGGCCCGAGTGTGAGACTTCACACCCTCTCATCTGATAATTGTACGATAGAGACACAGTGAATCACTCTTACCTCTTGCCCTCTCCTTATCTCTTCTCTGTCTGTCTTTTTTCAATCGCACAACACGTGAGAGCAATCGCAATCGCATTCGTCTGCACACATTGATGCACACTCGCTGTCGGGGCATCTAGTCCTCGCTGACATTCTTTCACCAGTGGTTTCCCTGTCAGGGGGATTCAGAAATCCAAATGAAAGCTTCTATCGAAGTTTGTCTGTGCGGCTAGACCGGCTATCGAGCTGGCAGACAGGCCCTTCACTCCTCTGCGGCTCTCAGACACACTGCGTTTTTGCCCCGTGGGTCACATTTTAATATTCATGGAGCCGGTGTGTGTGTGTGTGCGTTGAAGCGTAGACACACACTGTTTAATGTGATGTTAAATCTTGCAGCAGGTAACGTGCAACGCTGTCCATTGACATTCTACTTCAGTCACAGTACTGCTTTAATAACGCTCGACTCCCTCGACCTGGACCATAGATAAATGTGGCCCGGGGCATTTGCATTATTCACATTTCACACCAAAAGAAGAGTTTTTTTCTTATAGAATGTCAATCAGGACTCTGTTGTGGGCTGGATATCTGATTGACCTGAACCATTTCCACAGATAAGCAGAATAAAACATAGCGTTCTACTTTTAGACTTGGCCCTGGGTCCAAAATAATTGGCAGGAGATGAATTAATTCTATTTGGGGTGTAACTAGACCTCTGGATGCTTCATGCACAACCTTGTGTTGAACTTTAGAAGGTGGTGTACTATGAAGAGATATTGCTAAGCTTCTTTGCTCATACTGATCAACACTAGCGCTGCTAATAATAATTATTTTGATAATCAGCTAATTCTAATCTAATTATTAATTAAATATTTAGGAATTAATTAAACGGCTATTAATTGACTTTAGATTTAGCCTTGAGATGATAGGTTTTATTAGATTAGAAGAATCATTATCTGAAAACACCATCTTATTTATTGCAAGAGTAAAGTTGGAACGCTCTAGTATACCTTTATACAAATATATTTATATTTTTATTCATTTGCATTTTTATGAGAACCTAATTTTCCTAAAAAACTGAAAAATGTGCATATGTTACTAAAGATTGCTTTATAGTTAATCCAACTTAAAGTAGCTAAAGTAAAGTACTCTATTAAGTTAACTGGAGGTAAAAAAAAATTAAATAAATAAATAAAAGAAAAAAATTAATAAAATATATATATACATATATAAATATATAAATATATATATATATATAAAATATTCAAATCAAATGACAGTTTTGCATTCCGTGAAACACATGTGACCTCTGTGTCAAAGTTCAGTTTGAGAAATGCTCCCTGCTTGATTTGCTTGAGACTTAATTAAGAGAGTAAAATTGTATTAAATAAAATGTATTTTATGTGTTTTTGCTGAGGATGTGGAGTGGTACAGCACGTTAATATTGTTTTCAAAGAGCATTTGACATGATATGTACTAGTGCTAAGTAAAATGTTATATACTTAGTACAGTTTCATAATTATATAATCAGTTGTATTAAAAAAAGGTTTGAAATTGGCTACTTAATTGCGTTTGCAAATATTTCATATTTTTAACAGATTTAGTTTTATTTTATTTTATTTTTATCAAAAATATACATTTTCCTTAGAAAATATCTAATAAATATTATATCTACTACATTTAAAATTTCTAAATATAAATATGTATATGTGTACTGTATATAGATATTAGATAAAAGTGATAAACACTCAGGGTGTTTGCCTTTTAGATAATTTAACATTCAAGTTGTGCTGTCTTACATGTAGTGCATATGTCAACACTTTTAATCTGAATATTTCCACACACTTTGCCTTATGTAAATCATTTGGGCTGGGATGTTTTCTTTGGGCAGTATGTCTAAACTGTATCCGACTTCACCAGACTCTTGGATCACAGCACTCTAGTTGTTAAAATGCATTGTTTGAGTTTAAAATCATCGTACGTTAGGTCAGATGAGATCAACTATTTGAACTATTTTTCATTGTTGATTGTTGTTCCAGCCCTAATTATCACTGAGAATGGGAAAGAACAACAGAGAAAGTTTAAAAGTTTTTATAGTACTACTATGCGATCCCTGCTCTTCACTGAGTAGCATTGAGAAAACCCTGAAGTAACACTGTTGCACATCTGACATTTTAATGAGAAAATATAATTGGCTTTACAGTGCACCACAGAAGAATGCGTAACATACACTGCCCTCATAACGTTCTTAACCGGCCCGTTTCATTTTATGCACTGGTCCCTCGTCGCCCGAGGGGGTGTTGTGGAATACTTCAGTCTTTGATCTGTTGATAGGACGGGCACTCTGGAGATCTGAGTGTTTCTCAAGGTCTGAATGTGCTCCGATTCCCTCCTCCTTGCTATATAATTAGCTCTGGACACTAAGGACCACATCCACGGGACTCACTGACACCATCTGAACGGCTTGATTTGTCCTCGCCGAAAAATATATAACCTCCAGCCTGTGCAATATTTACTGGCTGAAATATCCATCCATCACACCTGAGAGTCTGGAAGACGTCTCAGTGTCTCATAACAGTCTGCTCTTGACTCTACAGCGGAGGATTGAGAAATATCAACCGGGCCTTAAATAGCCTCTATTTCTAACCACAGCACCATGCTAGTCCGTTCTCTGTTTCTTATTCAGTCTATTTATTCCTTCTCATCGATTCGTTGCTCATATTGTTTGGTGTCCCCGTGCCCCCCCCTTTCTTCTTCATGTTTCATAATATTCCAATTCCAGGCTTGTGTCGCCACTCGCCATGATTTCAAAGCATATTCCGGGCTCTATTCTCATTGAAAATACACTCTTTGTTGCATGTAGCGTGAGAGTCGATGGATCTGAGCTCCCTCTGGGGAGAACGGTATCTGAGGGCCGTAAATGATGTTGGTGGTTGTGGGATACGGGCTTGTATCTGTGTCAGACTAATGTACGTGCTGTGTTTCTGTGTGTCTGCGGTGAGTTTCGTGTTACAGGGATACGGTGGCAGTCTAAGTCATTATAAATCGAGATGTCTTAAAATTGCTTGGTGGTGTTTAGACGGCCTGTGTGTGTGGATGTGCGCGTGTGTGTATATGTGACTTCTGGTGCCACTACTAAAACCCCAGTCGTGACCAGACGCTGCCTTTATGTATTGATTCAATTTGGATGACTATTCAGAGGGATTCTGCACTATAGTAGATTGTGCCCCGTCTCTCTCTCTCTATCTCTGTCTAAACCCAACAGGCTTGTGCAGAATTTACTTCTTTTCAATTCATAAGTGTTAATAATAATTAAACTGGCCACACCTATCTGTCTGTCGTTCTGTTGTTTTGTCGTTGTATCATTCTGTTTGTTTCATCAATCTGTTGCAATGATTTATATGAGCATACTAATGTTTTTCATTTACAATTCATCACTATATATATATCAGTATACATGCTTTTTTTATATGATTTGGTTCTAAAAAAATAGTATGTAAATTTAAAAATTAACAAATTCTGGTATTGTTTTCTTCTTGACAAGTGTAAGGTAATGGTTTTTAGTTGAATGTATTGTATGTTTTAAAGCACACTAACACAAAACCAGAAAGCAAATTTCGCCGTCTTGTTTCAGAAGGCCACCATACGGTGCTGAAAACATACGCACACACACGTCAGTGAGGCGGAAGAGTAATGGCCTCTCACTGCCTCTTGCTCAGACTAATGAGAATCTCAAATCTGACAAGCGGAGTGCATTTATCACACACACACACACATTTAATGACACCAAAGCAAGGGCGTTAAACACACACACTCTGTCTATTCTATGCAGACACACACAGACACATTAACATACACTGTTCCTCTGTTTGTAGCTCAGGAAGCTCAGTAGAGCATCAAACCTTAACGCTTAAAGGGACAGTTCACCTAAAAAAAATGAAAATTCTGTCATCATTTACTCACCTGTCAAACTGTCAAGAATGAATAAAGCAAACCATAAACTAGTGAATATGACTCATGCTCCATATTTCAAGCCTCACAATAGATTTGGGTGAGAAACAGACCAAAACAGTTTTTCAGTAAATGTTGATTGTAGATTTTAATTTGCGTTTGGGCATGTTCAACCTTCATTGATGCAAAGCATGGAGTGGGTACTGTATGTAAATGAGGAATAAAAAATGTTTTATGCGGAACAAAAGATGAATGCTCTGCTGAAATGTATTATGAGTCTAGATAATTAACTGATCATATAAGAGATGCAAAATATTGATGTATGTTAAATTGATATGGGATGCCATGTTGATGGGAGCCTTAATTAGAGTGGTTTCCGAGCCCCGTTTGATCTTTTAATCAGGCCTGGGATTGAGATTAGGGGTTGGAGATTGAGATTAGGATTACGTGTGAGATTATCCCATCGGAAAACCAAATGAATCTCTGTCATCATCCAGCATGTGATTGGAATGCCATATTAGCACATCAATAGTCCACACACAAACCATCTTGACCAGGTGCCACCTCATATAGCTTCTAGCAATTAAGATATTAATCAGATTAAAAGAATCGGTGTATGACAGGATCCGACTATCTGGGAACAATCTGAAGCCATTAAGATTGGAATTAAAACTACGTTTGTGTCTATATTCAAATATTCCAGATCACAGAACTGATACATTTCCAAAACCCATTGCTACACCTCTTTTAGTTCATATTGAAATAAAGTAGCTGGTTGTCTTTCATATAACTGATAATGTTGGTGTGTTTTTGAGTTGTTGAGTTGCTGACTCGACGTCTGTTAAGGGGAAGCTGACCTTGTGACCATATGGCCTGATGACCTGTTCTGCGGGGATCCCTTACACAGCTGTGTGGTCTGAGCCTTTGAGAGCAGAGGTCTCTGTAAATACCACACTGGTAATATACTCTTTGGGTTAGAACCAAATTGGAAAATGGCAGATTGGTCTCAGTTCAGAGTGCACAAGCTTGGATTGGTATGAACGCAGCATGAGGTAGCGACTTCAAAGAGAACATATACTCGCCCACACACACCACAGTTCATATTTGGACATGAACTGCACCATTCTCAACAGAACATTTGTAACACTGTGTCCGAACCAGGCATCAAGTACTACTTATGTCCAAAGTGAATTTTAAAATGCAGTGTTTTATTTATGGGAATGTAACAAACACAGCAAATAGTAGGTATATAGTTTGAATGATTTGTTCTTTTGGCAAAATAACACTTTACTCACTTCTATTAGTAACCATTGATATGTGGTAAACAGTTGTTATTCAATTCATGTGTAAAAAAGTTGATAAAGCAAAATAAGACTTTGCTCACTTTTATTAAAAATCATTGATATATACATGCATTTCAGCATATTTTAATATATAACCACAATATGAGGATAGATGGAGGGATGGATGAATACATAAACAGATTGATCAAATAATAACATATGTCTCTATTGGGGGGTTTTGGACCCATGGGTGATTGTTTCTACACATACTGTAGGCTACATAGACTTTCCTGGTCATAGCTGGTTAGTATAAATCTCAGATTAACTCGAAAGAGATGTGATTTATCGCCTGTCGCTTTGTGTCAGAGTGTCAGTGTCTGACTGAACCACAACATCTTTAACTCTGCTCTCTCTGAGAGACTGTAAATTAAGGGCTTTGTGTGTTTGTGTCTGTTTCTTAAGCAGAGGACAGTTTGATGAAGAGTTTAATCTTCTAAAGAAGAGACTGGAACACTGATTTTGTCTCTCTCTCCTCTTTCTCAGCATTTTCCTGAAATAGCACAATAACTTTTGTGGCAAAGTGTAAATAGCATAATGGAATCATGAAGTAAATGTGATGGTAACACCCAGAGCTATTTGTGTGGGAGCCCAGGTGAGCTGGGTTGCTGAGCACTTAAACATAGCAACTGGGTACAGACCTGTCACAAGAAACTAACCATCCTGAAATGACATGAGTCTTCTGCTGTGTGTGTGTGTGTGTGTGCGTGTGTGTGTGTCTCATGTCAGTCCAGCACAGCATGGTGTTTAATCACAGCTGCATGTGTGTGTGTGTGTGTGTGGATGAGCATCAGTGCCCTGTAAAGAAAGTCAACCTCCCAAATCCTCTTCACCAGGCACTGAGCTCAGCATGTCTTAGCTGAGCACCCGGGGGTCTTTCTTTCTATCACACAAACACACACACACACATTCTTTGTGGCTCCTGCTGCTGCATACTGTGAACTATCCATAAGGATACACGTGGGAATATTATATACTTAAGGAATATCACAGAAGCAAGAGTGCAGATGTACTGAATGTGAGAAAATGGGGTTGTGATTCAGCCATAGGTCACCGACAAGACTGCAAGTGCGATGTTGCTTTAATACAGCCCTGCAATACAAAATTTGGCCAGTTATTGTACGTTTTATCTTCTACTTAGCAAAAAGTATTTTCAAAAGCAGGAAAAAGCATAAAGTTTTATGTTCTTTCATTTGTGTGATTTTCTTTCTTTTGTACAGAATTATTATTCTTTTCTTTTCTTTTTTTCATTACTTTATAAGCTCTTCTTTCATGTACACTTTTCTCTCTTCCATATACTCCTTCACTGTTTATTTAATACACACTTTCTTACTTAGGCCTTTTGTTTTTAAACACAGTTTTTTATACATGCTTCCTTTTGTTGGTTTGTTTTGCACGCACTTTCTTTCTTTCACATGTTTTATTCAACTTTCTTACTCATGAGAAGTGGCATAAACATTCTGGCTCTTAAAGTTTTAATAAGCACCTAGTAAGTCATGTTAATCTTGAGTACCTATAGTGTAGTATTACGTCCTTCATATCTCCAAAGAGTCTTTAGTTTGAATATATTTATAAAAGAAAGATGCACCTTTACGTTTATCACTAAAAACAGCAAAGATCCTTGAGGTATGTGGTGGGCGGACCTAAAGTGCACTTGCATACTAATTGTCAAAACTAAAAAAATAAAAAACGCGCACAGAAATTTGATGCAGTTTTACTTACTGCCTGCAGTTCTGAATCTGATTATTTTGCGCTTGTTTATTGTTCAATTTCAGATTGCTTAGAAAAGTAATATCACACCTTTCCTCAACAAGACGTATGAGTTATAGATCATGTCTTTAGCACAAACACCGCTGACGACAGAGAAGTGAGCTTGCTTTCATCAAGGTGTCTCATTCTGTTCTTTACATCATTGCATTGATACTGAACTCATATTTTAATGCAGCAACAGATTACAACAAAGCAACGTGTGTGTTTATTGGAACCGAGTGTGTTGCGGGACTGTCATGTAAGCCTTGTTGGTGTCCTGATGGCTCCTTATGAGATCAGAGTGGATCTTTCGTTCTCTGTCTCTGGATCTCTCTCTAATTGGAATGGTTTCATGCTGTGCTTGGTTAAAGAGAGAGAGGGAGAGTGTCGGGCAGCTTTCGACAGCCTACACTGCATTTCTTTTGATAAAGACTCTTCCAGTCCCTCCTCCCAAAATCTTCACTTACCCCTGCACACAACCACCCACTCCATGTGCTCCTCTGGGAGAGCTCCTGGGAGTCTGTATGTGCATGTGTGATGACTTTAACAGTCAGTCCCAGGGCTGTGGGGTGTTTTTGTGTGTGTGTGTGTGTGTGTGTGTGTGTGTGTGTGAAGGAGCAGAATTGATAATAAAAATAGACCTGCACAGAAAAAAAAGTTTGAAGGAAAAACATGTTTTGCTCCCACCTCCTCCACCAGCACATACACTTCACCCACCAATTATAATACCCGCCGGGGGACGACGGCTCCAATTTCTGTCAATACAGACAGGTAATGCCTCTAAATAACAACCTTAAATATTAATGAGCGAGGGGGAGAGAGAAGAGGGATCAAAAAAAGAGCGTATTTTACATTCATAACTTTAGAAGTCAAAGAAGAAAGTGAGTCAATTTGACGGTACGACTGCATAATTTTGGGCTTTTTGTTTGAAGAGGTTGCCGTCAGGTCATCCTCGGGAAAGAAAAGCCGAATTGATTTTCCTCTTTGTCTAAATGACTGATTTGCAAAATTAATGTGTGCCGCAGCGAGTCTGAAAACAGACGCAAGGCAAGCCTGGGACGGTTCGGTGACGCTCCGCTAATGCCGCTGCCGTCTGCCTGGCTTGGCGACAGTGAAGGAGAGTCTCGGCGGTTCTCGTATCGATCCGCGCGGCCACTGTCTGCCGCCTGGCACGGATCCCTCTCTGATGTCTGCCCGACATCTGGCTGGGGATGTCGTTTCAAGAGAGAAACATCAAGTTTGCTTGATGCTTATCAGGATATAGCTACAACACATTCATTGGAGAGTAATCGGCACGATGTGTGTCATATGCATCGCTGAGCGGTACGTGGGAAGATGTTACGCCTCACGTGCCAACTTTCATGCTAATCGAGAAGCACATTGACGTTTGTTGACAGCCGGTCCTCTTGGAATTTCAGCGGGGGAATGGGATGAGCAGGAATTGTCATCGGTGCTTGAATGAAGACTGATGGTGCTTCTTTCCACCATCATTCCCAGCAGACACAGCAGCACAGCCCGCCAGCGTCGTTCCTCCCATGGACTGACCTTGTCAGCAAGGCAGAACCCTTGTGGCTGGAGCGGATCCCTTTCTTCCTCAGGGATTGGCTGACTGGCATTGATAGTGAGAAGGTCATGACCTCGTGCTAACAGACAAGACACCCACGTGACACTAGATGCCTCTGATTATTTTAACAGTTATCTGGACCACCGTTTCAGTGGGCAACAAATTACAAGGATTGTTTTTCCATTTAAGTTTGTTTAATTTAGTTTGTTTTTGGTTGTGTATATAATGCAAAATATTACTATGCACATTTGTTTTTGTCAGATATACAACATTACAGCTATATTTATTAGTTTAATACTATTTAAGTTAGCTTTTCATCCTGGTATTCATATCACAGATGCACCCTACTCAAAAACACTGATGTTTAAATTTTATTTGTCAAGTTCTCAACAACACAGCATATTGCAGTACTTGCTGTCAATGAAATGAGCTATAAAATGTGCATTACCGCCACTTCTAGCATCTGCCATCTCTGGGACATTTATGATTCAGCAGTATGTACTGGATTTACTCGGATCTTGTGTCATATGGCCCGAACCAGAGAACAACTACTGTAGTACAAAGTTCATAACAAAGGATCTTCTCTCTTTCTTCCAGATATATTTTATTGTTATTTGATCACACTTCCGATCAACTAAACAAATTCTTTATTTTATTTTATGTGCAAGTAGTCAGAAGTCCAGCATACAAAATTAATAAAATCAGATAAAAAGCAGTAATTTTCTTTCTTTGCTATTCAGTTATTTATATAAATATAATTAATAATTTATTTGAATATAATTCATTATTTGGATCAGTAATTTTTATTTTATTTTATTTTTTACTTTTTTTTTCACGTTATTAAGTAATCACACCCAGGATATATATTAGATTAAATCAGTAATTTTCTCTCTTTGTGTTGCCATTTTAGTTTTTTGTGTATATTTTGTTATACGTTTATAATT
The DNA here is from genome assembly GCA_032357475.1 of Enteromius thamalakanensis. Lineage (NCBI taxonomy): Eukaryota > Metazoa > Chordata > Actinopteri > Cypriniformes > Cyprinidae > Enteromius > Enteromius thamalakanensis. The sequence goes on from JAUCMT010000032.1 coordinate 13,685,812, forward strand.
TCAGATTAGTTTGAAAACAATTATTATATTTTTATTATAAGCTTTTTGTCTCTGCAGTAGTTTCATTTAACTACAGTAACCTTGGCAGGCTCAGCAAAAGAGAAAATACCAGTGAGGATTCTTCCTTTCCATTTTTCATCTAATCCCAATTGAGGGTCAAAGTGTTTCCTGTCTGTCAGCTGTTTGTCATTCTTTCTATCTCTCTGTGCTCTTGAGAAGACTTTGCCGGCTGCCACACTGGTATTGTCTGCATATTAATAACTTTCTGGGTTACCGCGGTTACCAAAGTTCCCGCTCTTACCCCATCATACACTGATATTGTTCCGAGTAGATTAAAACTTAAATATGTGGCTTGGGATGAGGGCGAATGTGTCTATTTTATGAAGCGTGATAATAGCCCCTTAACTCTGTGCTGTCAGATGTGCCTCTCTCTGTCTTTCTCTCTCTCTCTCTCTTCCTCGTCTGTTCTACAGGGGCAGACCCTCAATAATTGCCCAACACTCCTTAAGTCCAATTCTAATTTAGCCCAGCAACAGCAGGGTGGTCACTCACTGGAAATCTAATTAGGGGCTCCTGTGTGTGCGCATATGTGTGTGTGCGTCTCTTGTGAGATGGTGAGTGAAATGACTGATAGCGCAGAAGGAAGCCATTTGGATCAGTGTTTAAAACACAGGCAGAATGTGTGCCAGGAATATCTGGCTTTTTAAAGCTTGCTCCAGCTATTCCTACCTGAATACTGACCTAATTGATTTCGATTCAAAAACAAAACTGGGTAGAGGTTTGTAATGTGTTTATGCACGCGTCTGCCTGCTAGGTGACCCCTGGATCATATGACGATATCATGGGACAGGTCTGTGATAATGATTGGTTGTTTTGGCATAAACAGGCCAACAATGTCGTCTTTGTGGACGCAAGTCACACACACACACTGTGTTTCTTGCTTGTTTTTCTCCTCCTCTAACTGAGAGCCAATAAGTTTAGTTAATTTATTTGTTTTTGTTTTTCTCAAGAGCTGTTGATCAGTTCCTGACACATTCATTCGTCAGCCTAAAGACGAACCAGGTTTCCTGGAGTCCAGGTTTGTGATGTTTTGTATGTAATTCACTTTTTCTCTCAGCTTTTTTTTAGCCTAACAGCTCAGAAAACTGCTTTATATTCTTGTAACTGAAATAGAAGTGCAAGGCCAAGATCAATGGTGTTATTCACAAGGAATGCGTAAAGCGATTATACCTAGAATGCTACACAAGTTGGATAAGTGTGTCAGCTAAATGTAAATACCGGTATTTTCCTTCCAGTTCGAGTGAGGAACATTAGGATAGAGTAACAGATTTCAATCAAGCGTTGAGTCTGCTCCTGTTCTCCTGCCCAGAGACCCGGATGCTGTATATGTGATTCAGCAGCAATTAGCCTCAATCTATGTGTGACAAACAGGCATTCAGTGAAGGTTCCTCGTCATTGCAGGGTTGAAGCGTATAATTTAAAGTGCTAGTGCAATAATGTAGACTAATCAGCTGTGTTTATCAGCTGACAGGGCCTTCAAGAGCACATCCACACCCCTTTTCCACTGAAAAGGTGCCTGAATGCCACATTTTCTTACTATATAACCAATACATCACATCCTAAGTGTTTTTCATAATTTTGAGACTATTTTAAGTCTATTTTTAAATCCAAAGTAATTTGATGATTTTTTTTATGTTATCAGGAATTGGTTTCAAAGGAGCAATTATTTAAAAGTTAGATAATATTCATTAATTGCTAAAAAAAAAAAAAATATATATATATATATATATATATATATATATATATTTATATAAATTTAAATAAATT
>JAUCMT010000032.1:13701037-13749964 GCA_032357475.1 Enteromius thamalakanensis
TTTAAATATGCCTAAATTAGACAGAATTGAATAAGATGAGACTTTATATATATATATATACAGACATATATATATATATATATATATATATATATATATATATACAGTATATATATATCTATATGTATATGTATTTGTTGTTTGTTATTTAGTATTTTCTTTGTATTAACCCCAAACATTTGATTGGTTGAATACAAACAAAAAAATAATAATATATATAAAATAATATATATTTAAATAGAAAACAGTTATTTTAAATGAAAATAATATTGCACAATATTAGTGTTTGCTATGTTTTTGGTCATGCATATGCATATAAGGCTTCTTTCAAAAGAATGAAAAACCCCTAATTATTCCAAACCTTTGTATTTCTGCACTTATTTTTGTTGTGCTTCTAAACTATATATATATATATATATATATATATTTATTTATTTTTTTTATGGATGTTTTAAGCAGAAATCTTTTTTCTCTTGTTTATGAAAAACAAACTATATTTGCCAATAAGACATTATTTTAAGTAAATGCTTGGGTTTTTTAAATATATATTTTTTATTAAATACATTTTTTATTAATTTATTTAAATTCATTAAATATTTAAAATGTTAATGTTCTGACCTCTCAAAATGTTATAATGAATGCAACATGACGTACACATTTATTTTTGTTACCAAATGACTAATTAATTTGCTATTAAAATAAGAATAACCCTTCAGGTGCATCCATGACACCAAGATGGTCGACAGTGAGCATTTCTAGCTGATTTTAACCTAGTTTTTTCTCTCTCCCCTCATAAAGGCACCTACCTGTACCCCAGTTTCCAGGGGAACATGTCAGATAACGACACCGCAAGACTGGGGCTGGATTTTCAGAGGATGCTGCGGATTAACCACATGGTCTACATTGCTGCAAGGTATGTCATGTCAGTTCAATCACACGCTCACGCTCACACTGCACACAACACCACAGCCACACACATTTCAAAAGATTCAGGATGCGACATCGACTGGGAATTCCAGACCTCCCGATCGGTACACACTACTGCTGTTTTCTCCAGACGCCCACAGCGATAAGACCCACACACTAATGATAAGGGTCGTGTGATTGGGCCAATCAGTCTCATTCAGACCTGGATTGCAGACAGATGGATGCCGGCTCGCTCTCTGACACCTCGCTCACCCCTTCTATTTCCTCTCTGTCTGTCTCTTCAGCACTCGTGCTGTCCTCTGTCCCTTTCATTTCAGCTCAAGGTGTTATTGGCACCGTATTGTTATTTATTGAAAGAACTGGCAAAAAGAATCTCGGTTGATGAAAATATCGGCATTCCTGTCTGTCTCTCTCTCTCTGTGTCTCTGTAGAGATCACGTTTTTGCCATTAACCTCAGCGCTTCAGTGGAGCGTATCGTCCCCCAACAGGTAAGCTCACCTTATTCTCAACTTCCTGTTTCAGTCATCTCTAATGTTTTTCTTTCTCTCAGATCAGTGCTGTGAGTGCGTGATGTCGGAATATTCACTTTTATTCGTCTTTGGGGAAGGACCATTCAGAAATCTCATTTTTCAAATGAGCAATTTTCTTTATGGCGGCTTTAAAGGACGAATATTCTACACTTTTATAGCACTGTCTATTTTTCCCTGAGGTCCACTTGAAATGTTAGTCAAGGTCTCTAACACAAAAAAACAGGCGCAGTTTAGTTTTACAGAACTGTTTCCCACTTTCTGTGATGCTTGTAATTAATAGGATTTTTATTTACTGTACATTTAGTGAGGTTTCTATAGGTTAATGACCGATTGCAATTAACCAAGCTCATTAAATATGACTTTCATTTATTGAAAAACCTCTTCAGGTTTCTGCTTTTTTTTTTTTTAATATAGTTTCATATAACAGCTGAAATACAATGATTATAACAATAATTAATATAACAAAAATAAGATGGCATTAAAACTAGCTAGGTTGAAAAGCATTAAATGTCTGTATTGCCTCTTAAAAATATGGACAAATATTGGTATTTTGGCCTATCACACATCAGAACTCTTGACCTCCTGTATTAAAAATTATACTGCAATATTAGCATTGATTATAAATTCTAATTATTATTCTAAAATAATTAAGTATTCTGAAATATAACCTGCATATATATATATATATATATATATATATATGTATGTGTGATATATTTCTAAATAATTTATTATTCATTCCATTCATAAATTATTTTAATTTTTAACTGTCCCATTCAAAAAAAGGTGCATAATAGTGAATTACAGGCTCTTATTTATTCTCTTATTTAGCTTGACTCAATAAGATTAAGTTACATTATAAACATTTTTTAGAAGCTTCTAATTTTCATTACCATTTGTCGAAAATGGGAAGTACTTAAAGTACTTGAAAGTATATATTTTGAGGAACATTACAAAAAAAACCTGTACCTTATTTAGGTTGTTTTTCTCTCCTATGAGACCAGTTGTTGCTGTTAACTTGAGTTGTTGAAGTGTTAGCTCATTTGTTTTAAATTACAATGAATTCCTGTTTCCAATTTATGTTGATGAAGCAGTCTGCTTATGAAGAGATCAATCAGTCTTTCTGCTTTTTGCCTTTTGGGTCTCTCTGACATTAATATCTTAACTGTTGAGAATAAGATGTCACTGCAGCAAATAGTTGAGTTTGTGAGAGTGTTGTTTTTAGCTTGTCATGGTATGTGTGTGTGTGGGTGTTGATTGCCTGCTGTTCCTGTTGGGTGGGCTGACATGGGGCGGCCCAGTAAATCTCTGCAATACTGTCTGACCTAATGACACCAGCAAGCACCCAGACACACACACACACTCACACTCATGAACACAGCTTGTTAACAACCTCAGGGACCCCTCTATTCCTTCTTGATGCTCAGTGCTCCTTGTCTGACTCTCTTTCCTCCTTTTTATGTTTATTATGTGTGATGCTTATTGAAGTAAATGAGATTTTCCCTTTGCAGCTGTTGTGAATAGCGATGAGCTCATGATTGTGTGTTTGTTTGTGTGGCAGAAACTGACATGGAAGACAAAGGATGTGGAGAAATGCACAGTCAGGGGGAAAAACAGCGTGAGTACACAGCCCTTTTATTTAACTTTCTCACTGTAATTGTGTTGTTAGAAGTCAGCAACTGTTGCGTTTAGTGGTTATTAGTCTCGCATAGCCAGACCTTCATCTAAATGGCAGGTCTGGTCTGCAGCTTAGTCTGGGAAGGAACTGCCAACAAAGACGGAAAGAGACCACATGACTGACATATAATGTGACCAGCCACATTCTGCAGTTTGGTGCAGATTTATGTGAAATAAATTATACAGTAATAGGCCGGTGTTCCAAATATTGGCACATCAGTCTGTAATAAACAGAACTGCAGTAAACTTTGAAGAAATGCTAGCAAATTTGTATCGATTTTGTAATCAGAAGAAAGTTATATCACGTATGGACTGATTTAAATAAACAACTATAATATGAACCATATAGCAATTACTGGATTTAACATGTAAATAATTATCAGTTAAAAAAACGCAGTCCCTATTCCTAAAAGTGGGGTCAAGGTAGCCAATCAAGTTAAAGCTTGCCAGTTCAAGATGTCACTTTTTATGTGTTGCGGTCAGTAAACGGTTTGGTAATTCTCCACATATACATGTAGATTTGTGAGCACACACAGTCTTTATAATATCATTGTTGTTGCAGGGAGCGAGTCATCCTGGAGCTCAGCATAGGGATTATGGTAATTTGTGTGTGTGGAAGTGAAGGAAAAAGAGAGTCAGTAATGATGCTCCTGTAAGCTTCAAGATGAGTCAGTGTGTGTCATTCAGGAGTTATATATAGTGTGAGTAAAAGCCAGTGTCTTGTCTTTCACAGGATGAGTGTTACAACTACATCAAAGTGCTGGTGCCACGTAACGATGAAACTCTCTTTGCGTGTGGAACCAATGCGTTCAACCCCACATGTCGCAACTACAAGGTATGACGAGTCTATTTCTGTCACACGTTTACACACACACACACACACTTAATACCTCCTACAGATGCACAGATTTCTAAAGCTTCCCTTTGCAGAATCAGAACTGACAGTCTACATGCACGTTTACCTACATTTGTCAGCATTAAAATTAATTTTAATTTAAAATTAATATTAGGCCTGTTCAAAAATGTATATACCCTGCTCCTCCTCAGAAATGAATACACATCCTGTCGTACCTGTTTACAAGCTGATTTTGCTGTAAGGGAGTTCCAACGCTGACTGTTGGCTAAACTACAGTATGCATTTTTCTACAGTTGCAAATAAGCAATACTAAGGCATATTAGTTAGGCATTAACCAGGTTTACATGTATTTTAGGATAATGCCTGAAAAGAATTGGATGGAATAACCAAGAGGCAAATAAAATAATTTAAAATACACAATTAAAAAAGACGGTTGACAAAAGTTAGTGGGAAGTCGGATAAAAGTGGCGTGATGTTATATACAGTACTGTGTAAAAGTCTTAGGCCACTAGTATTTTCAGCAACAAAAAATGGTTTTAAGTAGGTTATTTCTATCTTTTGCGTTAGCGTGTCTGTTGGAAATATCTGTTTACATTTCCAAACATTATTTTTGTCATTAATTGTAATAATGCAGTGGGATTATTGTCTGCACAAGGAGTCTGACAACAGCCAGTGCTCCACACAGAGATCTGATCTGATCTTCATGCAGTCTGTCTGGAATCACATGAAGCAACAGAACAAACTGAGACAGACTCAAACCAGAAGAACTGTGACAATGTCTCCAAGATGAAGAAAAAAAAACTACTTTTTTTTTCTTTTTAAAATCTCCATGGAATTGATTTTCTTCTAAATGAATCAATAATTTCATAAGTTTTCACTCCCACTCGAAAACGTCACATAAAATGTTTTGTATTTTGTTAACAATCTTAAATATTCGAAGACTTTTCTTACTCCTCAAAACTGATTTTGTTTAGTGCCTGCACAAATATACCACATATTGCTAGTTTGATATGCAATCAGGCCAATCCTGTGATTGATGGTTTTCCATCAACATTAGCAGAACAGTTCCTGTGTGTGTGTGTGTGTTTGTTTGCCAGACAGCATGTAAATCTGACTAAACTCCGGAGGAGGCCAGCAGGGAGTCAGCTAAACTCTCAGATGAAGCTCTGCTCTCAACTTTTCCGTTTGAGGCTCTTTGGAGATCCTGATTTATGCACCTTACCCTGAAGGCATCTTCCCTCCATGTCCCTCTCTTTCCTCCTCCTCTCCACTTCTCTCTCTGTCTGTCTCCATTTCCCGTGCTCACAGTCTCGTTTTTCTACATCTCTCCGAGGAGAAGGCCGGTTTGTTAGAGCCCTAGAGAAGGACGATATGTCACGTTGTGCAAATCATGTCGCTCAGTTCCTCTGCCTCGTCTCCTCACACATTCCTCCACTCTCAACTCACAGCTTGAGAGGTTACACGTTAACTGTGGAGAACTTTCTGGAAAACTGTGAAAAAGAGAGGTTGAGGAGAGATTGTAGTTTTGAGGCTTGGAAAACTTAAATTTGCCATTTTATATTGTGTCTATTTATACTAGTCTAGAACTCTTGCCACAAAAGTATCCATAATGTAGATTTTCTTTAGAGAGGCACAATATACTGGTGCCATATCGGTTGTCAGGTTAGAAGAGATTTTAGAATTTATCAGTATCTGTCAATATTGGATATTTATTTGTACATTTTTCCAATGGTTTTTTTGTTTGTCAAGATTTTTTTTTTTTTTCAGAGGCATGATGCTGATGATCAGTATCTCATATTTTATTTGTTTTTTGTATATTCTTATTGCCCATATTTTTACATTTACAGAACATTTCAGTCAACTAATGCTTGTTTAACATTAAAAACACTTATTGTTATTATTATCATAACTTCATATTGTTCATACAGCATATTATGTTGTGATGGCTAAATTTACTAACGTTTAAAATGATGGTGAGTTTCTAGCTTTTAGTGTTTTACTTTGAATTTATTTATATAGTGTATAATATTAACTATTAGCTTATCAATAATTGTTATAATGGTGCATTCCTAGCACATGTTTTGCTGTATTTTGCCAGAATATCCTGTTTGAGTAGGATTGAGAAGCATATAATTTATTTAATTTTAAGTTATAAACGGACGCACGAAACAAACAAACAGGGTACACTTTCCTCGACAGAGTTGTATAGATGGTCTCTCTTTGACATAGAACCAATCCATTACCATTCCTGCTTTAATTCCCCTCTATTCTTCTCTATCCCTGTGATATACAGGGCAGTGTAAGGTCCGGTGAGCTTTAGCTGGTTCAGTAGGTGTTAATCCGGTAGGGATGACACACAATGTGACCCTGAATACCAGAATTCCCATAGGACCCTCTCAGCCGCACTGCTAAATGCATTTGTGCGTGTGTGTAATTCAGCGATCTTTGTGAGGATGTCTCTAGCCCTGCAGGGTGAATATCTGTGTGGATCTGTACACATATACGTGTGCATCACTCAATCCAGCAGTAAGCGCATGTTTTTTGTTGTTGTTGGTTTTTTTTTACACCACAGGTCGGGAGCTTCTGCTCTGCCTCTGACTAACAAGAAAAAATAGCACACTGTTCACACCTACAGTTCCCAAAGAGGAACAAAACAAAACAACTATGGAACACCCACCGGTCCACAAACATTTATACAGCACTAGATTTCAAGCTCCCAAAATGTATGCAAAAACCAGCAAGCAGTATTTATAACATGCCCTAAATGGTATTTATAATGTCACTGTAAAGAAAAGTATGTTTTACAGGCAGTTTCTGAGTGAAAACAGTTAACAGTCCAATTCTTGCACAATTCATTCTCAACAAAATATTAACAAAAATAAATTATCGTTCAACCAAAAAATCTTGTTTTTCTGAAACGGTGAAGGTCAGTGGGCTCCAAATCAACAAGGAATTGATTAGACAAATTTCTAAATGTCCATGCTGTATTTCTTAGGGTTCTTAAGTTGGTTCGGTGTTTTTTTATTTATTTTTTCCTCTGTCTGGTCAGATGTCTTCTCTGGAGCAGGACGGAGAGGAGGTGATCGGTCAAGCCCGTTGCCCTTTCGAATCCCGCCAGTCTAACGTTGGCCTGTTTGCCGGTGAGTTGGCAGAGCACCAGCCGTCTGGGGAGGAAGACACAAAATCTCCTATAATCTCACTAGTATTCCACTGACATTTTACAAAGCTTAGGAAGTCGCACTGAGACAGCAGTGATCACAGAAGCACAGAGATTCAAAAGGGACATGCGGGAGATGAGACGCGTCTCTCTTTTTTTTACCCTCTTTGTACCATATACACTGAACTGAACTGAGATTAGATCACTGTGTGGGGTTCGTGTTGTCTTGATTTATCAATACTTATTTCTCACCTCACTTTCCAGGCGGTGACTTTTATTCAGCCACAATGACAGATTTTCTAGCCAGTGATGCAGTAATTTACAGAAGTTTAGGAGAAAGCAGTCCTGTCCTGCGCACCGTAAAATACGACTCAAAATGGCTACGAGGTGGGTCACCTGTTATTCAGATACCTAGATTTATTTTCTGTATAATTTCAGTATTTTTAAGTTTTTAATTATGTCTATCTTTATTTAGAGCCTCATTTTCTTCATGCCATTGAGTATGGGAACTACATCTACTTCTTTCTCAGTGAGATTGCAGTAGAGTACACCACCCTTGGCAAGGTCAGACACTTAAAAAAAACTTTCTCCTTAATCACTGTATTTGTCTTGTTTTAGTAAAAATATGTAAAAATCCTTAAAAGAACATACCTTTACTTAAAGAAAAAAATTTAATAAATGATTCAATTTTGTTTTCAGGGTAGTCATGAAGTTTATTTATTATTTATTTATTTTATTTGTATTATTATTTTATTCAGTTTTTATTTTTTAGGGGCCAATTCTCTTTTAGTACCTTACTATATATGAATAAGCAGCAAATTAGTAGTTTATTAAGGCAAAAGTTATACTTAATGATTTCCAAATACAGAGAATTGAACCTTAAAATAAAGTGAGATAAGCCAACAAGAACAAACTATTTGCCAATGTAGATCTGAAAAATGTCTCTCACTTCCTTACTTTTTTATGTCTCATTTGCTTACACCAGGTGGTGTTCTCTCGGGTCGCTCGCGTGTGTAAGAATGATAACGGCGGCTCTCCAAGGGTTCTAGAGCGCTACTGGACATCTTTCTTGAAAGCCAGGTTAAACTGTTCAGTTCCGGGTGATTCATTTTTCTACTTCGACGTTCTTCAGTCATTAACCAATGTCATGCAGATCAACCACAGGCCTGCGGTGTTAGGCGTCTTTACCACTCAAGCCAACAGGTACAGAGCCTCACCACAATACAATTTGTAATTCCACACATGCTTCAACAATAGCCTTAATTTATTTAAATCCAATCCAGTTGATTTTTGAATTGTTTGTTTGTTGAAATTAGAGTTTGTTTAGAAAAAAGCATCCAACAGAGCTTTTATCTCCTCAGCATCACTGGTTCTGCCGTATGTGCGTTCTACATGGATGACATAGAAAAAGTGTTTAATGGGAAGTTTAAGGAGCAGCGAAACAGCGAATCAGCCTGGACGCCAGTTCCTGATGAAATGGTGCCTAAACCACGGTGAGGCCCAGAGTTTTATAGTAATACAGACAATCCAATTGATACAAATTTCAGCAAATACTTTTGTAGTATGTATAAATGTATAAGTATCTATTTATCTGAAAAAATAAATCATATAGCAAAATATTAAGCAACAATAATACTGTTTTTACTGTGTTTGTTTGAAAAATGTATTGCATTATCCCTGGAGTAAGATAAAAACATCACACAAAAGGATGTGTTAATAAACAAATCAAATATAAGTGACAGAATAGCTTTCCTCGTCATCTTGCTCTGTGTGATATGCCTGGACCTGTTCTCTGGAGCTGTGACAGCAGCCTGTTCGGCCCGATGGACTCTGAAAACAGCTTTTATTTAACAGTGGCAGATGGTTGGAATGGTTCTTGTTAATTGTATGTGTGTGAGCTGTTTTTGCAAATCATTTCCATGAGGCTTCATGGGAAAAGTCTGTGCAGGTAGTAGTCTATAGTCTATCCTTTTATCTCCATCTCTCTCCAGGCCGGGGTCCTGTGCTGGAGATAGCCCTGCTGCTAGTTATAAGTCCTCCACAGATTTCCCTGATGAAACTCTTACATTCATTAAGTCTTATCCACTAATGGATGAGGCCATACCGTCTGTCAACAATCGACCCTGTTTCACACGAACCACCAGCAGGTACACACACACGCTCAAATAGAAATTAAACACACAACCACTCATTATTTTAGCTCTCTTTATTTCTCCACGTGTTTTCTTAACCTCTGCATCTCTTTCTCAAGAGAGGAGGCAACTGTTATTAGTGCTGGAGAATAAATAAGCATTTCGTGTTGTGATGGAAAGATATGTTTGTGATTTATTTTGTTGACTAATTAGCTAACGTTTCCGATGTAGGTTCAAGCTGACCCAGATTGCTGTGGACACAGCAGCTGGCCCATATAAGAACTACACCGTTCTGTTTCTGGGTTCAGAAAATGGACGAGTCCTGAAGATTCTCGCCAGCATGCACCCAAACTCCACCTACAGCACGCAGGTTTTGGAGGATATAGATGTTTACAACCCCAACAAGTGAGTTCTGTTGCATGCACACAAGTTGCAACATAATGTATGTTATTTTGTCTGCCCAAACGGAAAACTACAGAAATAAACAGTATTTTTTGTTGTTGTTTAATATGCAACTATGTTGCATTTCGCATTGTCACTATGGAAAAGGCTACAATGGCATGCTAAATTCTGAAAATGACAACTTTCAACAATTAAATACAGACTTACTATGAGTTGAAGTGTGGGTAACCAATGAAATGATTTTATTGAAGCCATAAAACTGTATTACTTCCACTTTTATCTCCACCAATCGGAGAATCACAATAAGAAAAATTGTACATTTTATTGCCCACCTGCTGCAGAGAAAGCACTGCAAGTTACATAAAAAAACAGAAAATATATTATTTTCTATGTATACATATATACAGTACTATGTATATATAATCAACATCTCTAAATCAAAAGTTTTAGATTTTTCCTTTGTATTTGATAGAGTTCTTTTCTCAATTTTCTATTTTTAATTCACAGTGTTTCTTGGGACTGTAGTGCGAAGTGTTATACCTTTTGTTGTCTAATTTTCCAATACTTTTTTGATTCAAATTAAATTTGGTAAAGTAGTGATTCACTTTGTAGCTGGTTGGTTTAGTTCTTGAATTAGAACTCTTTAACAGATAGCTTTAACCCCTATGGGAGAAATACCTCTGAAAAAGTAGGATAGTATGATGGGATACTTGGAGACAAACAGGAAACAAAGGGAGAGGGGAGCGGGCAACATGACTGGGAGAAGATCTCGCGGAGTCAAACTCAAGTTGCCAGAGGCACTGCTAAACCATATGTCAGAGCACTGCTCATGAGGCTACAACTCTGGTGCTGATCTGCATTTTAATAGTTTATTCTAGAATACACATAAACCAGAGAAATAGTGTGAGTTTTTAGTTTGAATTGAGATGAAGAAACAAAATAGTTGCAGTTATCAGGTTTTATTGATGATTTGAAATATGTTTTCGAAACGGTTTCAGGTGTTTTAGTTTTTATTCAAGGTGATAAAAGAGCTGTACCATGATGGACTGACTTGCCGTAAAGGGATTTTAGGTCGACCCAAAGCAGGAAACCAAGCAACAGATAAAATGTCACTTGTCTGAGCAAACACAACCTCTCCTAGAAGGTTCTTTACAAACACATCTTCACTTTCAGCTCTTTTCCATGCACTTCACACTCATAGACAAGTCTCAGGCAAATATAAATATGTACACACATAACCCCAAAACTCAATGTCGACGGCAGCGTTTGATTAAGAGAGAATCTCTTCTACAGTAAATGGGACGGATGATACGTGTGGAACTGTAATTGTACTCCTGGGATCTTGCCCATGTTTGTGTTCCTCTTGTGTATCTGACAACCAGCCTCAACTCCAGCTGAGACTCACAAGTTCCACAACAAAATGTGACCACATCTTCATGCAGCATTGCTCACTTTTTCCCCTGAAAACCCCACCTCGTGTAAAAGTTAGCCTTTGGGAATGACACTTTACATGATGCAAAGGATTTATTTTGATTATTACGGATACTGAGGAAGATGAATTACAGTCAACCTTTACGGCATGACCTTCTTTAATCAGCTCGATGGGGGTGACTCATCTGTTTGACACATATATTGAATTTCTTTCTATATTGGGTTTCTCCTTTTTTTATATTGGGGATTGCTTTTTCCTTCCATTAGAGAGAAAGGTTTACCCCCAACCCTCCTCTAAAACCACTTTCAATATCCTTTCGAACACAAAATAAGATAAGACTCCAGAGCTGCTCATTTCCATGAAAGCATATTGTGATCAAGACACCATAATCCAGTTATTTCATGCATTCAAAAACTGTCTATTGTTTCTTTTGAAAGTAGTATGATGCCATGCAATTCTAAACATAAGCTTCTTTAGTATACATTTTTATGTACATGGTACTTTTGGCCCCAATAACTGGCATAAAAATGGCATAGTAACACAAACCACCATTTCTCTCCTCAGGTGTAATGTGCGTGGTGAGGACCGGAGGATTCTGGGATTGGAGTTGGACAAGGATCATCATGCCTTGTTTGTGGCGTTCTCAAGTTGCGTGATCCGCGTTCCTCTCAGCCGTTGTTCTGACTACGGCATCTGCAAAAAGTGAGTGACATAAAACCCAGGCCCACAATCATTCCCATTAAATATGTATTACATGTGAGAGCACTTAATATATGCAATGCTGTACTACATCTTTAAGTATCTATTACTGTTTTAATCACGTAAACACTTAAGTGTTACTATGGTAGAGTAGTTAGAAACATGTATTGAAGATGGAACCAGCATCATAAGCTGTTCACGATGCAGTGCAGCAGCTCAGTCCTCAGAGAAAAATTTATGACAGTCGTGTGAGAACCTACTAAAAAGTTCTGTGTGCTGCTTCGCTTTTGATCTATTATGGATAACGTTTGCCATAAGTGCACTGAAAGCGGTGTATGTTTCCAAAGACGGGCATTCTTAAATGCATTCAAATTTAAACACAAATGGATTTTAGAGGGCAAAAGGTTTTAGCTTGTAGTTACAGAGATGGGTAGTCACTGATGTAGACGTGTTTCCTCCATCACATGCTGCAGTCCTCGAGCCAGCATCACCACATGCTTCCACTACTCACACGCAAATTAGAGCCATCTGATTGGTCACAGGCCAAGGCACAGCAAACAATTCTTTTTTTTTCTCCACACAGCTGTAGTTTGAACAAGCCGATAGACTGTGTTTCCTTATAAAAAAAATCTCCAAGCCCTAATTTCAGTCCCCATTTCTTTCCAAAAACAATCCTGATGTCTGATCCAGCCATGTCTTAACTTTTTACCAATCTGTTGGCTCATGCCTGCTCAGCCTCAGGAGAAACGCTCACACGGGATTCTCTGTGGACTTGTGAGAAAACATCTTCTTCTTTTTTTTCCTCTCTTCTGTTTTTTCGCTCACTGAATTGTTTTCGCACACTCTGTGTGCTGGATGCAAAAACAACCGTGTTTGCTTAAATTCAAAGAGGTTTTTTATCTAGAAGAACAAAAGACGTTTGTTGTGGTCAAAGAGCTCATTTTTGAGCTTCCTTGTATTTAAAGTTTAACTCTTTGTAATTTCTGTGCATCATTAAACTTTATTTGCAAAAATAATGTTTTTTTTAACAACTTTCCCCAAACAATCTGCTATTGGTCATTCAAACAAATAGCCCCGCCCCAAACTTACACTAGTGGTTGAGCCACTGTTGCTATGTCAGGCTGGTCACGATGTGACAGTGACATATTTACACTTTACTTAAGGAAATCGATTTACAAACATGATACTTATAGTTGTGTATGTAATTTGACAATCCCTGTGTTTATGTTTTTTCCTTTTGAAACTGGACGTTTGTGTGGGAAATATTAAAGGGTTTGTGTGAATTTGCTAGTTGCTAGTTGGCTGTAGGTGGTTTTAGGGGGTGGGACTTCTCATTATAAAGAATATTTTATGGGACAAAAATCAGTGCAGAGCAGGATGAGTCATTATTATTTTTTTCTCACTTCTCTAAAAGAGAAGACTGAGTTTTTTAAAATGTGTAAATATGGAATTTCTTTGGAGTTTGCATATTTCTTTTTTTTAGCCATTATAAAATAACAAAGTACAATGATTATCACTAGTGCTCTACAAGCCAGTGTGTTAATGATTAAGCTAATAAATATACATTTAAAGAAGACCTAACTCTATGCATGTTCTGCAAGACTCTCATTTCCATTAAATATATGTTATTGTACTATCCCAGTTTTAATGCAAATAGAATTTTTTTTTTATACAAAAATAATTTTGCCTTGCTGTATTTTTGTGTTTATTTGTGGTTAGATTGTTTGTAACTCTTGAATTACTCCAACTCATAAAGATAGCCTGACATGGCAATAAAATGTAATAACTACTACTAAAATAATAAATGATGGCGGCTTACAACATCAAACAGCATAACAGACTGTAAACTTAAAAATAACTGGCATCAGCTGTCAATTAAGCTTTGCACATTCCAGATAACTTAAAAATAAGATGGCTAGTATAACCAAATTACAGCTCAAGTAGTATTTTTGTCAATTTTTATTAGGTCATTAGCATACTGTATAGATGACTTTAAACCTAATAGACTAAAAGTAACCCAACTTGGTTGCTTTCATTTTTTTCATTGAAACTGGGATAAGAAAAAGCATTTTATCATTTTAACACATCTAACCTTTAACAATAGATAAAGTGCTAAAGCATAGTGACCAACAGGCAAAGCATGGGGAAATTAACAACCTGTGAAGAGGAAGAAATAGCAGAAAAACGGTGACCTCTCTTTCTGATCTAGACTCGCATCTAGACACCTCACACATGCTTTTTTTTGTCCGTCCTTTTCTGTCTTTCGCTCTGTTTCTGTCTCTCTCTCTCTGTCTCTCTGTTTCTCCAAGCGACTCGTCGGTTCTACCATGTATCTGAATCTCAGTTGGCCTCTGGCAAACACAACACACCTGTCAATCATGCAACACAAATATACAAACACACACACACACACACCTGACTATACAGCAGTCAGTCACACTTTCTCGCTCTCTTTTTTTTGCTCTCAGTCTGAGTGTCTGACCAGCGAGAGGCAATAATGCTTTGTTATGGAGATGCTGTGTCTGGCTGTCCCTTGCAGCTTGTCACATACACTTGGAGAGAGAGGGGAAAGGGAAATTGGGGGGGGGGGGGGATATGGAGATATTGAGTGAGAAAACACAGCCTTTCCAGCACATGTGCTATGAGTTAACTCTGTGTGTGTGTGTGTGTGTGTGTGTGTGTGTGTGTGTGTGTGTGTTTTAGGAGCTGTCTGTCCTCGCGAGACCCTTACTGCATCTGGCTGAGTGCGGGGAACTGTGCCACAGTGGCGCCGGGATTCAAGTGAGTTAAAGCTACATCGCGCGACCCTTCTATTAATCCTGCCACAGTAAACACTTTTACGGTTCGTTAGAATAAAAGAGCCTATACAGCTACTGTACACAAGTTTACTATACAGTCGACAGTGTGTGTCTATAGCGTGCTTTATTGTTAAAGATCTCTTGGAGCTTATGTTACCATAAACATCCTTAAAACATCTGGTAAAAATCAGATGGTTGTAAAATGTCTTCAAAATTTATAACCAAGTGCAGTTACAGAATTTTACTTCAAAGTCTTTACAATGACCAGGGTGACTTGGTAGATAATATTTAAAATATTTTTCCAGTAAAATTATAATAGCATCCTGGGTAAGACTTAACAATAAACATTCAATTGGTTTACATTGCATTATGTATCAAACTCTTACAGTAAACATTATTTTTGGAGCAATTATTAATTTGGGTTATGTCAATTTCTAAACATCTGTCAGTGTACACTAGCATTCTAAAAGCTGTAGTTTTGTAACTTTTAGAAAGAATACAGTTATTTATAATCAAAAATACAGTAAAAGCAGTAATGCTTTGGAATATTTTCATTTTAACATATTGTAAAGTTTATTCTGTTATGGCTAAGCTGAATTTTTAGCAGCCAGAGCTCACACAATCCTTCAGAAATCATTCTAATATACCAGTGCAGCGCTCTTTATAATAATTATTATTGTTGAACACGCTTAAATGTTTTATGGAAAAATCCTGATAAATTTTTCCGGATTTTTTTGATTAAAAGAAAGTTTAAAAGAACAGCATTTATTTTAAATAGAGGTATGTGTAAAGATATTACACATGCCTTTATAGTCACTTTCGATCAATTTAATGCATTCTGAATCAATGTATACATTTTTTTACAAATTACTTTCAAAGATATGAACAGTAGTGTATTTTATTTCTTTATTGTATAATTTAATTTAGCTTAATTAATTGATCTGGTTTCTGAAAGTGCTTCTAATGTCTAATGCATTTAACTAATGTCAACCAAATGAACCTTACTATAGTGTGTTACTCCATTACTTTAGAGACGTTTCCTGAGTGAATTAATTTTACCATCTGGTAAAAATTATAGTAAATTGGTAGTTTAAGCTGGAGCCAATAGCCTTGTGGGCAGCGCTCCGAGATGTAGCACAGTTGCACTTCGAGTGACCTGAGTTTGTGTCCACATTTGTGGTCCATTCCCAATCTCTTCCTACTCTCTCTCCCACTTTGCTTTATGTCTATTATTTAAAGTGCCCTGTCCCAATAAAGACAGAAAAGCAAAGGGAAAAAAAGAAATTTAACAGTGACTTTACAGAGAATCCTTGTAAAAAGTGCATTATCTTTGTTTGCAGTGACATCAGCGTTGCACTCATTCACTCTGTTGTTGATTTAATCATATGCTTCAGACCAGATACATGCGCAGATATTTATCTACGATAAACTTAATCTAAGAAACAAACACACTTGTTTATGACACTTAAAAATGGTTATAATGGCACATTAACATTTGCTAATATTTATCAAAGTAATGTGGTATCATTGCTGGACTAAGCAAGACTTTTAATAGTTTAGGACAATAGACAGGAAACTGAACTGCTCTTTAGTACTGTATTATGGGCATATTTACTTAACACTTTGCTTTGACAAATTCATGCAACTCTCTGTCAGTATATCACTCTGTGTTAACATTTTATATTTTTATGCATTAGATGCTTTTAGCAAAAGTGACTTCCATTGAATTCAGATGAACTCATTCAACTCAGTTATTTCAATATCTTAGCAGTTGCATAGATCTCTGGCTGAAAGGTCATACTTACCCTTCCACAATATCAGCTTGTGCCTGGGATGTATCTAATAATGCCTCTGCGATTGTCAAGCAGAATTGCATTTCACTTGTGTGTGTTATTATAATGAGTGCAGATCCAGAGCTTGAATTTGTTATTATTAATGTTTTGCTGAGTGGTCGCTGTGGTTGTGGAAAGCAACAGCGGCAATATTCTCCCCAGCATGCTCTGATGTTTTCCCGCTCGTGAGACGCATCCACTAACAGACAGCTGCAATTTTGGTTTATTAAAAAAAAAAACTTCAAACCCTAAACTCCTTGTACTCAAAGTAGAAATTTAACTGGGAGATCAGTATTGGGTTCTTAACATGCTATTGCTGTTCTGCGCAAGTAAACAAATCCTGCGACAGATGTAGGAATTAATTCATTTTATTCAGCTGAATGCATTTAAATTTAATGATGATTTTTATACACTTTCTCTATAACCTGGTCACAGTCTTTAATGATATTTTCTGGCCATAAACTCAATTATTGACTCTTAATGTGCCTTAATGTGTCCTAATGTGAATATTGATCTCTATAAACAGAGATGGGGAATCGTTTTATCTTGAACTCATGAAAATGATTACATACACAGCAGATTTTCAGATGGCTGCCAAGAAAATGGACGGAACTTGTGGAGAGTACTTATCAATGTCCCAGAAGAGCTTTGGTTTACTTCAGCATTCAATTATATGCTTTCATAGCCAAACTTATGTCACAGTCATACATCTTGTGCTGTCAGATGCCATAAAGTCTTCTGTAATCATACTGCGCATTAGAATTATAAAGAGCTTTAGAATCTTGGCTAAAATCTAGAATTTTGGTTTGCATCATAGAAACCAGATGCAACAGCACTGCAAATGTAAAACTGATATGGATAGTATGATAGAGTGTTTTAACGTTTGTCAATAATACTTTAAAAATACAATAAATCAGATCAATCGCAACACAAGTGAACAAATAAAATACACTTTCCATTTAAATGTTGGTTCGTCAGTGCATTTATATAATGCTTTTATTCAGCAAGCATGCATTCAATTGTGACAAAGAAATGATTTTCCTTTGAACTAAAAAAAAGCATTGTTACAACAAACATTATACAAATTACAGTCATTCCTTATGTCATACTGATGTCTCAAAATAAAGGCTGCAGAAAATTGACCTTTGTCATCACATGAATCAATTGCATTTTTAAAATGTTAAAATAGCAAACAGTTGAAAAATTAAATCAATTACTTATTCTAAACGTTGAACAGTAGTGTAAATAGGCTTCTGTTCAATTGTTTGTTTGGTCGCGAGGGAACATTTAGCTGCAAAGTATTTTTTTAATTTTGTTAATCATTGTTTAACTTGACCTGTTCAGATTAAAGTCCATCATTTCTGCACTTGTGACAGAGAGACCAGGACTGCACACAAAAAAATGCAATGCGTGTCTGAAATCATTATGTCCAAACTAATTGGTTGTCACATTAAACAAACTGATTGGTCACTTGGCCCCTTCTGATAGGCTTTTGACCTGTATATGCCACAAGTAACTTTATGCTGAGTTTGACTTTATGCTGAGTCTGGCGACATGAGAACAAGAAATAAGACAAGAGAAACTTTAGTTCCAGAGCGAACTGTGTGTTTAAATGCTAATCAGCGTCTAATGAAATTCTGCAAGACTGAGAGGGTGAAATGTAAGAAAAGAGGGCAATAGATGTACGATGGTAATACTTTGACTTTCTCATTTTTAGAACAGCTCTGCGGCTTGTTTTTTTTGTTTTTTTTGCAGTGTACTGCGGATAGGAGAATATGAAGAAAAATATGACTTTATTATCATGTGGGATATTTTTTCTTTGTGTTCTCCTTTTCCCTATTCGCTCTCTCCCAGGGGCAATTTAATCTCCATATGATGAGAGAGAGTGTTTGTGCTAATGTGTGTGTGTGCACGAGTGTGTTGGCCAATTCAGCTATAATGAAAAGCATGCATCTCAGAGGCGTATTGATGCTCAGATATTATGCACCTGCAAGATCCCAATTTACCACTTTATGCAGGAGATTTTTTTTAAATCTTGTCCTTCCATTTATCCTTCAATATGAGATGAAGTCATCCCGCTCTCTCTCTTTCCCTCTCGTTCTGTCACTCTCTCCCCTCTCAGGTTAATGGAAATAAGGACTTTAAATCATGTCAGGTAGAGAGGGCTGATTCTCAGATAGATTGAATATGCAGGGCAGGGTGAGCCAGGAGAACGGCAGGTGCCTCGACGGCGTTGAAATGAGGTGCCAACGTTAGATAAGTTATGTTTGTACGCAAGCTTGTTTTTTTTCTCTTGAATCTTTGTTGTAGGCAGTATTACATGTTGTGTGCCACAAAAACATCAGTTCTACTCAAATATACATTAAATAAAGACAGAAAAAAAAAATATGTTAAGTTAAGTATTTGCATGAGCGATTTGTGTTCTTTTTGATTCTAGTGACCTCCAAATGCGGTGATTTTATATGCAGTGGCCAAATGTTTAGAACTCATTTATACATTTAAATTTTGAAGACTTTTGTTTAAAAATTCAGTGAATGGCATTTATTTAAAAATATTAAAGTAAAAAGAAAATTTAAATCTAACAATTTAAATCTAAAAAATAAAAACAAATAAATAAAATTAAAATATCATTATTGTTATTTTATTATGATATATAAAATATATATCTATATATATATATATATATAATATGGGTAGTCAACAAATAAAAATTGGACTGTGTCCTCAAAAATATAAAAATTAATAAAACGTCAGACAAAAAAAACACAAGAAAGCAAAATGACTAAAACAGTATTTTAGTTTTTTTTTACACTACTTTATTAAATAATTTTTTGCTGTATAAAACTGCCTTGGGCTTGTCAAGGTTTGCCAAATGAACCACACCAGGAAAATAACCCTTTCTGTGAACCGAGTTTTGTGAATAAGGCGCAATTTATTGTTAAACTAATTTGCATAAGAAGAAGGCGCCTTTGCCCTGAAATTAATGACAATAATTATCCACTAATAATTATATCAGCGCATTTAGCACCTGAACTGAATTGCAATGTGTGTGATGCATAAGAAGCACGTCTTTGCACTGAAATACAACTTACAAAGTGTTTTTGGACAAAAGTGACATGTGCGAATCCTGATTTTGGTTTTAGGTACAGAATTGCGTGCTCCATTAGACCACAGCCCTCCGATCTAATCACATCTCCATGGTAACAGAGAGAGGAAGCAAAAGCCGACAGAACGCGTTATGTCTGAGTGTGTGTGTGTGTGTGTTAGATGTCACTCAGGTGCTCCGCAATGACATGCTCGCTTCTGTGATGCCAGGAGCAGACGAACATTGCAGTCGCTCAGAGCAACGTGTCACTGTGGTTACGCTGTGAGCCTGCATGAGTCAGCAGCGTCCCTCTCAGTAAACATATTCTCTTCAAATTGTACTTAATGTGCTGTTTTGCCCAAACACTCATTTCCTTCACACAAAGGTTCTTGCATCTGAAAGACATTCAAAACTGAAGGCGCTTCTATTTATTGACACTTGTGCACTTGAGTGAAGAAAATTCCCTGTAGCTTATTCTGCTAATTTGACGTGAACGCATTAATTATGTATGTGCATGTTAAAATTATTCTTTGTGTAACATTTGGGGCTTTATATTTACATTATAATTTTTTTATGATATATGAATCAACATCACGTGGAACATCTTGTATTTTTTTTCATTTAATATATTTAATATATAGATTTATATTTTGTGTGTGTGTCTATATATTTACCCACCATAATTTAAATGTGTTTATTTTATTTATTTTTTATTTTTTTGCATTAGATATTTTCCCACTGGGTGTAAAAACTATTTACATTAAGGACTTGCTAGTAAATGTCACAATTAATTAGTTATATGAAGAAATTATAAAGTTATATAAATTCTAATTATAATATAAATTCATTCAATTAAGTGGAATGAATCAAAATAGTATTTTGTGTTAAAAGATAACTTTATATTTATTTATTTATTTACTTAAAGGAATCATGCAAATATCAGGCCCTAAAACATCTCTATTAATATTTGTAGATTATTAATATCCATACTTTTAGCAGCAATGAAGCTTCATATTTTTATTACAGTATATATTTGTTCTATTGCAATATTTTTCAGTGCATATTTGTGGAAAACAGCCCACGTCATTGTGACACCCACAGCATCATGTACGAGATGAGTCAGTCTCCATCTCTCCATGTGTCTGTCTGAAAAACATAGACATAGTCAATTTATTTATTTACTTAATGCAAGAAATGTTCTTCATATGAATCACCAGATGCAGTTTTGGTGGGGTTGTAGAAGATAACTAGTAGATAAAAGTAGATATCTAATATGGAATATAAATCTTCAACTGAGGAGAAAAAAAAAAGATGTTACAAGTAGTCGCATAGTTTTAATATGTTGCAGTTCCTAAAAAATGACCAAATTTACTCTCATTTGACACCACTTTGATTTAAAATTCTTGCATATGTTAAAATTCTGTACCTGCACATTTGCATTTGTTTCTCATCTTATGGCTTGCCTAATCACGGCTGTCAGTCATGGTATAGAGGAAGTGTCCTTGTATGTCAGACACTCAAGCCTCAATCAAATTGGAACATGTTATTTCCCTTTACAGTTGCTTGGAGAAGCAACAACAGACTGCTGACAGCACAACTAATTAGAGGGATCATTCAGGGAGAGACTCACAAAAGAATGATTGTCACTCTCTTGTCCTCTTTTTCACTCCTCCTGCTGCTCACGCTCTCCTTCTCTCTCTGTTGTGTCGTTCTTCCTCTCTGTCTCTGTCACAGGTCTGGATTTGAGCAGTATGTAGAGAGTGGATATCCTCAGTACCCAGACAGCTGTCATGGTGAGTTTCAGACAGTCCGAGGGGACTTGCTCCCAGAGATCATAACTCATTCACACCATTACTATATTCCTACTACAACTCCACTTGTGTTCTGAGGACTTCCAGAACTTGAGAACCTTTGGAATCTCATGGAACATGTCAGGAGCATGCATGGGTCGTGTTTCTCTCCAACAACAAAAGAGATTAAAAGAAATCACACTTCCAAGATGGGAATTTTTGTGCAATGTGGCATATTTTGTAAATGACAATTAATCACCTTTTCCCAAATTGACATATTATGTAAATGCTAAATCATAGTGTTATTTAATTGATGCTCATTTTAATTCATTATAATATATTATAATAAAATGTACTCTACATTTCAAAATAATCCAAAGATGCATTAAATCAAAAGTGATGTTCCTATTCATCAAAGAATCTTGTATTATTAGAATCCCATATTAGAATAATTTTGAAGTATGATATGACACTGAATACTGGAGTGATTTGTTTTATTTTTTTGTAGTGATATCTGATTATGATATAAATCTGCTTAGCCATAATAAGGTCGCTTTTATGCACTGCTTCTCATAGCTTATTGCTTTTATGCATCAGAGCAGATACAATATGTAACTGTAAGACAACATAGTTCAATATATTGTTAAATAAATGTGATTTATTTATAATTAAAAAAACACAGTAACTGAAGACACAGTTTTTCGTCTAATTTTTTCTGTAGATGTCTTGGCCACGACTCGCAAGCAGAACCCTGCGGTGGACTCGGCGTACGGTCAGTGAACTAATTCAATCACATAAGCCTTAAATTCAGACATTCAAATTGCTTTAGTAAATGGTTACACTTTGTCCAGCCATAATCACAGTCATGTCCATATTCATTGAACGTTTTAAAGCAGAAATTGTATAGCCAGCCATTATATCCTGCGAAGTTGGGTCTTGTATTTAACAATAGGCACGGATTGCTATAATTTTTTTCACATTGTGTCGCTGATCTCTTGGTGTGAACATTACATCATGTCTTCTTTTTTTATATATATATCCGACAGTTTGCTTTTCACGCACTCATGCATAAATCTTCAATCTGTCCCATTCTGATCTCTGAGCAGCTCTTACAACAGCTCACAGAGAGGCGATAGTTTCCCAGATCAATAGAGTCCGTTACACAAATGACCCGCAGTCAGTCTGCAGGCTGCAGATCTGGACGGCAGACAGAAATGTCCTGCAGGGCTGTGGGCCGTATCAGAGAGCTCTGAGCAAGAGCTCTGGAGGAACAACTGAAAATCACCATCTGACAAATTAATTTTCTCACTGAGTGGATGTGTGATGGTATGTCTGTATATGTGTGTGTGTGTGTGTGTGTGTGTGTGTGTGTGTGAGAGAAAGAGAGAGAGAGGAACAGAGGGTGTGTATGTTGTGATAGACGGTGCATGTGTATGAAATATATTGAGAGAGAAGAGAGCATATGTGTGTGTTTTGGAAGTGTGTGAAGAAGGAGGGAAAGTGTGTGCGCGTGTTAAAGAGCGAAATAGAAATGTGCAGGGTTTGTTTTTCTTATTTTGCAAACTGTATTATATTTCAGACAGTCATGAGCTAATACTAGCTGACAGCTGGCCTGTGTGTGTGAAAGTGTGTGTTAACATCCCTGGGTGGTGTTGTCTGGTTTTGCTTCTAAAGCGTGCCAGTGGATGCAGTGTGATCCGGGTCAGAGCGTACAGCTAGTGTACTACACAATGCGCTCTCTCTCACACACACACACACACACACACATCAGAGCTCCCCAGCCTCTGTGGATGATATGAAATATCCATTTCTCAAAATCCTTGTATTACCATCTGGATTAGTCACATGGGGTTATTAGCACAGATGAGTTTTAGTAAATAATAACATTTCCAAGACACCTGCTTTGTTCTGTTCTAATCTTCTGCTAATAAATCACTGCCTCTGTATTCTGAGCTGATTATAGTACCAAAATATTGTCCATCAGCCAGAAAAAAAGCTTTCTTTATGTCTGTTTTCACAGTATTAGCGGGAAGGGAGAAGATAGATGATGGATGGAAAGGAGGAAGAAAGGAAGGTTTGTGAGGAAGTATAATAAGAAGAAAGGAAAGAAAATGAGGAAGAATAGGTCGATAAAGCATAGATTTAAGAAGGAATAATAGATTAATGAAGAAATTAATTATTTATTAAGGAAGAATAAAATAGATAAAGAAAGAAGGAAAAAAGAACAGATTGAAAAATAAAGAACAGATTCATGACTAAAAAGAATAGATGTATTAAGGATAAAAAAAATAAGAAAAAAAAAAGATTCATGGAGGAAGAAAGAATAATGAAGAAAAATCGATAATTAAAGTATAGATTAGTTAAGAGAAAAGTCATGAAGAAATAGATTCACTAAGCATAAAATAGAATGAAGAAAAAAGGATTTGTGATAGAAACAAATTCATCACTGCTGAAAGAATAGATTCGTTAAAAGAGGACAGATTTACAAAGGAAGAAAGAACTGATTCATGAAAAAAGAATAGGTTGTTGAAGTAGGCAATAGCGGAAGAAAGAAAAGATTAAGGATGGTCTGAAAAAAGGAAATAAGGTTAGTGTTAGGCCTAAACCTAAAAGAGAAGAGCTTAAAGAAGATAGAAATGTGAGATGGATCAAGGAACGCATGAAGGCAGAACTGAAGGATAGAGTATGGGCTGTAGTGTCATGGAGGTGTGGGACGCTGACCGGTGTGTCCCAGTGCTCCTCTCTGTGAAAGAGCACACAGTGGGTGCACACATTCAATGAGCTTCCCCACCGCTTCATTCAGCCGCCACAGCTCCTGGAAATGACACGGCAGTGCAGCACCTCACCTCACGCTGAGACAAAGCCTCCCACGGCACCTCGGCACGGTAATTACAGCTCTACCTGCATTCAAGAGAACTTATTACATCCTCAGAAGTCTCACTGCGTGATAAAGCCATCCCATTGTGAAAGGTGGACCAAAATTCCCACAATGCACCACTGTTTTCCGACAGCTCTTTTCTTCCGGCACCCTTTAAATAGAATGGAAAC
Organism: Enteromius thamalakanensis; assembly: GCA_032357475.1. Taxonomy (NCBI): domain Eukaryota; kingdom Metazoa; phylum Chordata; class Actinopteri; order Cypriniformes; family Cyprinidae; genus Enteromius; species Enteromius thamalakanensis. The sequence goes on from JAUCMT010000032.1 coordinate 13,725,404, forward strand.
GGAACGATAATAAAAGCATCCTGTGTGCCAGCCGCGAGCTCCCCTGTCGATTGGCCACTGTGTGGCACAGATGGCAAGATGACAGGCTTTATGTAGAGGTGGGCCGGCAGTGGATGGACTCGCGTTTGGCCCCGGACAACCGGCTGCTGCTCACGAGTGTGCCGCTACATTAAGCATTAGCCCGGTGATGGAGCTCTTCATAGCAGCCCAAGCCAGAGGACGCAGAGTCTTTCAGAAAGAGAACACTGCAAGGTCATTGGTACTTAAAATCCGCCGGAGGAAGGAGGAGAGCTAAATCTCTGAATCAGACTTATGAGGATATCCTCAAAGTATGTGGTCCGCAAGTATGTTTAGGATCAGCACTTTTTAGGGGAATGGATGGAAAAGGAGAAAGGGAGGGGAAACTGTTCAAAAAGAAGCTTCTGTGAGATTAGCTCAGCTCAGATCAGATGCCTCCAAGTTTCGATTCTAGAAATACTCTGGGGCTAGAAATTCATGCGGTGGCACAACAAAACAAAGAAAATGTTTTATTGATTTTGCTGGGAGGAGATGCTTTTTTTTTTATGTTTTACGTGATTTGTACTGTGATTTCTGTAGTACCCTTCACATAAACTTTACAACTTCTGAAATCTTTTACTAAGTTAGAGTAGTTCACACAAAAATGAACACTTAATAATTTGCTTACTCTCTTGTTGATGCAAAAGCCTTATAACATGCTTTCTTCAGCGGGAATGCAAAAGGGTTTTTTTGTTTAGTTTTTTCTTTTTTTCATCCACTCAATGAAAGTCAGTGGGATCCAATGTTGTGTTAAGGTGTATTATTATTCTATTCTCTTATTTTTCAACATGTAGAATTACTTTTTTGTTATATTTTCCATTTCATTCGTTTTTTTATTTTCTAATTTAATTGTGCTTTTATTTTTATTGTAAAATTTTTTAAACATGTATTATATTACAAAAACAGAATTAAACTTTATATTGAGTTTTATTTCAGCTTTCTTTCAGTTAATACAAATAATACGTGATATGTTGTTTTATTTAATAACAACATTTGTTTTTTTTGGTTCCCATTGACTCTCATTATGTGTTCTTCAGAATATCTTTCTTAATCTTCTGCTATGCCTCCCATGTTACTCAAAACCTGTATGACTTTCATTTTAATGTGGGACATTAAAGACAATACTTTTAAGAATGTTTTGGAAGTTAGCAAGGTCAAATTGGACCCCACAGACAAAATTTTTTATTGTATTTTATGGAAAAGAAAAAATCATAAAGGTTGTTAATGACATGAGAGTGATGACAGAATTTTAATTTTTGGATGATCTGCTATTACAAGGAAATGTGTTGAACTCATATATTTAAATTGATGTTTTCCTGATTTAAAATGCATTTCATGGATATTTCTTATAAGTAACTTTGTTGCCCCCTTCCAATACAACCACAGGAAAGACCTCACCCACAAGCGCCAGCACAACCAATCAGGGGCCAGCTCTGCCTAAAGTCAATGGTGTCCCTGATACAGGTACCCGCCCCGAGGAGGGGAGGCGGGGAGGGCAGGGTTCTCCTGACTTGAAGCCTGGCAGTGTGGAGATGGAGGGTAAGGGGGTGGGGAGAGGCCCTTGACCCGTTGTTTGTCTTCTAGCTTCCCTTTATCCAGAGTTAAAACTTTTCTAGCGCTGTATTGGATTCTGCTGCATGAGCCCACAGCTGCACACAACACAAGACACACTCACAAAGAATCAAAAATAAAAGAATCCCAAAGAATCAAAGTAAAGTGCATACTCATACACACCGACTTGAAGATGCAAACAAATTCTCTTTCCTAAAAAAACCCATTGAGTCAGGCAATCTGCGAGTCTGTGTTCGTCGCATTCGACCTTCCCTGTTGTTTCTGCTTGACAAACAAAAAGAACCAATTGTCTGCAGTCATCTTTGTTGTTTTAATACATGTAAGTCTGTTTCCACTCGTGTGTCCCTGGCTGAAGTTCGCTAGAATCCAGCAAAATGATCATAAATCCTGCGGCCGTCGCTATGATCATCCACTCAGCCTGTAATGAGAAGCACCAGCAGTCGATAAATAAGCAGCGACTACAGGCCCGCGGGCGGACGGCGCCTGATAGAAATTTCCAGCATGCAATCTATTCAGCCGCTCGGTCAAGAGCAGTCGTACTCTCATGCAATCAAACGACCCGCAGACAGGAGAGGTTCGGCAGTTTAGTCACTACGCACCTTATATATCCCTCTCTTCACCTCTCAGCTCGTCCCTCGATTTCAATATCCCTGTTGTTAAGAGGTAATGTTAATACACACTGACTGTTGTGAACCTCAGAGGACTGATGGTTTTTCACACCCTCCTTTTATGTGCCATTATTTAGTCTAGCTGATTCAATTAAAATTGCTGCTTCCAATTTAAGCAACAGGTTTTTTTTGGGGGGTTTTTTTTTTTATCTGTTTTCACCATTTCAGACCAGAGCATGTCAGTAGTGCTGACTAGGTTATATATATATATATAAATACACATACACGCATACTGTATATATTTAATAATAATGGTATGTTTATATATTAAATATATTTATATATAAGATTAAATCTATGAATATCAATATATACATGTAAATACTTTCAAATTATATGCTGTGTGTGGGTATTTATATGTACGTAATAAATATAAACAATAGACATGCATATATTATGTAAAAGATCATTTGACACCCCTATATATTATTATATATTATGATGAATATTATTGACTGTCAATGTTTCAAGCATCACATGTAACAGAAAGATTATATTCACAATGGGATTTACGGTGCAATTTCTCCAAATGCTCTTTTTTACGTAATGTTGATTAATCTCATTAATAGGATACGTTTGAGTTAATTAATCCCGTTAGAAAAGCACTTCAGTTTACCGGTGTTCATTCACCACTCAACTTCAGCTAAAGTGTTTTGTTCAGCAGCATTATAGACTTTTAGTGGATCATTCAATAGAGTTATATAGATCTTTCCTCTTCAAAATCATTGTTAGTGCTTGAGATTTTTTTCTCCTTTATATTTTTGCAAACTCTATTATTTAATATATATCCATTGTATAATAATAATAATGTCTTCATTATGGGGAAAAAATAAAAACCTTAACATTTATTTGTCAGTAATTTCATATACCAAATTAAAAGTTATAGCTAGATCTCAATTATATGAGCTGTTAGTTAAAATATCATTTGCTAATGATTCAGTCTTTTCCTTTATTAACAACCTGCGTCATCACGTTTTTTTTAGTGCGCCAGGTCAGAGTCAAGCGATCCATTCTATTCCATACCAACGGCTCTAGGTGGTGTTGACTTAAACACGCGTGGCTGAAATCTTTCTCCCACTCTTTATATAAAGAGTTATATATATATATAAGGAAAGTGATAATGATGTCTGCCGAAACTAAACCTCTATTTGTTCTGAGGTGGCGGCTGCCGAGTCCATCCGCTCGTTAATGTTATTTTAAACACACCTTCTCACAGGTCATTCACACACTCGAATAAGTGCTATGATGGCTGGAACCCTGGCCCCCTAATAATTTGCGTGAGTGTTGGAGGACGGACTGCCATGAGGGGGTGGGCGGATTCTGAAACTCATTAAAACAGTCGAAGATGAACTAACAATGAACTCCGGCTGAACTCCGGGCTGAAGGCGCATTCAGTCCTGCAGAGAGGCTATTAATACTACGGCAGGGGGAGAAACAAAGAAAGCCTGAGGTTTAAGGAGTCGGCGAGAGATGGAAACATGCTGAAATTGGGTGGAAGACATCGAAGCTTCTGCATCAAGAAAGTGGCAAGATAATGGAAAAGGACAGAGTGATTTTAATTCCAATCACACACCCAAACGAGGCCCCAGTAAAAAAGAAAAACGCAATCCACTCTGCAAACGCAGGTGTGGTAACTGCTTTAATCGACTTTATAGGAGCTCTGCTCCCGAAAAGAGCGAAGTGACGTCCTTCTCATTAAAGTGTTTCACTTGTAAATGTCACAGTCAGCCTGCCGCCCATGTAGCAAGAGCCAGGTAATAATGTCCATCACCAAAGGTCACAAAAAATAGATCCCATTTTTTCCCCCGAAAAAAATCTCTTTATATCAAGCCAGCACATGCCCTGACACATGCAGACTCAACACACAGGCTTTTAAATAGTGCACACAAGCTAGTTATTTCTAAAGAACTGTGGGCTCATGTGGTGCTCGGATTCATATAATGCGCTTCCTAAAACCCTCTGCCCCCCTCTCCTTTTCCTTGCCCCTTCCCTCTCTTCCTCCAGTCCTTCTGACTGGAGAGATGTAGTGTTCTGTTAACCTGCCTGTTTTTTCAGACTAATGCTTCACCTTCTTAAGTTCTAAAGCCTCTCTTATTTTCCCCCTCTGGGTTTAGTTTAGAGTCTCGTAAAGGCTGAGCTCTGTAGTCCAACTTTAGGATTATGGCCTTCAGCTTTTTTTTTTGTTCTTCTAGAACTGTCGCCTTTTTTTTTTGGTCTCAAATAGTTCATAATTTTCTTTTAAGGATTAGATATACTTGAACAGCTCAGGCTTCAGAGTGAGGCTGTATCGAGTTCGAATGTTTCTCGCATGCTTGTTTGCTTTTCTAGGTTCGTAAGATCTTGAGCTTGAGATGGCTTCCATTGATTTTTTTGCATTTCTTTCCCTATCTGCTTGTGTGGCGTGTGTGGGGGAAAAAAAGTATGTGTGACCCTGCTGCATGAATCTAACGTCATATCTTGATTGAAAGCGTGTCTTCGGTTTGCTGAAGAGAAGAATACCTCTCTTATCAGATACCTGCTTTATTCGGCTTTGAATGCATGATGCATCGTATTATGCATGAGGTTTTGAAATGTTATGTGCTGTAAAATGTTGACTTTTGTAGATTCTAAAGGTCCTTTCACATGATTCGCATCAACCTCATCCAGTGCATTGAAATCTGATACTGTCTGGTGGTGCAGTGCTCAAACTTGTTCACTGCTGACCTTTCCAAGCACAGCTAATGATTAGTGGACAGTTTACATGGAGTGTCATTACATGGATGATATTGTCGCAGAAATTATTTATACAGCACTCGGAAAGGTGGCATTTAGAGGAGGGGGGGTATTTATTTCATTTATACATTTTTTTTTTACTAAAATATATGATATAAAATACCTTTTAGATTATAATGACGACATAATAGCCAATCAAAACAATTGCTCGGAATTGCATGTTAACTTGTTTGCTTACAATATATGGTTTAGGATAAAATCAACTATATATAATATACCATAAAATAATGTTTTCTTTTTATAACCTAGCAATCTTTTGATGTCTTTACACCATGACTTTATCCACATTGTTTCCAAGACCTGATGCGAGTTATGTAAAAAGGACTTTACTGTATATAATTGTATATGATCTCTATACTGTATTTTAAAAAGGATGTTAATGTACAAAGATGTTAATAATATTACTTTCATGTCAATTCCTATAAAACCATTTATTTTCCAGAAAAATTACTTGATAAAAGCTTCTGCAGAATCTATCAAAGCATTTAGGGGACAAGAGCGCTGAGCTGAAAATGCAAATCAATTCAGACAGAATATTTTCTCATTTCCTGCGTTCACAGATTCAGAAGCGCTCAATTATTTACTTTTGTTTGCTGTTCTCTGTGCGCCTGCTCATATTGTCAATTATATTCCATCAGGAGGTAAAGTAATACTCATCCGTGTTTAATTTTCCAGCGGATTTTGCACTTCTGTGTGGAGATCAGATGATGTCAGTCACCTTTTGACTGAAATAATTTGCTCCCATTTTTGGCATTTACATGGCTTGAACTAGATACAAAAGGGCTTGATTTCAACTTCTCATAGCCCTCTATAAAGCTGTCTGGAAAGTTCTGCAGACAAAGCAATATTGTTCAGCAGTGAATTTATAAAAGCCTCTCAGCCGAGACCCCACAGACACTCATTACGATTTCTAAAGGCTGATCATTTCCCAGGCACTTGATGATATACAAATTCAGTTTAAAGCTTTTTACGTTTTAAAATGTTTAGTACTAGTCTACTGCAAATACTAAAGATGCACTTGATTTAAAAAAGCAATACCAGAAGCACAAAAAACCCATCTGCAGTATTGCAACTACACTACTCCCAGCTTCAGGATCTCTGTATGGCCTGCTTATTGAACATGCAGCACGGGAAAAATTATTTATGACAGCATTGCTTCTTTCACATCAGCGCAAAAACACTGATGTAATTGGGTAATCAAGAAGCGAAACTATCGAATGCCCTGGAAAGCCATAAGCCTAACACCAACTAGTCATTAACTTCCCTCCAAAAACACCAAGTGAGTGATAGCCAATATACTTAACATAAAAAGCAGGTTTTCATTGTGATTAAATCATTTTTTTCTTAGTGTTTTAAACATTTAAATCATTTCAATATCCATTTTCATATTAAATGTGTGATGGAAAGGTTCTACTGATGTTAAATGTTCCTCGAGGAACCATAGATGCTAGAGAAGATGCTTTAAAAGTGTAGTCTCCTTACAGATGAGATTATACCTCCTCCCCTTAGTGAAAGCAAAATCAAAACAAAAAACCTGAAGACCTACTAGATATAGTCCCCCAGGAAAAGGCTGTTTTCTTCTCACCTTTGTTCTGAGATAAAGAGCATAAACTGAACAACAATAGCCCTTGAAGCTCTGTGACTCCTAGAATCCCACTATTGCCAAATGGGCTACATCTATTCAGTGATATCAAATTTATGGTGCATAAAAAGATCCATTCCCGAGCCTTTCACAAGCAATCAGCCACACACAGAGAGCCAGAGAAAAGGATAGACGCCAACAAAGCATTTAAAGAAACAAGGGTTTGTGTGTGAAAGTGTTAAAGGGACAGTACACTCAGAAATGAAAATTCTGTCGTTGTTTACTTGTTTAAATTTCTAAACATCTTTCAAAATACCATGTTATGCTCCGCAGAGAAATGCAATTCATATGGTTTGGAACAACGTAGAGTTGAATAAATGATGACAGGATTCTCATATTTAGGTGAAGTATCCCTTTAAAGAATAAAAAAATCATCGAATAATGTTTCATTATTTTTAGCACTAGCCCACAGCAATTCATTTAATGATGTTGTAGTCATAGGTGATATTTCATACTTGTTGAGCTTGACTAGTAATAAAACTTTTCCATCCAAATAGCTTTTGATAAAAGTCCCATCTAAAAGTAATTTATATATGAATTTGCCATTAAAAAGGCCTTTGATTGAAATTACGTGTGTTCTGAACATGGAAACTTGTTCTGCTGCATTTGCTACGGTTCAAATAATTTAAGCTGAGTCAAAAACAGAAGTCGTTTTAATGTCATTATTATATAAATGGTGATAACCAAATTTTACCCCATTTCTTTTATCTTAAATGAACATGTTAACTTTGGCAGCCCTAGTATATACACGCTTATATTTTAGCAGAGCTTTGAGAGATTGCTCACAAGTCTGCTTTCAATTAAACACACTTTTTTTTGCCCTTCAGCTTTTTATGGGCGTCTCCAGTACTACTTTTTCCCACTCTCCAGTTCTTTGAGGAGGAGTTACTAAGGTTTTGACAGAGGCCTACACAATCCCTCACACAGTCGAAAGGAAGATTGAAAGACTTAAAGTTTTCACCACTGAAAATCTGTCACTCATTTCTCCCCACCACTTCACTCTATCAACCTCTTTTCTTCTCACCCACTCTCTTACTTTCAATACCATTCATTTTTTTCCCTCTTCTCTCCTTTCTCAATAAATCTGTCATTCTTTTTTTTTTTTTTTTTTTTTACAGCAGTCGTCTTCTTCAGTACTCTCTTCTCTCCTCTCTATGCTTGTTCTCTATTTGAGTCAATGAGGAGTTATTGGATTTTTGACAGAGGCCTATACAATTCACAGACCTCCCTCTCTTCTCTTCCCCACCCACTCTCATATTTTCAGTACTACTGTGATGCTTTTTATTTTGTATGGTTTTACTATGTAATTATTATAAAAAATAATAATAATTTTACTTTTTCATTTTGTTTTATATGCATGTGTAATTAATTATTTTACAATGTTAAATAATTTAAATAATTTTCTTAATATTTTTCTATTTCACTCCCTTCTTTTTTCAACAATTCTCTGTCCTCTATTCTTCTGCTTTCTTTCTTTTTTAAATTATCTGTTTTATTGTCTTTTGGCAAAATTAGGTCTGTATTGTGCCTGTCCCTGTTCTTCACATATTTCTGCTATATTTAGCCTCTGTTCTGCCAAGATGCGCTTAAAAAGGAGATAAGCCAGCAGCAATAAAACTTGTATATAGCTTCTTTTTTTTTTTTTTTTACTGATGATCATCATGTTTGCATGGCCCTGAAATAACTGACCCAATTACAAAGCCAGCTAGATATATATTTAAAGTAGCCCTTAATCTGTGTATTTATTATTTGTTTTATTTTAGTAATTTTTTTGTGTCAGTGAAAACTCTACTATTCCATTGTTAGCTTGAATATATACTATAGTGCTGTAAAGTGTGCATGCATACGTGATACTGAGGAGTTAATATTAAGATTTGATTTCCAGTTTGTGCCTTAAAAAAAATTACCTTTAGAAGTATTTGTTATTGTGTTTGTACTAGTGTACTGTACAAAAAGCTACTGAGTCATGAAAAGGGGACTACAAACCTGTTGTGACACTAAAAGTGTGTGTTTGTGAGTCACCCATTGCGTAGCATATGCCGGCCCTCAGTGCTTCCCAGGGGCCAAAGACCTCAGTTTATAGACCAGCAGAAAGCAGACGAATGAGTCAGAGGAAGATAAAGGTCCCTTCTATTATTCAAAACATCTTCCTGTATATTTGCACATAAGTCTGTTACAGCTTACAAGAAAAGGAGGCTTGGCAGGTCTATTAGAAGATTGATTCTGTTGTATTTAAACGTTGAACTGGAAGTTAAGTGCTGGGCGTCCTGACAGAGGAAAACTGGCCCCAAGGTGTTTTTTTGTCCATTACTACTTGGATGGGGTTTTAGTTCCTTCCTGTCGCCTCTGGCTTGCTTAGTTGGGGGCATCTAATTTCTAGTGATTTATTGTTGTTTTGATTACAGAGACCGTCTCTGCATTTAAGAAATAAATGGTTTAATCTCGTCATTATACATTACCATCACTCTATTCCTCTGTTTGATAATGTTTAGTGCTTTGCTACAATTGTTAAAAGCACTATATAAATAAGTGATTGATTGATCGATAAACACGTCACTTATGATGCCTCCCATCTTATTAAAACAACAACAAAACCGTTGCAAGCTTCCAGTAGCTATTCTGTGAGGCATAGAGGTGTATGTGCATTTGGCTGCTCCTTTAGAAGTTTACTTAGCTATAATTCATTCTGGTTTGCATTTATAAACAGCTAGGCTGAAACATTTTTATAGGAGAGAATTGAGTTGGCGGGAAGCTTTTCTCCAGCTATAGCAAAGTACAGTTGCTGCTCTGTTAATGTGTTTGTATTGATGCCTGAAGGAAGATTATCCTTGTTTTTCTCACATTATTATGCATTCATAGTTGTATTTTTGCTTGCAGCAGCTAGAAAAAGCACAATAGCGTCTCTCTCGCGCGTTCTCATCTCACTAACGGTGGTCCACCCACTCTGTTCTTACACAGTGTCATGTTTGCCATTGCTGTTCGCTAACTTAAGCATCAGTGAATGTCAAAGCAGCTAATAACTTCTGTTCGGCTCTTTTTTTAACTTTGGCTCATTTGATAAGATAACGGTGTAATGTTAGCCTTGATTCACAATTAGCAAGCTAATTTAGATGTTCTTTTATCTGCAGTAGCTTCAATTTTACTAGCTTTATTAATGTGTCATAGGTTCATTTATTTCCATATTTGTATCTATCTAGCTTTCTTGCTTTCTTTCACCTCTCTTCACTTTGGCTGCGATGTGTATAAATAAAACATTGGCTGCTTTTACAAAAGTAGGACAAGCCAATTTTACATCTCCCGCCCAAATTTCCAGTTCCAATACATTAACACTGTAAAGGAATCTGTGCTTGTCAAGTGATTTCATGGGGTCTTTGATGTTGTATTAAAATTAATCAAGACATAACATTTAGTTTCAAAGCTGACATTTTTTACCAAAGCAGCTTACAGCTCAGTATTAAATGTGTCTAGATGTAAAATACCTCTAACAGCAATTTTCCGTCGACTGGCTCTCTTATAAATAAAAAAGAAACAGACCAAATGAGAAAAACAAGGAAAGGCTGACTGCGCAGATGGCAGTGGGAGTTACTAATTATCTGAGCATGCACATGTTAGCGAAATCACCTCTACCCTCAGCTCATTAAGACCGTAAGGTGGTCTGTGCATTCATTTTAATTTGCAGTCACTGAAAACATCTCCATATCATTTTCGCACCACCTTAACGCCATATGCAGCTCAGTGTAGAACAGCACAATCAGCTGTGAGTCAAGCACATAGCACTGCTGCTCTTGAGACTGTGGCTAATGAGAGAAACACTTAGCTCCCTACAAGACCATTAGCAATTGTTCTTGAGGCTCTCGCGCTATTTGATGTTGAACCAATGAGCATTTGCAGATTGATTCAGAACGGTCTGCTCAGCCAGCGCTCTGCTTTGTTTGTCAGCAGTTTCTAACATGTATAGAAGTCTGCTAAGAAATCTCACAATGTTAAAAGCTAGCCTAACTGGCACCTCACTGTGTTGTTACAGTGCACTCATCTCACTCTCTTCCCCTCTCTGCAGGAGTGCGCCGACCCCCTGAGGTAGATAAGTCCAACCACAGTGTTCACTACACTCTGCTCATTGCGTGTGTCCTGGTGGCGTTTGTCCTGGGAGCTTTCCTCTCTGGATTCCTAGTCTCCTGTTACTGCAACCACAACGTGAACAAGACCAAAAGGCTGTCGAAAGATCCAGAAGCACCAATCCCTCATGCTCTATCCCTGCGCAGCCTGGCCAAGCTAAACGGCTTGCTGGAGACCCAAAACAAAGACGAGAAGCTGGAGGTGTCTTCACCCAAACTCTACAACTCTTTCTTTGCGAATGGAAAAGAGCAAGCGCATCGCAGGAATGCCCATCATGCTGCCATGACAGAACTCATTCACCCACATCATCACCACTCCGCGGAGCTCTCCGGCCTTCCCACGCCTGATTCGACACCCGAGCTCCCGATCAAGAGTATGAAAGCCTTCAAGAACCAATGGGAAAAGAATCAAAACTGCAATAACGCTAAGGAACCCAAGTCCCATAACATGGGAGCATCTCGGGCGAGCGCTGGAATGCAGCATCAGATTTTCCCTTTCTCTCAAGGACTGAGCAACGGACAAGTACTAGGCAGCTCGGCACACATGGAGGAACGCAAAGTCCACAATGCAGAGCGCATGGCAAGCCAGCCGTATCACTGCTACCCGCACAAGATTGTGGACGTCACCTCGCTCGACGAGCTTCTGAAACACATCCATGAAATCAACGTGGCTACGGGAAAGAGTCCTACAGTCCTCACCTCGTCCATGTCAGCCAATGCAGGTCAAATGGCGTTCGCAAACCGAATACAGCCGCACATCCCAGAAACAGAGTCTGCACCGTACTACAGTTCCTCCACGCTTCCTCGGGACAGTTTAACTCGCCGCATGGATGTCCCACCAGAGATTCCTCCCCATCATCAGTCTACTCTAGAAAGAGTGTCCCGTCACCCTTCTCAACGACACTCTTTGATAACCACTCCCAAGATGTCCAGCGGGGGCGTAGTGCCAAGGCAGCACAGCTTCAACCAGCGCAACGCCCATCAGCCCCTCCTGCTCTCTCGAATGAACTCTAACGGCAGCAGTTCGGGCTGCGACGTACGGCACCCGCTCATCCCTAATGGATACCTAGCTCGCCAGCATAGCTACAGCGAGCAGCCAGAAGTCCACCGTGGAGCTATTGTCCGTCGGACAGCCTCGCTCAAGCCTGACGTCCCTCCCAAACCACTGTTCATCCCTGCTAGTTCGCCTGTCAACCAGGCAGGGAAGTTCAACTACTGAACAACTGAGAGGAAAAGCCTGTGGTTTTTCATAAAAGGCTACTCCCCCTCAGAACAGATCATGGTCATGAACTATTAAACGACTGGGTGAAAAACTTGCCTTTATGGGAGAAAAAAATCCTCTGAAGATTGGCTGCCAGTGTTGTCGACTTTACATTTGAACTATGACTTGTTTTCCTGTTTCATGAATATATTTGTACCATATTGGTATTGCTCAGCTATTGGCCATTAGGAAAGGAGAAGTTACAGGAGTCCACCTAGATTTAGGCTGCCACAGAGATACGTGTGTGGCTTTTTGGTGTTACTTTGGACTGTCTAGACAGGTGTCACTGATTCAAAACTCTTGACCTGAACTTTTATCCGAACAAGTGTACACACCTTGTTTGATATTCTGATATTTCTTGCTTTGGCTTAACTATTCTGTTGGTGTAGAGTTGATGAACTGTGCTGATTCCAATTAGAAATCTGTATATATGCATGCGTGTGTGCGTGTGTGTGTGTATATATATATATATATTAAAATATATATGTATGTGTGTGTCCATATACATACCCAGTGTATGTATCTAGATTACTGAAATGGTTTAACCCCCTCAAGTTCCTTCGCCTTATTTTAAAAGCAGATGTGCTGTTAAAATGCCCACACAACTTGAAGTGATCTCTGTAAAATCCATAAGCAATAATCTCCACCCCATCCTGTCCACTCCAGTGTAATGCAGTTATAACAACTCAAACTCAATAAAGTTCCAATTCAGATGATTAAACATGGCTAGAGAAACGGATACATCTGATCGCTCTGGCCCAAGTGAGGTGAATCGGTCTTAGTGTTATAAAGGAGATGTATGTATATACCTAAGAAGAATGTATTCTTTGTCTATACGCTGTAGAATCAGTGTGAGGTGCTCCAGTATTTATCCTTTGTCTCTGTTAAAATCATTTAATTGGTGAAAGTGAATCCAAATTTTTTTCATTTTACAATGGAAACATTAAACACCGTGTCCTATCCAGGTGCGATAAACTCTAAAACTATCTCTCTTGTGTAAATTTTTGTCTTATACCATCAGTGATCACTTTGTGTTTTATTATATATAGCCCCACCCACAGTGAAATCCGATTGGTCTAAATCTCTGCTCCACACTGAAACCGGTCACACCTGGATGGGACACGGCCTAAGAGTCCAGAACAAAAAGATTTCTTACTTTTGTCCTGAGTTATTCCTGTATTATGTTAAAATGTATCAATATTAACACTAAAACTGTTTTGTGTAAATAGATGAACAATAACTAGCCAAATTTTAATTGTTTGTGTAAATTTGTGCCTTATTTAATATGATGTGTTAATGTGGGGAGGGTGGCGGAAGAGAGGGGACATAAGAAAAGGGCAGAGAGGCCGTCATTTGTCGTCTTTTTTTTTTTTTATATTTGTATTTTTTTTAGGCTCGGTTGTCTGTATGTCATAACTGTTGTAGATATATATTTCTAGATACTTTTGATATCCCCAAGGCTGTGTGACGCTCTTGCATTTTGGAACAGCATCTACATAGTTTTTCCCTCCAAAGAGACATCTATCTGTCTACCTATCTATCGGTCTGTCTGTCTATCGTTCTGTCATGGTACTGCTATCTTGTCCTATCTATCATTCTATCGATCGTTCTATTAGTTTTATCATTCTTTCCATTGCCCTATGAATCATTCTATCATTCTTTCTATCACTGTCTATCCTGCCTATTGTTCTATGTATTTTGTTTTATCTCTTTTTCCTCTGTTTTTATGTTGAACTCAGCATTAGTTTAAGAAACCTGTGTCTTTTCTGACAGGTTTGTTCTGAAATGTATGAAGTAAGATGTAAGCTACGTGAACTTCTAAACTGCAGCATATCTTCAGATCGTATGTTTAATGGAGAGAGCAAGACTTCTTAGGGTTTGCACTCTGTTTGAAGGAGAGACTTGTGCGTGCGTGTGTGTGTGGGGGGGGGGGTTGTGTGTGCGCGTGTGTGTGCTTCATGAGGATATCATATCAGTTGGCTGTAGTTCAAACACACACCTCCCTTTGCTTTTCCCCAATTCTTCAGTCTGGCAGAGTAACTCAGAACAGTTCCTCTGCTAAAAGTCATCATCTTTTTCTTCAGTCTGTCTTAAGACTCTATGATGTGTTAGCTTTTGCATACATTTTTGGTGCTGGTCTGAGATACAGTTTTTATCATGTACACTTGAATGAACCTTTCAAATTGGCTGCCTGTAACTGTGTGCTCTTTGCCCCTCACAAAACCAAATGCAATGTCACATTTTAATAGACGGCTACCACATCATATGCATCCCAGGTGGAAAATGGACTGAGGGTTCAATCCCTGCACCGTCTTCGACGGAAACCTGGAGCGAGGAGACAGAGTGGAAAGAGACTGGTGTAGTTTCTTTGAATTTCTATTGATATTATGATGGAAAGGGAACTGCGTGTGTCTGTTTTATCTGCTTTAACCATTGAGGTTTCTGTTATTGCACAGTGTAAATACACTCCTGGAGTTTCCCAGGATTCAGTGCTCTGTTATGATTACCATTGGGCAAAGCCCTATGGATTCTCCACCTCTGCTTTTATGGAATACTGTTGTATTTTCCTTATAACAGAAATAAATGAAGATCATAAGATGCATTTTGTTTTGCTGATTTATCATTTTGCAAAGTTTGCATGCTTTTCTCTTTATCTGATACTGTTCAGATGGCTTATGCATGTTTTGCAGAAGCAAAAAAAAACACATTTGGTTGTATTCAAGGTCTCTCGGCTCTCGTGATGAAAAAATACAGCTGATTCTGAAGTTGTTGGCCAATACTATTGCACTACAAGGGGACAATGGATGATGTTTACTGTAGCGCTCAAGGGCCAGAAATGACTTAATAGCCAATTAGTTCCTCTTGGCCCTTGAATTGAAGGTGAATATATATTAAAAGTGACGTCTGTGGAATTGGAAGTGCATTCTTTTACTATGGCTACATATTTGCAGCAGCATTCTACAATACAATAAGATAAGAGTTCTGTTTCACATGAATATACACATGCTTATGATTCACACATGAAAATCCTCTACTGGTAAACAAAATGATTTTTACTTTTCCCTGCATGCACAAGTCTGTGTGTTTCACTTTCAAATTCAAGGATTTTTACCGTTTCACTACTGCTTTGTCAATATGTCTTTCATGAATGGAAACAAGCTCCACTCCAGAGAAAATAAAGTGCATGAACTTGATCCATGAGACGGTGCAAGATTCAATTCTGCTGCCTTCCCTGTTCAAAGGTACTGCTGGCTACAGATGTGAAGAAGTTCTGAAGACGAACAGCACAGAATGATCTCCTGCTTTCACTGTAAATCTGTGTTGTTATTTGCTCTATTGTTGTGGCTTCTTTGCCTTCTCGTTGATTCAGCTCCAAATTGCCACATGTTGGTAACATTAGTGCATATCTTTGCTTTAAATCATTCCTGCCTCTGTAAAAGATTAATGAAGTCTAAAAAACCCATCAAAATTCAGGTCCGAAAGTAACTGCTCATACCCATCCAGCCAAAATAAGCAATGCAGAACCTGTTAAGTTTCCCACAGTTATTTGGGAATTTAGTTTCCGTAAAAAACCTGTCCCTTATGGGCACTCAAAATTTCTCACCAGAATTTATTAACCCACAGATTTGTCGTAATAGGTCATTTTGCAACAAGTTATGATTGTTTTTTTTTTGTTGTTTTTTTATCATACTGCTCTATGCTGTCCTCACTTCTCCACTTCCTATCCAGAGACTCTGGTGCAGATAAGTGGCTCCAAATTCAGCGGACATTCTAACTGCAGGTTGTCTGACAGGTGGAGCCGAATAGTCTCAGTTATTACCCACAGTTCTTAGTTCAGTACCCATCAGGTGTCATCAAGAGAGCTACTACCTGATATCACCCTCATAAGAATCATCACATTTACGTCTCCTGGTTCTCCCTCCATCATTTTATTTGGATCTCTCTTGCTTGCACTAGTTGGCTGTGTTTCTCTGACTGGTTGTCAGCACTCTGAGAGCGAGAGGGCATTAGAGAGATGTATTCTGGGAGATGGAATGAACGTTTTTCATCTTAGAACTGTCAAGAGCGGCCCAACCCTTCTGTAGATAAAACTGCATGCATTTTGTTGTTCGATATACAGAATTTCATCATTGCTGGTGGAGATCAGCTGTTGGATATAGTCTGTTCATTGGATCTGAAGGAAAAGGGGCCCCCAAAAATTTTATCCTGGGCCCCATGAATTGTAGCGAAGACCCAGAACCTGCTCGACATCTGCTGGTATTTGTAAAAATGCTGTGGTGGTTTGTAGTGATATATATTCGGCTGCTTAAGTTTGTTTGTCAGCGTACGGTCTGTATTTTTTTGTTTGTTTGTTTGTTTCACAATAACACAGCTGAAATAATATATACAGAATAGTGCATGACAATAGACACTGCTGACATTGCGACATGCAACTCTGCTGCCTACATATGTTTGTGTGTGTGTGTTTGTGTGTGTGTGTGTGCGTGCACTCATAGAATGAAATGGTGTGCTGTGTAGCTGTTGATGGATACAATTGTATTTCCCAATATGTGCCAGATGCATTGTTTGTTTTGAGGGCTTTTTATGACAGTGTATAAAATGTAATGTCAAAAACATAATTTCTCAATCTAAATAACTGGATTGATAATTTGTTACCTGTAAAATTAACTCAACATCGACAGATATTTTATGAGATATTATGTGCCTAGAACATACTTGAATATAGCAAAACTAATATTGAATAAAAAAAAAATATTATTTTGCATATCTTTTCGTGTTACTTTTCTCTGGCGTTATTGCTTAATTTCTAACCTTGGCATTTTAATTTAAGGCATCAGCAGTAAATCTCTGCTATGCTTAGAAACATTCTCCTTTGCTTTCAAGTCTCGCTTGTAAAGAGTTTTTTCCTTTTTCTTTCTCTGTATGCTCGCTTTTGCTGTGTCTTTTTCTCATATCTGTGAGATCATCTTGAAGGATTTAGCTGATAGTCATGGTTATGATATTGCTGCCGTGTTTGGCATAATATACGATGCTACGCTCCTTCATTTGCATTATTTTTATTACAAAGAAATGGATGGTTCTGATATTAAAAATTCCTCCCATCTATTGTTTGTTATTATTGTTTTCTACTAAGAATGTGGGTTGTATCATTCACGTTGATACATGGTGTTTACTGTAAATGAGGAACGTTAAAAATACTCCTTGTGCTTTATGAAACTGAACTTGCTATTTTAGCCAGGCAATATATTATTGCTGAGGGCTTTCACGAAGACTTGATATTAGATATTTGTGTTTCTTCAGACTGAGCTGTAGTTAAAACAATAATGTTCACCTTCACTTACAAGTGGTTATCAGTTTATAGTATATAAAGTATATTGAATCACTCAACTGATTCATTCAAAACTTCTTCAGGAAGGCAACACCTAACACTGGTAACTGAATCATTTATTCAAGCGATTCATTCACCAGCACTAATTCAGTCAGAAGTGGAAGTTCTATAAATTATATACGTATCCCACTCATTTAACAACACTTGCGCTGCATTAAGGATCGAAGGACTTGTTCCAGTCCTCTACTCCCTTTGAAGGGTCCACCCTCATATAAGACTGTCTCATCTTGTCTAGCCAGTTAGGAAGGAGACATCATCATAATTAAAGGTGCAGTACACAACATTGACAGCTAAGCAGTCCAAATTTCTCCTGCCACTCGTCATCAGATTTGATGCTCACATGGGTTGCCAGATTGAGGACACGCAACAGAAATGAGTCTAATTAACCCTTCACGGAGAGTTAAATTGACAGGCAGCCTGACCCATCATAATGCTGAATCTGATATTTTTGGAGAGTAGATTAACAGTGCAAATAAAGGGCCACAAAATAGTATTTAGTGTTTGAATTTCTTTAAAAATGTCAAGATTTGAATACTGAGGTGCATTGCCAGTTTCATCTTTGCTCTGTGATGTATTTTTTCCTGAGCGTGACAGTGCCATGGCTTGTAGGATATAGTACAAGTAATTGGTCTTCGCGAAGGATCAACTGACAATGGATGGTTACCTGCCTTACACTGTAAGTTGATGGGTTGGTTTTTCCACGTTTTAATATGGTTTTGTTCATATGACTTTCTGGGTGAATGACGAGGTAGAATCTGCAGTCTCTGACCCAGTCCACTTGGTGGCTTCTATGGTTGCAATACACAGTGTTTTCTGCAACCTTGCAACCTTGCAGCATCAATAAACCTGCACAGAAAATCCTTTTTACTGAAGGGCCCTTTGAAGTGGCTATTTTTATGACCTTCCGTATACCAGACAGGATTGTTTTCACTCCGAAGTGCCCTTCGGTGGTCAATTTTCCTGTTTTGAATACAGGGTAATTCATGAAAAAACTGTCTTTATGAGTGATTCGCTGAATCATTTACTCAAGCGATTTATTCAAACTTTTCATTTACTCAGTAACAACATTTATTTTGCTGTCATATATGTACACTTACGGTTTGTTGAAGTGCAATGCCAGTACACTTCTGCACTATACAAGTGTAAAACGCACAACACTGTTCTGTGTTTAAACTTATTTTTAATGTAACGCTGTAAGCATCTGTATCATTCCAGAGTGTTTGAGCAGATTCTCAGTCTGGCTTCCCTCTCACAGAGACTTTTTACATGGAACAGCACCGCAAACCACACAACATTTGGATCCATTTATACGAACCATAAACTAAAGAGAACCACATGGCTCCATAAGTGTGCTAGGAGACAGACAGCCAGTGGACTGTGTCCTTCAGAACTGCAGCTACAATATAGTATTATATATTATAAGACTCACTGCTGGCTGTTTGCCTCGTTTATATTTTAATAGTTCGAGTCATAAAAGTCATTGCCTCTTCTATTTCATTCTGAATGAAGATTAATTACATATGCATCTGACAGAGCAAATAACCTCATGAGTGGACGTCCCCCAAAGATGGAGCACCACAGCATATTCTCTTCTTGTTGTCATGGTAACCTTGTCCCACTATGTCCTCTGTCCATAGACATATGGACAAGCATAGCTGAGGAAAGCCTTCTTTAAAATCAACAAATTCTCTTCTTTGCCCTCTATAACACACCTCTGGCGTCTCTGCAGTGATGCTCAGGGATTCTGAGTTCCTCTATAAAAGCCAGATGGATCTCAACCAGAACTAAGGGATTCCAGGCTGAGTGACTAGAGGAGTTGCACAAGTTAAACATGTTCCTGAATCAACATGCTGTACTGGTCTTTTAACAACATTTCTATTACAGCGTAAGTCTTAAGTCAAGCCATAGTCGTAACTTCTCTAACAGCAGAAGGAAATGTTGGATTGATATAAATGTTGCTCTTAAACGTAAATCTGATTGAAAAAACCTGCTGATCAGAAGCCTACCTGTGTAAATCATGTTTATATATACATATCATGCCTATTCCTCTATTATTACATTAAAATGACCTTTTACACTCATGAAGTTCATCTTTAAAAAAACAAAAATGTAATGCCACTATTAAATGTAATCGCTACCCAGCCTTAAAATAAATTGACATTTTTCATAATTTTTATACACTCATAATGTGAAGCCTGAATTAAGTAATATTAGATTTCACAATTCGCTTCATATCAATTATTGTTTTACAGATTACAAAAAAATATCCTTCTACTTCAAAATGTCATGTTTATTTCAATGTGCTATTTTTGCAGCTATTTTTGATATTTACTAGCACAATTTGTGCATCCCTTTTTGAAAAGCTCAAACTGGCAAAGTCAAAATGAGGTTTAGAGCAAATACCATGTATGAAAACCATCACGTCTATGAGATGTCCTTACTAATATAGTGAAGCCAAGACGTGTGTGTGTTGTGTGGTGAAGTCCCAGGCAGTAGTACAGTAACTGTTAGGTCAGTGGAGAATTATGTGCTATGTCTGGCATGTCCAGTATGCCAGACAGCCATGGCACACCCCCCATTACAGTCAGGACTGGTCTCATCCAGTTTTTTCTGGTGCCCTGATGCCTTTACTCAGCACTTTTACATAGAGACACAGTAACACACCTGGCTCTGCCTGTCACACGCACACATACTCTCCCTGACCATCTCACATTAAATTGGCAGCTTTCCCTGCTTACTCGTCCCAACCTGCTTACCATGTACACCCTGCATCTGTCCCCCAGAAGCTTGAATGATTCCCAGCCTAATTAGCCACATAAATGCAGCCCACACACACCCATATACACATTCTTCATCTCTCTACCCACTCCTAATTAACCTACAAAGCATGACCCCCATCCCAACCAACACACACACTCACAGCTTGCCACAGACTGGCATCCGTCACAGCAACAGACAATCTAAACAACTTCTTCAGAACTCACGTACATTAGCAGCTGTCAGAGGACATCTGTTCCGTCACCTGATTGCGGGGATTTTTTAGGTGTAAGTAATAAAAAGTTTTGGGTATTTGGGAGAGATGGGTAAATTGCAAAGCTAATATTCCTAATTATATTTCAGCATATTTATTATATTTTTATAATTATATTTTAAAAATTATAATAAAAATAGCTAATAAAATAGTAAAAATAATAAAATAATAAAAATAGCTACCAACAATACCCTTTTAAATAACTTAAAATATGTATATTATCAATGAGGAAATAAAATGTTATAAATAAAATAAAGAAAAATAAATATTTAAAATAAAAACAAATTCAAATCATGTAAATAAAATACAAATAAAAATTCAAATAAAGTATCAAAATTTTTATATAACAGTACTTTCTGGTTCTCGAATCTCGTCTAAATACTCAAATATAATATTAACATTTTGTTTGGAGGAAAGTTTGCTTTGACATCAAATTCACAAACATAAAACAAGGTTTCACTCCATCACAGATGGTTTAATCTGAAGGGTGGCACAACTTACCCCATTCTCCCCTACTGTATTGATTGGTGGTGAGATTCATTTAATATGTGATTAGAAAAACAAATTGAATTGGAAAAAAAGGACAGGATCAGTTCAGACTCCAAGCAAGCAATGAGTAATGGCCTCTGTGCCAAGTTGTTGTTGGTTCTCACAGGGTCCTATCTCATAGCCTAGATCCGGAGTTAACTCCTGATACCTGTAATCACTGTTTGCCTCTCTCCTCATTCCCATTACAGCTCAGAATGAAGGAGGGGGATGGAAATAAAAGAGTGATCTGATGAAACGAGAGCAGACAGATTGAATGTTCCTATCACAGGCTTTTAGAGGCGGTCTGCAGTGTGGCGGTCCCCGAGGCGGACCCTGTTGAGGAGGCTTAGAAAAAACAACCAGGTGCTTGGACTCCACAGACTGAAGTAATCCAGAAGCAGCACGAGACTTTCTAGGGTTCTTTCGCTTCTGCGCCCAATTAGCTTAAAATTCTAACGGGCTAAAAATGGAACAATCTGGTTGCCTATTCTTGAATATGAATTGCGACTATCAGTGAAAGATGGGGAGCATCTGGAGGAGTTTTTATCCTGCTGTGTGTGTGTGTAATGGTGGAAGAGTGCCAAAAAACATAGCGCAGGGAAGACATAAAGCAGAGAAGATACTGCTCTGAGACTCCCTTTCCGTATCTGTGGACAAAACAGGCTGGATTTTCAGTGAATGAGGAAGAAGGTCCAGACAGAGGGAGATAGTGTGATGTGTGAGAGCAATAGTTCACACCTTCTCTTGTAAACATTGTTCTTGCGTTTGAGGCTGCACTTGGTCCAACATAAAGTTTGTGAAATGCAACCACATAGATACACACGTTGAAGAACCTTCATTCATCTTCTGAAACAGAAATTGAGATGTTTTTGATAAAATCTGACCCTCCATGGATAGAAACACAACTGAAATGTTTCCAGCTCCAGAAATGTAGTGGTGAAAGCGTCCATGTGACATCAGTGGCACAACTTTAGTTTTGCAACGCTATGGGAATACTTTTTTTGCGCAAAGAAAAGAAAAATAACAATTTACGACACCATTTTTCTCATCTTCCACCATTTTATAGCCTAGAGTATGTATATGAAAATGTATAAAATGAGCGAGTACATCATGAATTCATCTTCCAAACCAACTTTTTGTCTTATCCCAAATAACTACAGTACACTTATAATATGTGCTTATACTCTTGACAAGCTCTTGACTGTTTGGGTTGAAGTTTCACAAAATGCAGAAATTATAGTAGCCTACGTTATGGTATTTTTTTTTTCATTATTGATCATACAAGGGTCTGAATAATCATACAAACATAGGCGTAATCTTATGGGGGGACAGGGGGACACGTCCCCCCCAATATTCAAAGATTTAAAAAAAGTGTGCATGCGCCAACACAAAAAGTCCAACAGCTGTCCCCCCCAATGTGTGATTGACAATTTCGCCCTTGCATACAAATATGATAATTATTGTAGGTCTGGCAACATTTTAAAGTAACTGTATTTGGATCCCATTGACTTTCATTGTGGTCATAAAAACAGTTCATTCTTCAAAGCATATTTAATAAGAATAAATAAAGTCATAGGAGTGCCACGAGGGCGCGTAAATGATTTTTTGAGCGATCTATTTCTTTAATAAGATTAAATCCTTTATTTTCGTAACTTTTTCGCCCTCACCCGCCCACCTGGTTTTGCTGACACAGCACCTGAGCTCTTTTTCAATGGCTCATGCTGACATTCAATTAGTCCCCTTAACCAGCGCACCTCCCCGCAGCTAACGACTCGGAACCACAATCTTCCACAAGTATCATTTCTTTCCTCTTTTTTCAATTAAATCACTTGTCTCAAAACGGAGGACAGAAAAAATGGCCCGAGGGTCATTGCAGTCAGCGCGGAGATGATTTCCCCGTCTCTCCGTCTGCCGCTTTCTTTCTTGCTCCTCTTTCAAAAGATTTTACTCTGATGAAATGAAGCTAAAATATTTCAAAGTGGCTCACACACTTCTGTTCAGCTGGAGCTGCATTTGAGTTCTCCTCTATAAACACATCATTTATTCAGCGCTTTGATGGCGAGGGAGACGTCTTTAGGACAGTTGATTGCAATGAACATGCGTCAGGCATCAGAGGGGTTTGAGCTTAAAACATTTAGAAAAGAAGCAATTATTTTTTACTTCCATCACCCTCTTGAGCTTTCTGTGAGGAAATCCGTCAAAGGTCACTGCAGGCATGTCACACACGGACATTTGGTTGTGGGTAAAAAGACAAAAATATTAAGAACAAGAAGCAGCAGCCACCAAAAAACTGCATTATAGCACTAAAAGATCAATTTAGGTCTTCGAATGTGGCACATTATGGTGTTAAATGTTTCTTTCTTCTGTTTTCATTTTAGCATTCCACATTGAATGCCTCACACCTCATTAATTCGAACAGCACTCTCAGCTGAATAATAACGATCGATAAGATCATTAATCTTTGGAATATATGATCACATATCTTTGAGCTACCCACGCTTTTGTGCCATTTGCATTCATATTAGTATAAATGGGAATGAATCAGTCAAATGTTTCATTACTGTAATATTTCTGCTGAGGATGTACAGCAGCAGTGTCTCGCTGTGTGTTCATAATTTAGAACAAAGGAGCTTGAGAGAGCGAAGACTGAAAGCTGGTTTTGTTTATGTTGGATTTGACGGGGGAAAACATGTTGATTAATGGTGGTTAGTGGTTATTTGTTGAAGTATTACAATGTGTAGTACTCTTATTCGCCCTTAACTGAATGGTTGTTGTGTATTTGTTGTTACATTAGGTCAAAAACTTAGCTAAGTGCAACTTAATGTTATTGTAACTAAATACAGTTTACTATGTAGACAGTATCCAGCATAATTATTCTTTTTCTGAGACATAAACTGTATGCTGCACACAAAATGTGGGTCTGTTTTACTGGCTTGTGTTTTCTTCTAGTTCTTTTCCTTTTGTCTTTGGAAAACGATTCTGGCAGAGAAGTAATCCAGAGATATAGAGCGCCATCTACATATCTATTCTGATAAAACATCGAGGGGAAAAGGTGATGCTCTGCTGCCACCCAGTGGCCAGAAACAAGACATTCATGTACTGGTCTAAATGCTTTTTTTAAGCCTTATTTTTGTGAATATGGCATATTAATCAAGTTGTATTTGATGTCTGGTGAATTTAATACCAGTTTCCACACCATCTGTTACAGTCTTACAGACTGATAATTAAAATGAAAGCAGAAGATGGTAGAAGTTAATTTACATATATCAATACAACAATGTTAATAACCAGAGCCAAACATTATTTATATATTATTAAGGTGTTCTCTGTGTCTTGGTTAAAACCTCCTGAATCTAGATTTTTTTTTTGGTGAAGTAAACTACAAACAGACATCGGGTAGGTGGTGGAGTTGACTGAAATTTTTTTTACTAAAGTTTATTGTAATATATTATTATATATACACTCAACAAAAATATAAACGCAACACCTTTGTTTCTGCTCTGATTTTTCATGAGATGGACTTAAA
>JAUCMT010000032.1:13775408-13800328 GCA_032357475.1 Enteromius thamalakanensis
AAGCCCAGGGTGTCCTCTGCACAGTACAACAGGACTTGACAGAGTAGCTCAAAAAATTCAAAGCAAATTCATGAAAATGCAAGGTCCACTACAGAGGACACAAGTCAATGGGCGGGGTCTCAGGAGGATATGGGGGTGCTCAGTGTCTGATTTCACAGAACTACCAATACGTTAATATACAGCCAACTAAAATAATGCCGTAAATAAGAATCTGAAAAGAAGCTTTAAATAAATATTTTTTGATTTGGCTGTGAAAGTCCTCAGTCAGAGACACCCCTAATTTGTATGTTATTAAACTAGAAAACTTATTATTCAAGAATACATGTAATCAAACACCAACATCATTCAATCTTCCAGAGTGTAAAAATTACAGGGAGAACACAAATGACCCTCACCCAGAATAATTACAGAGGTGGTCCCATCTCCAACTTCCTCATCCTGTGTTCGGCTGATCTCAATCATGGACTTGGCAGCAGGGTGCTGGACCTGGATCTAATCGCCACAAAAAAAAAAAAAAGTTTTAACAACATTCAATAACGCTTGTCTTACATATTTATGGAGTGGTATTCATGATCACCTCTCTCAGAATGGCATTGCCATCATTGGTCATGACGATACCACCCATGGGATCCAGAAGCATCTGCACACAAACAAAACATTTAGTCAAACATCTCTTTCAAGCAATATCAAAAGCAAAACATTTCATCTTACATATAAATGTGGACTAAACATTAGAAACACACCTTCATCATAGCCCTTGGTCCCAGACATGTCCTGATGATATCTGCTATGGTCTAAAAAGCGGATAAAGCAGCTTTAGTGATTTTGTCTTATGCCCTTCCAAAAAGAAAAAATGGTTTAATAAAACAGACCGACCTTAGCCGCAGTGATGTTTCCTATCTGGACCTTTCGTCCAGATTCTCTCTTGATGTTCTGACCTGTTTAAAGCAGAAACACAGCCAGTGTGTTAAATCAGTTTAATATGATGAACCCTAATTATTTTATTCGTTTAGAAGATGAAACATTATAAAAATACAATGACTTGAAAACTAACACAAATTAACTATTTGACACAGAAAACATCAACAATATGATGTGCCTTTTAATAATATGAACAGGGTGCAGCTCTGGTCAGCACACACTATGTGCCGTTAGCCTTATGCTAACCAATTCATAATTTTAAAACCTCCGTTGAACGACCCGACCGCCTCATAAAGCCAGCAAATGGTTGAGAAGTGAGCAGCGCTAGATTAATTATTGAGTGTCCAACTTGTGGTGCAATGTCTAAAACAACATTTTTAATAAAAGCAATGTTAGCTACGAGGCTAACACAATGACTAATCTGAACACTGACATGAGCTTGTCAGACACGCGAGGCCCCCGTGCCACACTAGTTAGCTTAGCATTTTAGCCCTGATGCATGAATAAAACTCTTTTTCAAGCCGATACCGGGTTCAGCCGCGGCTCATATGAAAGCTACACTTGCACATTTTCAGATATTAAAATGAAATAAGCACTCACTAAGCACGAGAACCGGTCGGCCCATCATGTTTGCGGCGTGGTTTAGATCACCGGTACCGGACAACGCGCACAACGGTAAGAGGAGAGGATGCACGAGGCGTGGCTGGGGATTCAGCGACAAAGAGGACCAATGAGCAACCGAGACGCCTTTGATGTACACAGATCTCGTCCAATCAAAGAACACCCAGCAACGCCTGTGGGTGGGTTTAGACTGAAGCAGAACTGAAAAGTTCTCGAAAGAATCTTGCAGAAGCTGCCAGGATGAAGATTTCAAAGATAAAAATTACATTTTACTTACAATTAAATAATAATTATTATTTATTAAAAAATCTTTATTTTAGATTTACATTTAAAAAGCTAAATCTATTTATCTATTTAATCTGTTTTGTTAAACAGAATTATATTTTTTATTATATAGAATAATAGTTGACATTAATACAAAATCGAAGAAATATATCAAAATGTATGCTAACGCCTCTCATCTCACTGTAAAATAGTTTAACGAAAAAATAAAATTGTTAGTTAAAACTCTGAAATGGTTAACCAAGTTTAATTACCATATAAGGTAATGTTAAAATTCACGTACTAAATCTGAGGTTTTTGAAGTAAAATGTAGTACGTGTTACTGATCTGTAAAACAAAACATGTTTAAGACTATTTATGAATTTTGTCTGTATTCATTCTAAAAATTATTTAAATTTTGAAATACTGTTTGTTTAAAATTGAAAATCAAACAAAAAAGCTCATCCTACTAGGCTATGTAACCTTTTGAACAGTTACTACAAATATAAAAATACTGCTACAATACACACAATCGGGTGGCTGTACATTTCTTTATTATAACTGCAAACACAAAACACAACATATTTTGATGACAGTTCAACAAGTGTCAAACTTCTAAAAAAAAATTACTAGCCTGGGAGCAGATGTTAACATCTCACATCCTAACATGTATGTATGAAGGACGCAATACAAGAGCCTTACAGATGTTTGATTTGACATGACAGACACGAGGAGGTAGTAGACGTACCCCGATTCTTTACTGCGACCATTAACTGCTTACAAAATCTCTAACACAACCTGTAGACTTGAAACAGTTTTATAGTGACATCCGAATAGACTATGAAGAGATGCAATTAATGTACCAATGCAGTAACAAATTTCAACATTTTGTAAACTAAAGAACAGTAAGTAGTGAGGTATAAACTTCTTAACTTAAAAGCATTCAGTCAGTGGAACACTTTAGGATGCTACAGTAACGTGTTTGTGATAAGTGACCTATAAACAGTCTCTCCTTAAATAAAGAGACAGGAAATTAGCATATTTCACATATGCAGCGCATTTTGTTATAAAAGACAGAGAATAAAAGAAAACAGAGGCAACTTGGCAGCAGATTGTTAAATAACGGATGTAAAAACAGTATTTTAACTATATACTACATTCCTCATCATGTGTCCAGTAGTGCATTTACTAACATTTTATAAGTGATGCATTTTATCACGTGCTTCGATGATCCCAATTGATGTCATGAATAGCTGCGAGTGACATATTTGGCTGAAGGGGTTTTGTGCATTTCTCCTCCTCTTAAATTCAGCACCTTTTTGTTTGTTTACAGTTCATCCCTTGTTTCATCCAAGATGAGTGGACTTGTGGCCTCTTTCTTCAGAAAGGTGATAAAGTCACTAACCTCACGACCACCCTGTGGGACAAAAATATTTAAGCCAGATTGTAGCAATTTATCTGTGTGTGTGTGTGTGTGTGTGAGATGATATTCACCTCATATCGCTGCGGCTGCTCTTTTTGTCCAGAGGGCACAAAGTAAATGGTTGGAAATCTGCAGTGTAGGCAAAAAAGTGAAATGTCACAGAATGTTTGTTGTAATGAACTATAAATAAAGACATAAAGAGACAGATTGTTACCCTTGGACATCATAATTTGGGGGCACATCATTTGCAGTAGCGTCCATTTTAGCAATTACAATGTTGGGGTCCCCAGAAAGCTAAGACAAACACAAAATAAAATACAAAAAATGAGCAGCATATATTACTGTTTGGGGTTAGAGAATTATTAATTAAGCTTAAGATGCTTTTTTTTTCCTTCTACAGGTTATCTTAAGGGTTTTTCCAGTGTATTTGTATTTCCATAACATTATAATACCATTATAATTTTTTTATTTAAACAATAAACCAATCCAATGTATAACTGACATTTGAGGCATAATACTATAGAAAAGCATTAAAGGTTTTTTAGTTAGAATGTTTTAGCTTGTTTATGTTCATGTAAAACTATGGCATGGTACAATGGTACAAACATCATTCAGTGTAAATTTACAATTTCAAGGGAATAATCGATGTATGAATCAGCCCTAAAAAGAAAAATATTTCTTGAGCACCAAAATTTTTCATCAGTGTCATATGAAAACTGGCTGATAAAAAATTCTTTATATTATAAATACAATGTTAAACCTTTTCTCCAAGCTCCTTGTATACAGGCTCCAGGTTCTTGCAATGGCCGCACCAGGGAGCGTAAAATTCAACCAACACATCCTTCTCTGGATCATTCACAATCTCGTCAAATGTGTTAGCAACGACAACCTGTGGAACCACATACGTGATAAATACCCGAAAACTTCAAAAATAAAATAAAAAAAACATCTCTGTGCATCTACTTACCTTGACAGGGCCATCACTGGACTCTGGAACGGGCTCAGATTTCACATATCGCTTCAATCTTTTAGCAAAGTAATCTTCCAGGAACCTCTCCAAGGACTTGCCGTCTCGCCTACAGAACCACAGCATAAAGACTTTTCTCAAATCTATTGATTATTCCTTACTGGATCTAAACAGAAAAGCACTGTGTGTAGAGACTAGCGTGCAGTAAAACTCACGTGAATTCTTCCTGCATGGAATACTTGTGTCCCTCTCTCGTCCGGATTGTGACGAGGGGAATATCTCCTCCTTCAGACGAACCCAAACCAAACTCCTCCTCAAGCTCATCCTGGAACTCCTGTCGATCTGCCACTGCAAAACTCAGACCTTGATCCTGGAACTGTGTCGCCACCTTCATTATTCTGAAAGAGACAAAATAGAAGTTCACAGATACTGTATATAAAAAAACAAATATACTGAAATAT
Organism: Enteromius thamalakanensis; assembly: GCA_032357475.1. Classification (NCBI taxonomy): domain Eukaryota; kingdom Metazoa; phylum Chordata; class Actinopteri; order Cypriniformes; family Cyprinidae; genus Enteromius; species Enteromius thamalakanensis. Next base: position 13,780,063 of record JAUCMT010000032.1, read on the forward strand.
ATTCCTATGATTGGTTGCTCACCTGTTCCTCCAGTAGTTTGTACCTTTAAGATTTCGTAAGTAATCTACATTGTAATATGCTGTAAGCAGATCACTTCCTCTCAGAACGTCCCTATTTTCTGTAGTCATATGTGGACAGAGACCAAATCTAAAAGCAGAGTGAATTAAAAAAAACAAGTAGCATAATCACAATAAATCAAATTGCATTTTTAAATGGTGTTCCAACAGTTTGACCAATCATCCACAAAATATACAAGCATAAAAGAAACATACACATTGTCTTTGATGAATGTACGGAGAGAGGAATAAGAAATGGATTCTGTGTATTTCACAACATTTTCCTCAAACTTGCTGTTTAAACGAGGAGGACGAAACAGCAGAACACACCTGAATGGAAAAGACAAGAAAAGACTCACAATCTTTGAGACACTTAAAAATACAGTTATTTTCAGTTTCAGTTATTAAAACTTACATTTCATAGCCTACATCATGTGTGTATAGCCCTTATAAGCTTTCCTTAGCATTGCCTAAGCTATCACATATAACATAATATCTGAGAAATACAAATCATTTTTGGTAAGCACTATTCTGACAGCAAATATGGTTGTTTCCTTCTTTGTGCTCTGTGTCATACATACTCTCCATCTACACCGTATTTCAGGCCTGTTCCCACATCAGTGGAATGAGCAAATCGATAGCTGTCCCTCAGGGCGCTGGAGACCTTCAGAAACTCTGCAAGCTGTGTACTGTCTTCCCCAGAGAAGAAGCCTGAGCAAAACCATGAACGAAGGCAAAAGAGGGCAAAACATGAAAGGAGAGAACTTAAGCCTCCTTTAGTTCCAGAAGAGATTTAAATGAATGCTAATATGATTTGTTTTGAGCATCTGCTGCAAAAGCTATTTAAGTTTTGGCAGGTTTTACAAACTCAACTCACCCAACACACTGGCCTCATAGTTGTCGATAAACGAATCCAAATCCGCCTCACTGAGTAGAGACACAGAACTTGGACCTGCCTGCTTTGTCATGTAGCTCACAATGCCATCTGTTTCAGATCAGGTTATAAGAACATTAAAAAAACACAAATAATTAGGGACACAAAAACAATATAAAAAAACTGCCATTGAAAATATTGAGACAATTTATAAAGAAATTAATGCATATAATTGAAAATCTGAAGCAGAAAAACAAAGGCTGCTGAAAATTCAGCTTTGCCCTTACAGGTATAAATTATTATGATATAGGATATGTGCCTTTTGAACAGTACTGTATGTATGGACATCAAACATCAACCTGCTGATCTGGGTCCATCATAAGATCCAGCTTCCTCTCCACTGCGGAAGATTTTAAGGGTGGGATACCCATTTACTCCAAAACGCTCACACGTTTCTGAGTTCACGGTGCAGTCAACCTGATCAAACATCAGGGAAGAGACACATTCACTAAAAATATACAAAAACATAATCTTGGAGATTGAGTCAACTGCGTAACATGAGGGAGGCTAAAGACTTGAGCTGGGTAATAGGAACTGGTGTGTCCATCACTCCTCACCTTTGCCAGAGGCAGTGTCCCTTTCAGCTTTGTGGCAGCAGCCTCATATTCAGGAGCGAGCCGCTGGCAATGACCACACCTGTGGTAACATCACACCAGGGATATTAATGATACATAAAGGAATAGTACTACTCAACTGCAAAAGCAGATAGATAGTTTCAGTTTCAGATAGATCTTATGGAGAAAATCCCTAATGTTATTGTTTAAATGAGAGAATTGTGCATTTGCATCATAAATGCACAGCAAATTATTTTGATTTATCCACTACATGCATTAACAACCATTAGCATTCTTCACATATTCAAGAAATAAACGAGAAAAACTCAACTTACGCCCTGGTCGCTGTACAACAAGTTCATTGCAACCTGTCTTCAAATTAAAACCTACTTTTATAACATTAAACAAATAACGTTACATCTTATGTGGGACATACCAAGGTGCGAAGAACTCCACCAGCAGAGTCTCATGCATGGCTGCGCTCCGGTCAAAGTCAGAGTCTCCGAGCTCGAGCACATCGCTGCCCTTCGCACACCACACAGTCAGTACCAAAAAGACGATAAACTGAGCTAAACGCATTTTGACTCTAGTAAACTGAGACTAGAAACGCGTGAATGTTGAATTTGGCCCCGCTGCGCGAGTAGCAGATGTATGGATCGCCTGAAGGTCCACAAAGCACCGTTCTCCTGGCACAGCGCGTTTGATAAATTCAGTGCACGTAAATTTACAAGGCCTTTACTTGCAGTATATGCCTCCGGTCGCGTAGTGCACCAGCACTTGGGATTTATTACTCTCCAATCTTTTCGTTTTTAGATACTAGTTATGTTAGCCTAGTTTTATGAAAAATCAATAAAGTGTTTAAAGACCATAAGTCAAAGAAGGGGAAAAGGTATGCAGTGATTTATTTTAGCACTAGGGGTCACTACTAAATATACACATCTTTTTTAGATTTGACCTGGGAAGAGGTTGCTTTTTCGACTGAACAGACATTAAATCAGACAAAATATATAGTTATATAATAATGTATATATAGAAATATCACAATATAATTTAAATATAAGAATTGTCATAGTAGCTAGAGAGTAGCATTTTTATGAATAAGATAATATTCATATAATATATAAATTATAATAATAATAATACTGCTTCAATATAACAGAAGATATTACTTAACATGAAAACTAACCATAGTTTTGGTTTTAGTTTTGTGCCGTATTGATTACCATAAGCACAGTTTTATTATGGTTAAATTGTGGTTAGTGCAGCAGAAATATTGTTAATTTGTGGTTTAACTATAATATGCATGTTATTTTTCTTTTTTTAATTTGTAGTAAAACTATGGTAAATCTTTGCACTTACACAGTATAGTGGTGTTTTCTTTAATCCATTTTGAATGAGATGAGTGAGTGAGTGATTCAATGACATGCAGTTAATGCAGTGTAACTGTGACTGACAGCTTTCCTGTCCTCATACTGAGATAAATTGGGTGTAGATGTGTGTGCTCTGTAAACACGATGCTAACTTACCTAGTTCTACTGTAGGCCTAGTTCTAGATTAGATCTAAACATGGATTTTCACATTTCACTTCAGATTTAGAATTCCCAATAAAGAATAAAACAGTGAAATGCAAATCTGAATATAAAGCAAACTTGCAAACATTTTTCTTCTTCTTCTTCTTAACAGCTAAAGGGTGATGTTCTTCTGCATCCTACATCCTACACTTAAAAATGGCTGTGATTTTAACGGTAAAAAACTGAAAATGCTACAGTAAAAACCCATTAAATGGTTAATGGTAAATTCCTGTTAAATTTGCAGGGAAAAAACTGACATTCCCAGAATTCCCTGCATTGCATTTTAATTTTTGTTTGATTTGATGTTTTATGAAACTATGTTTCTTAGTTTTTTTTTGTATCAGTTATATTAATTATGGTTGTATGTTACATGTAAATTTGTTAAATTAATATTAATTGCGTATTTCAGTTTAATAATCTTACCATGATGGTGTTTAGTGCTTGTGTGAATGACACTGAGCAACTTCTGTATACATTACTATTAAAAACCACTTGTGATGAACTGTGGTTCATCATATGACTTTCTCAACTCCTTGATTTGGTAGGTTTCGGTGTATTTTAAAAGTACAAAGTAGATTTCATTACTTTAATAAGTTAGTATATAAACATTATATCAGTTTCGTGCTATGGTTTATTATTAGAAATTATGGTATTTAACTGTAACTGTAAAACAAAAATAATTGTTACCGTATTTTTCATGGTTTTATTCTGGCAATCGCTCAGCCAAGCACTTGATGTCTGAACTTGAGGTTTACAAGCTCATACTTCCCTGAATCCGCTCACTTACCTGGTTGAACGCTCATCTGAATCCTAAAAGAAGGACTGTGGCTGAAAGGAACTTGAAAGAGACCCTTCAAAGACTGAGTATACTAACCTTCTACTTACCGTTTGGTTTATTTACCTGAAATCCCGCTGATCCTCTACCTCACTGCACTAATCATGTGAAAAGACCTGAATATTACCAGCAGAGTACCTGATTTATGTTTCAAAGACTTATGGTTATTATGCACGTCACGTTTTTGCTGCTGAAGTTGAATCTCTGTTCAAACACCAATAAACTAACCTGTTGAATTGAATCCTTTTTGTCTGTCTTCCCTGAGCGTGACAATTAACCAGACAAACTCAGTATTAGTTGCTAATGTGCTTAGATAATCATACGTTATACATTAATTTAGTATTATTTGTACATTATTTAAGCATCAATGCTTATTAATGTACATGCATTGTAAAGTGTTAACTTTCCCCAACAGTATTTGTCACTGTTGTATAAAATATTTTTGTGATGCATCATACCTCTAGAAATGCAATACATTTTTGTGTTACACAAAAAAAAACCATCACCTTTCAAGACCTACAGTACAACGTGCAAGTGAAGTTCATGTATTCAGACGATAAGCTAATGCCAAAACTGACTCAGCCTGTATTGTGCTGAGTATTTAATTGAATCGGAAACCCTGTTTTCCTTCATTTTTGACCCTTTCCTAAATTATAGTGTGTTATCTGTTAATACAATGCATGCAGAGGAAATATGTCCTGGAGCATCATGTATCATAAAAGCCAGCAGGAAACCATTCTCACTGACCCTTCAGTGCAATGGCTTACCAATCATAGTTGTTAAAGCCTTCTTTTGGCCAGCTATTTTTGAACAGACATTTGAATAGTAATTTAGATAGAGGGCAGCATTAATGTTTCAGATCCTGAATTTTCCATTTTACTCCCCCATTTTAACCAAATCCCTTAACTTTAATATATATATATACACACACACATCTCTTGGTACATTGTAGGGAAAAATAATATTTGAATAATGTGTCGACTGATTTTTACGAAAGGAAAAAAAAAATAAGGTTCATTACGTAGGCTATTAATTTCCATAATTTGAATACATCATTAGGGTCTCTGGAATCCAAAGCATACAGTACGTACATAGAACATAATTAACTCTTAGCTATTAACATTTTAGTCTAACATATAATGTGAAGCGTATGGAAATGTCAATAACATGACATTTGGAAAATGGAAAAACATGAAATATGCTACCGTCAACGTAGGCTACATAATTTGGAGACGATTGTATTGCATTATGTTTTGAAATAACAGTTTTATGCCCATCTGTACTATACTTACACACTAAACTATACTTAGAACTAAAGAGTGGGAGGGAGAGAATAGCAGGCGTAAGCGCTTGCCCACTCCTCGCGCACTCGCGACTCGATTGTCTTGAGGTTCCGTCACTGTCGCGCGCTCTCTTTAGGGATACACAGAGTGATTTAGCACACACCGGTTTAGCGATCACTTTGGAAGTTAGACACAGCTTCCAAAGAAGTTTACATAAGGACGTACGTCTTTAAGAGTATCTTGATCGTCCTCGGGACCGAGCACTCCAGAACTTCGCTCAATAAAGTTCAATGCCACTTCTCTAGTACGGTAAGAAAGTTTACACTACTCTCAGTACAATTGGATGTAAAGTTAGACTTTTTTTTATACCAGACTGATTGAGGACAAGATTGATTCGTTTTTTTTTGTATAGCCTACTTTACTTGTCCTGAAGTTTTTTTCTGTTGAAGTTTCCATCTTCTGTCCTGACCTACTTCTTGAAGTCTGGTTCTGATGAGATTGTGATTGCTTTTTCTTATTGTTCACTCTTAAATTTGATACCATTTTCAAACAAACCATATCATTGATGCAAACCAAAATTAGATCATTAATAGTGTTAAATGCATAGCCTACACTTCAAACAGAATAAACAGACATTTTAAGATTAAATGCACAATAAATGCACAAAAAACTAAGCAAATATCTGAAAAATAGTGATTTTCCTGTAATTAAGGTGCAAATTGGCTGCTGAAACATGGATGTTCATTGAATTGTTTAGACCAAATCAGACACAGACGTGGTTGGGAGCTGAAGCAGGTGCTGCTTTATCCATTTTGTGTTTTTATGACATTTTTTATCATCTGCATAACAAAACAGCATACAGTAGCCAATGTTTCATGACATGTCTTTTGTTATAATACAAATATCTGAGTCACGGCTGTGTTATTTGAAAGAGAATGGCGGAATGACACATTAATTTTAATCATATGTGAGTCATATCAAAGCCTCTGCCAATGTTTTTGCTCTTTTGTTGCTGATGCATGTTATTTGAGTGCTTCTTCCCCACATCATTCTGAAGTGTCAGGCACTTGCAGATACAAACAAACTCCAGCCCCGCAAACCACAATTGACCAAAAGCACATTAGATCCAGTAGAAACTGACCTTGACCTTGTTTTTGGATTAAAATGAGTCTACTACCTGTTTTGCCATCCTCTTATTCCAGACCACAATATCCCCTAAAACAGGTCAGACTTTTGAATAGGAGCTCAGAAAAAAAAATACTTGTACCTGCCAGTGGTTCCACATCTGGAGAGCAGAGACTCTAATTGATTTCCACAGGAGAAACTTTTCACCTTGACAGCAGCATACTGAGGTCCTCATAAAAAAAAAAACATCTGCTGTGGATATTTCTTTGTTGGGTCATGAGCACTGGGTTGGCACGGACTTTTTAACTGAAATTATTCGGATTACGCCAGGGGGTCTTGGTTCAGCAGTTCACAGCTGTTTGTGTTATGAGATAATTTATGTCATGGAATTAATTGTAAATTAGCAGCCAATAAACTAGAATTGTTTTCTGTAAAGGTAAACATAAAAAAATCATATCTGATTTTAAGCTTTGTAAATCTTTAAACTCTTGTGTGCTTAAATCCTTTAACCATCTACATGTCAAAAATGGACTTTATATGAGTTCGGGGCGAAACAAAATAGCACAGAGAAAAGAACATACAGAGGTCAGTGGTGATGAGATGGGGGTGTTGTGTTAACGGATGAAGACAGTGGGTAATATTTCCACCACATGCTTACATAAGCCTCTCTAACTCATGCTTTTTGCAGGCAAAAGGCTTCCTCTGCCTAAAAGCTGTTCCCATTTCTTTTCTTTTTTGTCCATTGCTGGATTTTCAGCAATTTTGTTAATTCGTTTTGCATTTTTGTTTGCACATCCCTGTTTATTTTCACTGCGGAACCACCACAGAGTTGTCAATGAGAAGATCTCTGATCTGAAAGTCGGCCGGTCTTGGAGAGAATTGAAGCACAGCCGCCGAGCTGGTAGTCATTAAGAGAGGGGAAAGTGACTCTGATGTTGTTTTGCACGGTCTGTTTGCACGGAAGAGAAGACAAACAGCTCATCTAGGGTGAAATATAAAAACATAGTTGCGTTTGTAAATCTCGCACAAGTGCTTAAGTGAAGAACTTTTGAAAAACGAGCTGGCTGACATAACTCATTTTGTGATTGTTGCGATACAGAAAAGGGCTATGATTTACAACAGTTATATCTGTCAGTCCCTTCAGTCAAAACAAAGCCATTGTTGCTTAAAAATCCGATCCTTCACATTTGGAATTGACATTTGAACTCAGACCTGCAGCCATTGATTCTACCGCTGTCCTCCCGCTGTCTCAGGGTTGTATTTTAAATCAGGTAGACGACAGGGGGAAAATAATAACCCTCCTCATCTTTTCCTTTTGCTTTAGTATTATGGAAAAGGCATACTGGCACTGTGCTGTAGTTTGTCCCATGAGATCCAATCGGAAAATTCATTGTGGTAAAATATGAGGTCAGGACAAACAGTCTTTTATATTTATGTGGTAGACACACAGAAATAGAGAGATCTGACTTTATACATGTGCATTGTGAGTGCTGTCTACCAAACGGAAATGGTCACTGGATGACAGACCTGTATTTTTTCTCAAGATGCTTTCTTTTGTTTGTTTCCCTGGTGTTCTTCAGAATGAGAGGAGCAGACTCAGGTATTTTTTATTTACCTTACAGAGAGTGATTTGTAAACATCAATACATTATGCAATGGATCCTCCAGCACTAGCACATCTAATGTGGATGGAAGAAAGATTTGCATGGAAAAAAACCTTAATTTCATTTGGGTTCAGATTGTTTTGTTGGCAGCACAGGAAATTGCCCCTGTGTTTCCTCTGTTACTCTCTCTGTGTCTTCTCTTGTGCCCAGGACATCCTGAGACTAGCATCTGGCAAATACTTGCCCTCTTTTTCTGTCTCGTTCTCACTCTCATCCTGTTTTTTCTGCTTGTTGTTGATGATATACGACCTTCGCATATCAGATTCGTGCTCTTTAGATGCATTTAAAATCTGACAGTTAGTTAAGATATATAAATATATACACGCACTACTGTTTGAAAGTTTGAATCTTACAGAAGATTCAAATAAATGGAGTTTTTTAAACCATTAAAAATGCCGAATATATAAAACCCATAGTAAAAAAAATATGAAGTAAATTTTGGACTTTAATACTTTTTAGCAAAGCACATTCAATTGAATAAATGACTATTTATAGATTGCAAATAAATGCTGTTCTTTTGAACTTTATATTATATTCTTTATATTATACTTTTTACCAGTTAAGAAACCTCTGGATTGGGTTTAAACTATTGTCTTCACTGTGAAGGGGAGTAAGAGGAGGAGGAGAATCATTTCCACAGAGTCACCTTCAGGGCAGACAGAGAGCGATGTGTTTCTTTTCCTCTGCTGAAAACCTCTTTACTTGCAAATGCTCAGATTCAGAAACATCTGGTTATTTTTTCAACTGTAAAAAGGCGATAAAAAGAAGGTTTTAATAAGGAGCAGGCTTCCTCCTCGCTCTCCAGAAGGGCTCTGCAGCGATGGCCAGTTGACTAAATCAGAAAGCTTTAGGAGGAATGTACTGGCAGCGAATGGACTTCCTCTGGGAGATAAATGATGGCAAATGTATGATGCAGTGATATTGTGTGGTACCAAATCCCTGAATTCCCTCATTCAAACGTTATCTAAGCGTTATCCCCATGCACACATTTTATCAAAAGCTATAAGAGAAACAGCACATCTTTAAGCTGGGAAACAGAATAATATTTTAGTGTTGCTTTGCAAAGATTTTTGCTGGAAAACTATAAAGGCTTTGGTTTCATCACGCACCTGGATTCAGTCCTAATGCCTTTTCTGAGTGCTGCACTCCTCTTTGCACTTAGGGGAGGCTCAGTGTTGTATGTCACGCTCGCTTGAATAGATCCAGGCCTGATCCAAATCCCTGAAAATCGAATAAAGTTGGGAAAAAATATGAATAAATAAAAATGTAAAAATATGGATATGAATTCAGTCATAATAGCATTAGCTTTATTAACAGTAACCTGCTGCAGGTCGTCCATCTGTCTGCACTGGCACAGCAGCCACCTCATTCTGATCCAAATGTTTGTTATTCTGTCTCATAAATAAATGGGCCTCTTAAGGTAAATTCCTGTGTGGGACAGCTTTACTATACCCAGGACATCCAGTACTGCCCAGACCGTATAATAAAACACCACAAGAAAAAAAACACACATATGAAAAGTTCCTTATCTGCACAGATTGAGCTTAAGTTCATATTAGTGTTTGCAAATAAATTTGCCAGCCAACAGCATGTTGATTTAGAGAAGATTTAGGGGGGATGGAGTCTGTTATCTCCCTTCAGTCTTGTGGCAGTTCATTAACTAAACCAAAGCGAAGTGAAATGGTGATCCTCAAAGCACAGCGAGAGGACTTCAGTGATACTGGTTGTATATAAGATGATGAGGACTGTCTGAGAAGCTGTCAGCATAGCTAATTGCAATTAAATTAATGAAATATTTTGTCGATAATTAAATAAACTTTTCCATGAATAGTGGAGCAGAAGAGGTTTACTCTGTGTGGACTGCTTGTTTCATTTAGAAAACTAAATGATTAGATTGTTTGATTGACCATAGCAGTGCTATTTTTTATTTAATAATCTATATAGGCTTAAATTAAAAAGAGGGTTCTTATGCTGGATGGAAATATATGGAAACTGATTTTTGTAATTTCCAGATCTGGATACATTTGGAAAAAATAATCATAAAAGCAAAGTGTCAACGTCCTTAAATTCAGTGATCATATTAACATGACTTTATTAATTTAAGGCACACGGTTTCATTATGCAAAATATATTATGCAAATCTGTGTCTTCATCAGATAAGTCTGCAAATTTTAATAAAATATTTTTATTTATATATTTATCCTTTTATTAAGTGTGCAGTTGTTTTGCCAGATCTCAAACCAGAGTTCCCATTGTCTTGAAAAATCTGGGAATAAAAGAATAAAATGGTTAGAGCTGTAGATTTACCTTAAAAATAAAGGTAACGTAGAAGAAACTTTTTTTTGTCGAACTTGTTTCCATAAAGAACCTTTCTGTTTCACAAAAGGTTCTTTATGGTGAAAAAATGTTCTTCATACAATAAAAAGATATGGATCTTTAAAAAACCTTTGACTGAATGGTTCTGTGAACGAAAAATGCTTCTTCTATGGCATCACTGTGAAAAAAGTACCCTTTTCTTTAAGAGTATATAGTTCCTAAATATCCCTGTTGAAAAAACAGTATGTTTTTAAGCATATGCTGTTTTTTTTAGCAGGAAATATACTCTTTAAACTTTAAATTCGATTTTTTACAAAAATTCCTATAAAATTATTGCTTGCAAATTTGTAAAAATGACTGGAAAAGGATGGAAATTAATTGGTCAGAGGTTTTGGGGGAACCTCATCTGAACGGCTAATCACTTAAGCTCATTTTGTCTATTTCGATGTTTGATTTGAGCTCACATTTCTATAATTTCACTGCACAATTCCACAGTTACGTTGATGGTGCTGCCAGAAGTTCTTTCAGGAAAATGTCCCCCCACCGAGAGGTTGCTCAGCTGACTCCACAGCTGTGATTCTGGGTCTCCAGCCTGCATGGAGTGATGTTCCTTTGGGTCCTATTGGGACCGCGGCACTCTTTTTCTTCTCCTTGCTTTCTCTCGCATGTGTTCTGACTGTACGCCCAGACTCCTGAGGGCCTCACACACACATACACAAGCCAGCTCTGTGCTCATGGAAATCTGCAATCAATTTAGCCGGCAGGGGAGGGGGCGTCACACTAGAGACCCCCCATTTTAAGAGAGCTGTATATATATAGGCACGTGTAGTTCAAATACGCTCATGTGGGCTTGTGACGATTGACTTGGCTGTTTCTTTGCACACATACACATTTGTTCAGCATTTCCTTTCTGTGGATGACATACTGTACACTTTGTCAAACTAAGATAGGAAACAAAGCCCATCTTTGTCCTGTAGTCTAAGCTACTGGCCAATCATTCATGATATCATGATTGACGTGCCGGTGCAGCTGGAGCTAAAATTAAACTCAGTCTTCTTTCTATCAGTCTTCAATTACCTAAACTGGGTCACAGTCCTAATTGCAATAAGCAGAAGATTATAAGAGCCTAGATTTTTAGAGTATCTAGTTTTCCTTTTTTGCATGCAATGAACGAATAGTGTCCACTTGTTTATGTGCATTGGAAAATGAAGAAGATAAATCATGTTGAAGGAACGGTCATGATGTAATGTTTGGCTGTGTCAATGACATTAAGAGGGTAACCTCATCTGTCCCTTTGGGAAGAAACAAAAACTCAAAAACATCCTTGTAATTTCTCTCAAAGCCTCTTTTTAAAACAAAAGCTGTTTACAGAACTTGAAATCTCAGACCGTCATAATTAGTTTCTCATGCCCTTTAAATTGAAAATTGCTTGCGTATCTTAACACTAAAACTTACAACACTTTGCAGCTCTTTGACAAAGAACTAACAATGAAAACTTTTGTAAATTGCACAGTAAACTTTGCATGGATTTGAGGTGAAGGTTTATATGTGAAATAAAAAAAATGTACATTTAATAGACCGTTTTATCCAAAGCAACATTAAAAACAAAAAGGTAACCTAAAAATGGTGATCTGAATTAACTAGTTTAAGTCAAAAATATTATTTGACATCACTGAAACAAAACATAAACAAAACTAAATTCATTTATACCAGGAAACTGAATTGTTACTGGTAATAGCACAAATAAATATACTAAAACAAATGTAATTCATGCTAACCATACCACAGATTAATTTACATATCTATGTACTTTTTATAATTACTGTACTTTATATACTTAAAGTTAGCTAAATTAAACACATTTTGTATTAAATTCACTTTAATTGCACATAAGTGCTGAGGTCCAATATACAACTTAAATATACTGGAGTATATTTAATTGTGCTAAAGTGGAAGTGTTGCTAGTATACTGTACACTTGAAATATCTGAAATTATTCAAAGAGCCCACAATCCTCATCGATAGTGATATTAAACACATTTTATGCTTATATAAAAATATGTATTGTGCACAAATAGTACTCAGTTAGTCTGTATTTGTCAGTAAATGTTTAAATAGATTTAAACTATACTTAGTATAAAATAAATGTATTTTTAACAGTACTTTTTAGGGTCTACACTTTTTACAGTGTAGATAAAAATAAATAAACAATAAACACTTTTTAAAAAATCGGAATGTACTGTGTAACCCTACTGTTTGAAAATTCTTCTAAAGACCATGTATTAAAAATAATGTCAACTAATAATGAGCTCATAGTAAAGGGGTTCTGGAACAATGATTCCTCAGTATGAAAAGGTTAAATGAGTCACTCTTGAGTATGTCACTCTTGATATTTGTGTTTGGACATCTCAAACCACACTGGAAGTCGAGAGGAAGAGGAGGAGTAGAGGAAGAAGTGAGTAGGAGGAAGAGGTAGGCTAGGAAACATTTCCTGATAGATAAGGATGTGAAGAGTCATTCTACGGTATGTTAATCAACATTCCATTGAAATTATTGTCAAATTCCTGTTTGGAAAAACTTTAGCTGTCATAATTCTGAGTCATGAAAGCAGATGTTTGATCCACTTTACACTTCAACATTCAGACAATAATAACAGTTATCAAATGATAAAAATTACATTAAAATTAAAGTTAGTGCAAATGCAAAGTTTTTGGTTTTTTTTATTTGGTTTTTGCCTCTACATGTTCTGGGCCATATAAATTATGGCCCATGTAATTATGGTGGTGCTCGGTCATGTCTTTTTAAAGAGCTCAAACCTCAGAAGTGCCCATCTCTTTAACTTCTCTGCCTCTGAGGGTTTGGTTTAACATGGCGACACTCACCAAAGTTCGTGAACGTCAGTATGTGTGCTTTTATGTGAATATAATTTGATTTGGTGTGGTCGTGTGCACCTATACTTAAAAAAATATGGCCGAGCGTATTAAAAAACAACAGCTCTGTGTTTGTATAGAAATGTGTGTTGTTTGTTTGGCCACCACGTGTCTCAGGCCCAGTGAAGCCACAGTCATGTAGTCTGTGGTTATATGGTCGACAATGTCTAGCAGGAACCAGCTGTCAAACTGTGAGGTCCCCCACAAGGCCTCAGGAGCTCTCGGCACTATGCCTTTAAATGGCAGAAAACTTAACACCACTTAAAACACTCCTGCTGAAATATCGCAACAGACAAAGCCAAAAATAAAGACTCATCTGTCCATTTTTGGTCGCACTGTCTACGCTGCTTTAAATCTCCCTGAAAACACACCCTGATGAGAATGTTTTTCTGTTTATAGGGGACTGTTGTCTTTTCTGACTTCTACAACCTTACATCAGCATGACCACAACACAGACGTTGTGATGACAGGGGCCTTATCGTAGTGTCTGTGCGATTGGAGTTTCCTCCAGGCGTGAGGTCATGTGGATATAGCGGGTATGACATAAGCCAGCTGGGCACAAAGTACCTCGGGACTAGAATCTGTTACCGCTTACAAACACACAAGGTCAAGTTTGCCATGAGATACATGAAGCGGACGCACGGGTGTGGTTGCTGATGGATATTTGGAATCAGGTTCTTTGATGTGTGGAGCGGTCAGGTTGGTCTCTGTGGGCCGTGCGTGTGTGGAAGAGTGCTGTCTGACCCCAGAGAGATGGCGGGTGTTAAGAGAGCATGATAAAGGAGGAAGGGCCGCCACATATCCTGTTTTTCTCTTTTCAGAGGAGCTACAGACCGAGCATGACATAAGCTTCTGTTCCATAGCCAAACCCAATGAGACCAGACACTGTCAGTCTCACAGAATTTTTACTATTAACTGAACAGATGTTGATTTTTCAAACATGTTCCTTTAGGTCTTTGTAAACATGTTTGGATTTCTTCTGCAAAGCAGAAATGAAAATACTGTGGGACTAGAGCTTTCACATAAAAGCGACGTAAGATTGTACAACTAACAAAGAATCAATGCTGTCAATAGCCTCCTTCAAAGATATTTTGTGGTTTCAAAACAGGAATTTTAAAAAATGTGATCTGTTGGCCTCACAGTCATTTCCTGATCCCCCACTCTCTCTTACACTTCACTTCCTGTCACTATCACTTGACATCCCATCCTGATAGAAAAACACCCACCTGGAGAGCAAAACGAGGCTTTGCTCCACTGACCTCCAGTTATTTCTGTGTAGTGTGTAAGTACTAATGTAGTAAAACATTGATATTAAAAGGTGAAATGCAGTACATCTTTCTGATTATGCATACTTTGGAAACAGGTGAACCCAAAATATAAATGCAACACATATTCTGGGCTCGTCTGCTTGCTTATATAAGGTAACCATAATCAATTAGGTGTGTACTGAATTTGTTCTCTTAACATCACTGTTTTAAATATTTTAAGTGCTTTTCACAACGTTTTGCCATGATATTTAGTATGACGGGTACATGGATTGCATGGATTTTGTTTACATATGTAATATAACAATTAATTCTTTTGAGAGGTGATTTAAATATTTGATAGAAAACTAACAGGATTGTGCTCTACTTCTATGAATGCTTTGCCTTCTTGGTCTTCGAGACGGCCTGATGCCTTAAAGCTATGAATACTGTCCTATCGACATAAAAACATGAAACACCAAAAATTAACATACTAAGAGAATCTTGGAAAGTGTTTGTCAACTTATTCTACTAACCCTAAATCTACCGTAACAGTTTATGTAATGAGAATTTGTTGTCATGTAGTTACAAAGCTACTTGTATGATGTTAGTAGAATCTCTATTTCTATCAAAATAAAAATGTAACCACTTTTTTTCCTACGATTGATTGTAAGTACACATTGTATCCTGCTCATCAAGTGCTCAATTGTATTATGTCTTATAAAATACTCTGAATGTATTTTGATGTGGAAAAACCTCTGAAATTAATTAAACTTTTAAAAAAAACAGATTCAGACCCATTTGACAAATCAAAATAGTGTTTTAAGTTGCAAGTCTGAACAGATGATCAAAAACACCATTGCTGAAATAGTATTAGCAAAAATGATTCTCAGAAATCTTTGTAGACATGTAAGGATTTATCAGTAATGTTTTACTGGGGCACAGCGGTATTTCACCAAGTGAAATAAGAAGGGTCTAGTGAAGCCCCTGCCAAGAAGCCTCCAAATATTATGATCCCCTTGTAAAAGACTTCCTTTCAGAAATATTAAGGCAGCTATATGTTTCAGGTGTTTTATACTGTATGTAATAGTAAGTGTGATATCATAAAGACAAAACGTTTTTAAAGGTTCCAGAATTTAAATATGACTTTTTATTTGTCATTGTCATCATACTAAATAAATAATAAAAATTATTAAAAGCACACACATTTTTTTGTCAATTGTGCGAACATTTCATAGGCACAATGGTTATTATACTGTACAAACTGTATGTGTTATTAGCCTACACCTAACTCTACCCCTTAACAGACACTTTCTGCATTGTTACTATCTCAAAAAACTCTATGAAAAAAAATCTCTGATAAGCATAAGCATTCTAAAAAATGGGCCTCATAAGTCACCTTCTCCTTATAATACCTATATGTCACGCCCATGTGATTATACAAATATGTGTCCTAATATGTCACAAAAATGCACTCACTTTTTACAGACATTTTTACAGAAATATTTTATGTTATATTCCTTAAATAAAATATAACAAAACACTAGGAATAGAAAATACATAAAAGGCCTTAAATGTAATGCACAAATGCAAATGCACTTGATGGTTATTTTAGGAGGCATGTTTAGTCATTCAGATTTTCTTTCTCAAGCGGTACTTTACAGCGGTGTTTATATGGTTTCCATCACAATTTCTTGGGCAACAGCATGTGAAAGCTGGTATAGGAGTGTTTTAGCTTAAGGGCTGGCAGACAGCAGCCAACATGTCACTTCATCTGCTAAGAGTGTTTTGGGTTTAAGACCTCTGTTACTCACACTGTGAAGAACAGTATTACAAATCCATGTGTGCAGTGAACGGCCAGTCCCCTCGAAGCTCTGTGTTTGGTCTTTCGGTTAAAAGTAAAAACAGAAACGTGATGCTGTTTGCAGAAAGAAGCAAATTTTGCTGCGTTTGTGGCATAAACCAAGAGCAATACAAAACCAGAGAGCTTGAGACAAAGAGACAATGCTTTGGGAAGAAATTAGAATGAGTGAAAATTGAACTAATAAGTCTAGTAAGGCCTTAAAGTGGAAAGGCTTCAGGTGTTCTCTCACCATACAGGAAGATTGGGAAAAGAATACTGCTAAATTATTTGAAATAATTTGTTTTTGAAATAACATTAAATGTAAAATACACTTTTTTATTTTTTTCAAAATAAATAAATGTTTTTAACCCATCAAAATGAATTGTCTTTGCCAAGTTGCATTCCAACTGAAATGCATCCACTGTCATTTGAGATGCATCAGAGCAGACTCTAGCTGCCAGTTTATGTGATTTTCCATTGTAATTATGGCTTGTATGGCCCGTAAGTGGATATTCTGGCGGTTTAGACCCGGTCCCTATATGACGCCTTCCCAAAATCCCACCAAACTGTGCTGTTCTTGTGTGGCTCTAATGTTTTTTAAGATGTAGGTAATGCACATAAACAAAATTGCACCAAGCTGCATAAACCAGCCAGCTCAAATCGAGAAGCATTTGGCGTGACAATAATTTTTATACCAGGCATATGAATTTACAGTGTGACTCTGCAACACAAAATACTCATAGTGAGTCAGTGGGCTCGCCAAACCCAAACATTTACCATAGTAATACACATCGCCACAGCCTTTGATATTAGTGTAGCATTAAACATGGAAAAACGGGTGGGGTTCAATATTGCACTGACTCACTAACCTCTGCTTTATTGATGAGGGGTTCACTACCCCCTACCCCCACGCTTAAAGACTCATAGACACTGAACCCACACCACAGCCAGCTAAACACTCTGTGGTGCGGAGGCTGAGAGTGTGTTTTGAAATTCAGTCCCAGATGTTTTATATTATGGGGCTTTTATGCCAGTTTACCGTAACTTAGATTTACTGGTTTAACTGGAGTTAGTGTGTCTGAGCCAGAACTGGGGTTTTGGTCAGATGACAGTCAGCTCTGTATTATTCCTTTACCTCATCTCTTTGGTTTTGCTGGCAAGGTAAACAACAGTGTTGCATCCGTACTGCCAGAACAGGAGCGGGTCAGCAGCAGATCGTTGTTATAATAGACTGTAGTAACCCTTTGTTCACTCTCAGTCTGTTGAGATGTTTTTATGAGGTTGTTTTCGCTGAGGTTGAATGTGATTGAAACTGAGTTTGACTTTGGTTTTAGTGGTTACTGCAGTCATGAACTCTGTCTCCTTTCAGCTTTGAAGATTAATGCATACTAGCCCAGGCAACAATTGTTATAATCCTACAATAATGGAAGACATAATGCATGGCTAGGTGGGCATAATACAAATTTAATGCACAATGCTAATGCAAAACACCTGATGCGAAGAAAGGTGTGCATAAAAATCACTAATGCTGCTTATATCTTGCCAGTGACATGCCAGCATGGAGAAGTTAAAGAATACAGGAGTGTGTCCACCAAATTGTTGTTTTCTTGATCCCAGTGTATTTTAGTTGTTTTCAGTGGAAGAACAGTGTTATTTTGTCTGTGCAGCAAGAGGTGAAAAAATGTTAAACTTGTGGAAAATTCTTCAGTTTGTATCTGTCACTTTTTATCAAGCCACACTGACCAACTGTCATATACTGCTTGTACTACAACTAAACTTGCTTGAGTATTCATGTCTGTATTTCTGGATTAGCACCAATAGTAATAAAAAAGATAATGCTTGGAGAAGCATTTCAGATTGTGAATTCTGGAGCTGTGGTTTTCTTTACCTCAAAAACATGTTACCACCTAATTGCTGAGAAATATATAATAACATATAATTATTATTCAATGATTTTTTGATAACAAAGGCTATCCTAGTATTACTATATAGGAATATACAAATTTGTATTAATTTACAAATAAATGAATAAATATTGCTCTGACTACTTTATTTCTTTATTTGGCAATTAGTTTACACTGAAAGTTGTTAAAAAATAATCTGAAAAAACAAACAAACATTTAAAATTCTTAAAGGTGCTCTATGCGATCTTGCAAAAGACTACAAGAAGAATTGGGTTTAACTCACGTTGCAATACACACTATAAATAATTGTTATGTAATATAGCCTTTTATAACTCTTTATAATGTATAATGGTTTTATGTTAAATGTTACTCTGTTTTTTATTTGTATTTTATTGTCAAATGACATTAACTGTAATCACAGTTATTCATCGCATACAATACAGAAACCTTACTAATTAACACGTTTTTACTGCTGCATTTTTACTGTTTTTTCCTGTTAAAATCGCACAAATCGTTTTACAGTGTAAAGTATAAACTTTACTGGTCATTATTATACAATGTAATTTTTCAAAGTTAATTTTTATCAGAAAATATTATTTCAGTCTGTCTATTTAAAAATTTCACATGTTTCTGAATGTGTTACTTGCATTGCCTTAGTAATTCTTTGTAAAAATAAATAAATAAATAAATAAATAAAAATAAAAAATACTAGCAATTTCCGAGTGAAAATACCTTAACAGTAAATCCTACTATTTTTTTAGCATATAAAATTGACCTCTCACGTCCTCCAGAGAGCAATAAACTGTTCTGCTTGAATACAACAAACCATTAAGATGCAATTAAATCTAATAAAATGTGAAAATTGCAATCTCAAATAAACTGCAACAATAAATAGTGTGTATGCACAGACTCTTTGAGAAGCAAGCATACAGTATGACCTCACTCAAAGATAAGCTTCAGCTGGCTGTGCTCCCAAAGTTCTGGTTACTGTTGTGTTGTCACTATATCTTTTTTTAAACAGACTGGCCGAATACACTGGCTTTACAGCTGTATTTCGCTCATTTTCCGAATGGCCATGAATTTGTGTTTAGTCCTGCACCTTCCAAGTCCTGATGTCAGTTTTGGACACTCTCTTGAGGGGCGTTGAGGTTTATGTGTTATTTTTACGAATACACAAATCCCATTCTTTGTTGAAGTTAACTTCTGCAACAGAGGAATTAGAAAGACATGTTGACTGTTTAAGAGCTTATTTTTCTCATTTTCCAGTCTTTCCGCAATATACTTCATAGCACGTTTGGCAGTCTCAGTATATGTGTTTCTGTGCATGAATAAACGTGTGTTAGTTGAATCCTGCCAGGATATCTGCTCTTTGCTACATTTGTCAGTGGTCTGTGGAATTGGAGGAGAACTGGAATGATTATATGAGATGTTATATGAGAAACTATTTATGCATGCGGGTCCATAGGGTCCAGAGCTATTATGCAACCTTTCTTTCCCTCTCGCTCTCCTTTTTTGTTTCCCTCTTTTGCTGGCTGTCTTTTTTGATGGCTCATTTTTCTTTTCTTCTCATTTTCCTTTCTCTGTATCCCTTCGTTCCAAATAATGACTAATATTTTCTCCTTAAATTAGAATTCGGCCCCAAGCAGTTGAAAAGAGAGACAGGAAAGGAAATAAGGAAATCTGATCAATGCCATGTGCATCTAACCCCAAGCACCAGCATTTAAACCTGAAGCTTTTTTAATCTAAATTTAATTTATTTAAATCAAAGCTGAAATAGACTTACGAGAAACTGTGACCGCATGTTCTTTCTGTGTGTGTGTGTTCCAAAAGTAGTTACCGAAAAGTGTGATAGGTACTCTTAGGCTAGTTTCATGCCCATCTGACCTCATCGGACACATTTCAGGCAGCTGATCTCTTGACACAGTTAAAACCACAGTGTTTCCCACAGGATTTTAAGAGACTTGTGGCGGCACGTGACGTCACATTAATTAGCATACACATGTGACGT
>JAUCMT010000032.1:13818571-13841103 GCA_032357475.1 Enteromius thamalakanensis
GCTGCATTAAAATACATTATGTGGCTATGGAGAAGCAAGATAATATGACGCACTGACGTAATGAATATGCAAATTGATGTATGACGTCATCTAGCGACGTCTAGGGGTGCCATTTTTTCAGGTCAGAGCAACTGCCCCTCAAAATTCTTGTGCACGTCCCTGGACGAGATGATAGGTAATGATTGGTAATACAGTGCCGGCTGTGTCTGATTAATCGTCACGCTCCTCCCGAAACTAGTTTGGCAACATCACTTATTGGTTAATAAAAACAACACCGTTGAAAAAAAATAACTTCATGCATGATATGTCGTGTTAATTTCACAATACTTAGAGTTTTCTTTTGATTACAAATTAAATGGTCAACACTAATCAAAAGATAAATTGAAAAAGTCATTTCAGAAGTCTTTAGAATTTTGTACAAAGGAGTTCACGTGGTTATTGTAACATGTACTCATTTGGTTAGTGGCCAAGAAATTGTCCATCTGAAATATTCCTTAATTATTTTACACCCTGTTTTTGTACATTTTTACAGTCCTAAAATATTATCATTGCCTGTCCAGGATTGAATTTAATTCTGAATCTGATTTTCACTGCGTTTCGCTTAGGTGCGAGGAGCCATGCATTCGACCGAACCGTTGTAATGCGCGCTGCTCGTGTCAAAATGGAGGCATCTGCCAGGGGAGAGGGGTGTGTTCGTGTCCTCCTGGCTGGATGGTAGGAAATCTGTGTTTTGGCTGTGGGTTTTGTTTTTTGCTTGTTTAATCTTTGGTTCACTCTTTCTCTCTCTCTCTGTTTCAGGGAGCAGTGTGTACTGAGCGGTGTCCACCGGGCCGTTTTGGTCCAAACTGTGATAAAGAATGTTTGTGCCATAACGGAGGCCACTGTGATCCAGAAAAAGGCCAATGTCAGTGTGATGCAGGCTACACTGGAGAAAGGTCTGCATAATTTTAATCATTTGTTTTATATTTTGCTTTATTTTTCTCATCAATCTGTATTTATATCAGAACAGACTTGACAATGGTGGTTACAGTAGATCATAATCCACCAGTTAAGAAACTATTCGCTAAATGACAACTTATTGTTTGTAGTTGGCCATAATGTGATTAAAAAATTTTTATAAAGTCTGACACAGTAAATCAGTCCACAGTCCACAGTCCACAGTAAATCCTCTGATAGTTTACTGTACGATTCCTTCTTGAGTGAGCATGTGTGTCTCTTGTGAAGGTGTCACGAGGAGTGTCCGGTGGGTACATACGGTGTGGACTGTAAGAGTGTGTGTGACTGTGCTAACGGAGCCCGGTGCTATAACATCCACGGTGGCTGTCTATGTGAGCCGGGGTTTAAGGGTCCACGCTGTGATAACAGGATGTGTCCCGACAGGACCTATGGCATGCACTGTGAACACCGCTGCCTCTGCAATTCACAAAACACTCTCAGGTGTGCTGTGTACTTCCATGTCTGTTACTGATGATCACTAACTTTGATTTGCCACAGTGTGAACACAACTACTAATGAAAATGACATGCATTTTGTTCTCAGAACCAGTGTTACTTTAGTGCTATTTATTAGTTTTAATTAACATTTTTTTTAAATGAGCTTTTATAAATTTTTTATTTTATTGTCTTTTTTTCTATACAGTTTTAATTTATCTTTATTAGCAATATTAGCACTTAATCTGATTTAGGTTCAGTGCCAAGGCAAGTAATTGTTTATTTTAAATTTAAAGGGATAGTTCACCCCAAAATAAAAATTCTGCTTTTAATTACTCGCACTCATGTCGTCATTTTTGGTTTTCTTCACACGAAGTGTTTATTTAATAAAAGTATTTATAGATTTACAAAATTGAAGCTGATTCCTAGTGTCACATGGACTGTTTTTCCAATGTCTATACTACCATTCTGAAAATGTGAACATTTCAGTTGCGCTGCTGTCTATGGACGGACAGAGAGCTCTGCGATTTCATCAAAAATATCTTAATTTGGGTTTTAAAGATAAACAGAGGTCTTACGTGTTTGAAATGACATAAGGGTGAGTAATTAATAACAGAATTTTAATTTTTGGGTAAACTATCCCTTTACGTTTTTTTAATTTATATTTATATTTCATATTATTTCAGCTTTATTTCCATTAAAAAAATATTATCTTAATCATTTTAATATTTATTATTTAATGTATTTAAGAGGTGTAGTTAAGGATAACAAAATAGACAACAAATACTATTTGGGTTTCTCAATCAGCTGATCATTCTATTAACTAATGATTCATTCGAGTAACTGTATATATTAATTTTGTCATGGATATTACAGCTGTCATCCTCTGAAGGGGGAGTGTACCTGTCAGGCTGGGTGGGCGGGGCTATATTGTAACGAAACCTGTGCTGATGGTTATTATGGTAACGGCTGCCTGGAGCCCTGTCTCTGTGTGAACGGAGGAGTGTGCGACACGGTGACGGGCCAGTGCCACTGTTCACCTGGATACACAGTGAGTGGACAGACACAATCGCAAACAAAATAAATTCCTCAAAATCACATACCGCTCCACATTAATATTCCTGTGTGTGTGTGTGTGTAGGGACAACACTGCGAGAAGCTTTGTAAGGATGGTTTCTATGGGAAGGACTGCTTGTCTCCCTGTACCTGTGTAAACTCTATAGCCTGCTCTCCTATCGATGGAACATGTTTCTGTAAGGAAGGTAAGTTCTAGTACACATTAAAAACATTGTTTACTAATGCTATCTCAAGTATTATATATAAACTATCTATCTTTTTATATACTGTATCTATGCCACCCCAACAGTGTTTTATGTGTGTGTTCAGGGTGGAGAGGGCTTGACTGTTCTGTCGCATGTTCAGAGGGCACATGGGGCCCTGGTTGCAACTTCACATGTCAGTGTGTAAATGGAGCATCCTGCCAACCTGCCGATGGTTCTTGCAAGTGCACCTCAGGGTGGAGAGGAGCTTCCTGTGATGAGCCCTGTCCAGTAAGTCAAATACCTACTTGATGATACAGTGCAAATATATTTGATAGACAAAAACTAGTTCAGAAGATGCAGGTAATTCATTTTTAGTCTGACTTTTTTCTCCTGTGAACTGAATTTGACATCAGTCTGTCCAGCACATCTGTCTCCTAAATCATCTGCAGTTATTTTACGCCATCAGCAAAAGTTATTAACCTGATGGCAAATGCATAACACTCTTATGCTTAGAGTACATGTTGCATGGTTAACATTTACATAAAAGTATTAACTATGTTAGAGCTGTGTAATTTCACTGGGAAGAGTCAGTGTTATTTGATCATTCCAAATCAATATTCCTATTGTGGTTTAAACAGATCGGGACATTCGGCCCAGGCTGTCAACACAAATGTGACTGTCTGCATGATGAAGGATGTGAGAGTGTTACAGGCCAGTGTCTGTGTTTACCAGGCTGGACAGGTAGGACTTTGTTCGCATTTGTAAGGACTATTGTATATACCGCCTAATAAATAATATGCCAAAACAATGTACAGTATGCAGTGATAAATGTTTAAAGCAGTAGCAGTTTCTGACTGATCAAATAAGGAGTATAGCACTCAGTCACTTAGAAAATGTAAGGATGAGCCAAGCGCACTGCAATATGGGATGCAGTATTCTGTGCAGTATGCACTGGTCTATATCAGCAAATGTATGTAAGTTTGCATTCCTACAAAAATAGTATGATTAGTGTGCCATTCTGTGCATATTTAATTACTTCTCTCCATAGATCTCAGCCATAATGCAGTTTACACCTTTATTAATCTATTATTAATATTAAACCCTATATATTATACTAAATTAATTGCCTCATCTGTTTAGCTTGATTTTTATGTTTGAGACTCAAGTCAGGGTTATGCAAATATAGCAATATAAATTTTTAAATCTGTACATTTTATATATATATCAGTCAGACAGTCATAGAGCTGAGAGATTTGTTGTCTAAAATCATTAAATTATAAAAATCTACTGTGAAAGTAAAAACAGAGCACTAGACCTCAAACAGCACATGACAATATAGGCAACTCAACCAATTTCTCCTGCAGGTTTGCGCTGTACACAACAGTGTCCAGAGGGAACGTGGGGCCTTCAGTGCAACCAGACCTGCTCCTGCCTCAACAGCGCCACCTGTCAGGCACACACGGGAACCTGCCTGTGCAAACCCGGATTCTGGGGAGCTCATTGCCAACACAGTGAGTATGAGCTGTATACCTGTGCATCCATCAGTGTCTCTGAGAGCTCAGGTCACAGTAGAGCTGGTGTAGACAGTGCATTCTTCTCTTCTCTCTAGTGTGTAGTGCTGGTCTGTTTGGAGAGAAGTGCAGCCGTCAATGTCCATCATGTGTACATGCCTCCTCATGTCATCACATAACAGGCGATTGTCTGTGTCTGCCTGGATATACCGGACACCTCTGTGAACAAGGTTAGATACACACAGATTTACTTGAAGGTAGTCATATATATTAAAAATTAATTGCTTTTTTTCTTTTTTAACTAAAAATCTAACTGAATTTTGAAGCGGTTTTTCAATACAATTATCGTTCATAATGACCACATCTGTCAAAGATCACAAAGAAAGGCTAAAAACACCATAGAAGCATTTAATGTTTGTTTGTTTGACTTCTAGCCTGCCCAATGGGTCGATATGGACGCCATTGTAGCAATGTGTGCATGTGCACCAACAACGCAACGTGTCATCACCAGGATGGCTTGTGCCTCTGTCCCGCTGGATGGACTGGACCAGACTGCTCTTTATGTGAGTTTCTGGACAACAGACCTTGTTGATGAGAAAATAACTTCATTTCATATCTCATACAAAGGCATTACATTTCATTTCCTTAGAAAATAATAAAGCTAAAGGTAAAAGAAGAAAAATGTATAAAATAAAATAAAAGAAATGAATAATAAAAAGAAATATTTAAAATTAGATTGCTTTTTCTAACTTCACTACTTATACCGAAATCTTAACTTAACTAAAAACCTCACTTAATTTTGATAAATCTTTCAGTAAATGCATCTTAAAGAATATTTAAATTTGTACTGGAAAACATGACAAAAATACAGAGTAAGAAAATGACTGCGTAGTGGGTTACAATGATAACCTTCAGTTGAATATTAAGAGCTGTTTCTCTTAGAAAAGGCTGTTTGCCAGATTTCCTGGATGCGGTTTCGGAATAAATAATTCATACTGTAATTCTCAGCTGAAAATACATTTTTATTCCTGGATCAGGCTCAATATGTCTGTCACTCCACCAGTTCATCAAACATTTGCCAAATGTTTGTCCTTGCAGTGTGTCAGACTGGGACGTTCGGCACTAACTGCGCTCAGACCTGCTCGTGTCCCCCCAACCATTCCTGCGACCCTCATACAGGAGACTGTGTGTGTGTACCTGGACCGAGCGAGGACTGCAAACCAGGTATTAAAAGCAGCCTAAAAACGATTGATTTCCTGTATGTTAAATGTTGAAATGTGAATGGCTGTCAGTGTGTGTAATGTGAATGGCTGTGTGTTTTAGTAGAGCAAGAGCTGAGTATGATGGTGCCTGTGTCTCCGGTGGAGAAGGACTCTTGGGGTGCGATCGCAGGAATTGTGGTTCTGGTGATTCTGGTTGTGCTCCTGTTAGCTGTTCTGTTGATGTATCGGCGCAGACAGCAGGACAAGCAGAGCAACACACCTGTTGTGTCTTTCTCTTCAACCCGCACTGTCAGTTCAGAGTACGCTGTGCCAGGTATGAGCCACGGGAGTTTTTGATACTTTCAGTAGTGCCTCATTTCATTTGCACAAAATTAAAGACAATGAGGAATTGTTATACTGTAAATCGGGGCCATATTCACAATAAATCTTAAGGCAAAAAGTAACTTATAACTTGCCAATTTAGAAGAAAATCTTAATTATACAAGAGTATTTCACAAAGTGTCTCAGTGCTAAAACTAACTCCTAAATCTGTGAAACATTAGGATTGTGAAGAGGACTCTTAAGTCACTAAAACCAAATCACAAACAACAATCAACAACAATACAAACCATCAGAGAAATTCTTCCGGTTACCACAACAAATACATCGCAAACATTACAAACCATGAACTTTTAACCATTAAAACCATTAAAACCATTAGTTTTGGGATATATTCCATTAGGATTAAACTTGGTTTAAGCCAACAATAGAAGACAACCAATTACCAGCAGAGACCAACAAAAAAAAAACAATACAATTCCCATTATAACTAGTAAAACCATTCAGCAGGACAGAAATTGTTGCCAGCAATCTGCCTCGGAACATAAAAATTTGAGAAAAACGCTGCATTTATTTCCATTTATTTTTTTAGGGTTTTGAAGGTTAACCTAACCCCAGTTTATATCCTTGTTTTTTTGTGAAACCAGTTTGGCAAGAAGCAACAGCTGTTCCTGCATCCATGTTTGCATGTTTTACGTTTGCATATCTTACTCTCAGCCATGATTATTCTACTCTTTTAATTAAAAGCCAGTTTACATGCATATTCACTAATTGTTTACGAGAAGCACGAATGTAAGAGGCTGAACATATACTTGCTTAATTAGTCACATTTGAATGTGGCAACATGATATTGCGCTCTACAATATTTATAGAGACAAATCTCGGACAGAGAGACTATCAGCCAGTCACTGTGTGCATAGTAAGCATGCTGATATCATCCATAACAGCAAGGTCAACTCAGCCATTACTCTTATATTGACTTCTTTCTATTCTTTAGTAAAAATTTGTCTTCGTAGCTTTGTGAAAAGGTTTTAAGAAACACTAGGCTAGAAATTTTTAATGCTATTTAGGAGAACTCTTTGGGGTAGGATGTAAGACGTTTGGTGAATATGGGCCCTGATATATTTATTTGTAATTTTTATAGATGTTCCACACAGCTACCATCACTATTACTCAAACCCGAGTTACCACACACTGTCTCAGAACAGACCTCCACTGCCACATCTGCCCAACAACCAGGACAGAGCCATCAAGGTGAGTAATACTATGGTATTATATGCATAATAACATGGTATATATACCAGAGTTGCATAATAGCATCCTACTCTTACTATATGAACATTGAGCGCAGTATGTAAATACATGAGTACATGTCATCACTTTTGTACACTTTGAACACTGTCACAAATTATGTAACATTGTATGTTATGCTACTTAGGATAAAACTTTTATAAATAAATGTAAATGCTAAAGTTAAATGTTCATTGTATATTCCATCTGCAATGTAATGAATTTATGAGATAAAAAGTGAAATTTGATAAAAAGTGTACAATTTAAAAGTGAGATAAAAATGTATGAGATTATAAAGTACACAAGTACAATTTTTTTTTATTTAATTTTAACGTCACTGTGCCCTTTTCACAACTGACTCTCTTTAAAAAATCTCTTTATTTTACACTTTTTTTTTTTTATCATCTATTTTTGTCATGACTATGATTTACCAAAGCATGTTTTTCTCATATGGGGAAAGTGTGCTTCTATAATAAATTTATTTCAATAATAAGTGGCTATGTATGTAATTTTTACAATTATTTAATGTATAACCCTCGAACAAAACATTTGTGCAGTAAGTAAATTAATTAATTGACTACACTGATTACAGAAGCAGAATTTTGCACATATAACAGAAACAACTTTGCTGTATGCTTCATGCTCTGACAGAACACCAACAACCAGTTGTTCTGCAGTCTGAAGAACATGGAGAGGGAGAGGAGAGGTCTGTTTGCGGCTGACACTAATGCAACACTTCCTCCAGGCTGGAAACACCAGGAGCCACCTAAAGATCCAGGTAATGGATACTGGGAAACCGTTTCACTCTATGACTGCACTATATTATTTTTAGTATGTTCTGTGTTGTGCTGTTGTCCGAGTAAATAAATGAATGTGTGTTTGCAGGGGCTTTTGGCATCGATCGAAGTTATAGCTATAGTGCTACTCTAGGAAAACACTACAACAAAGGTAAAAAGCCCCCCAGATATTCATTTTCTATATGTTCTGCTGTATATCTTAGCTGTGTCTTACATGCTCTTATGGTTGCAGAGTTGAAGGATTCATGTGTGGCAGTGAGCAGCAGCTCTCTGAACAGTGAAAACCCGTATGCCACTATCAAAGATCTGCCTGGCCTGCCACCATGTCCTCCGGAGAGCAGCTACATGGAGATGAAGTGTGCAGTGCCTCGTGAAAGATCCTATACTGAAATAAGTCCACCAGTTATGACTCCCTCCACTCTGTCATGCAGAGGTATTTATGTATATATAGTTATTTTAAATATATATTTACACTCACACACACACACACACACACACACATACACACATATATATATATATATTAAAAGCACAGCTTTGGGAAATATATTTTTAGTGTAGAGGGCCAGATGCAAAATAAATTGTATGTATATTTCTGACAATACAAATATATTTAGATTTCACAATATGTAAAAAAAAAATACATAAATAAATGTTGAAATAATTAAATGTAGAAATGCATAAATGAATAAACAAATAAATATATAAATGCAGATATACATTAATTAATTAATTGTGACATAAGTCTCTATTTTAATTGTACTATTTTTGTAAAATTTGTTATTTTACATTTATTTCTACATTTTCTATGTTGTTCTATATTTATTAATTCATTTATTTATGTATTTATTGATTTAATTATGCTTAAGTCATTTCTTGTCCTTCATAAAAATGACCAAAATATGTGAATATGAAATGCACAATTTTTTTTCTCTTTATCATACGAGT
This sequence comes from Enteromius thamalakanensis, assembly GCA_032357475.1. Taxonomy (NCBI): domain Eukaryota; kingdom Metazoa; phylum Chordata; class Actinopteri; order Cypriniformes; family Cyprinidae; genus Enteromius; species Enteromius thamalakanensis. The sequence continues at coordinate 13,827,351 of JAUCMT010000032.1, forward strand.
ACATGAAAACATGATGGCTTTGGAGTGTTTTCTGGTACAGCATTTGAAATGTTTGTTCACTGTGTTTCAGAACACTGTTCCCTTGGTAACTCTGTGGAACAGGAACCTCAGAATCACTATGATCTGCCCATCAACAGCCACATTCCTGGGCATTATGATCTGCCCCCAGTGCGGAGACCACCATCTCCATCGCCACGAAGACTGCCCCACTGATCTGCTTAAAGTGACTGACTCTGCTTCTTCCCAAAAATCACTGCCAAATACAGAGTCAGCTTTATAAACTGGATCATGAAATACTGCCCACCACAGATGAATGGATGGATGCCACCAAAACTGCGCAATACTGCCATCTGCCGGACGACACTATTGAATGTTCATGAAGAAAAAGATCACATTTGCAGGCGTTTAACCCATTCAAGCCTGTGGATGTTGTCAATGACTTATTTTCTTCTGACAATATCTTTGGATGGCTAAACTACTGGCGTACAAAAAGACAACATTAGAAAGGAATTTCGACAACTTGCTGGATGTCGTAATGACTCGTTGGAACTTCAATGCAAAAAAAAAACAGAAACTATCACAAGTTGCTGTATTAAACCTTATGTGAAAAACTGCAAAAGAACGGCACATGTGCTCATAAAAGATGTGCGAGTAAAGACAGTAATAGAAAATCGGATTTGGGCATTAATGGGTTAAATGCTACATATATTTCTGTTTTTTTATTCATGTTTCTTATCTAATCTGGTAATCAGGGTGTAAATAATATAATTTTTAACAGCTACAGAACAAGTTTTCATGTTTGTAAGATCCAACATAGGGAGTTCAACCAATAAGAATTGTAAATAATGTAAATAAAATCAAAGTTTTCAAGCACTTGACATGAATCTCACTGTCTGTGACTTTAGAATAATTCCAAACCGCAAAAAAATAAAATTTTGTATTTCAGTTACTCACCCTCACGGAAACCCAGATTAGGATTTATTTTTGAGTCATTAATTATCGTACGGTAAATAGTCGTACGAAGGTTCCTCCTTCACGTCGACGCTTAAAAGCACGCAAAACGAACACAACTCTTATCCATACTGCCGCAGTTGATAAATCAATGTTTCTGAATGGAAACTATGAGTAGTCTTTGATAAAAAAAACTATTATATTCAACTTTTTACACAACAAGGTGTTAACGGACAACCACGCGCTCGTCGTGAGCTCACGCGCCACGTAAACGTCAGCACGTTGTGAAACTAATCGTACTAACACGTAAATTAGGATTTTTACTGAAACTCCCTCCAGTTTTAACTTTGATTATACTAAAAGACTTTAAAATAAAATAGCCTACAGTAAATTATAAAAAAAAAATGTATTAAAGAGTTTCAATAAATTATCTTAAACAGAAATCACTTAGTCAAATGTTGTTTGCACACGCAGACCTCCTCATACATACATTAAGTTGATGAAAAGTAAATGAAAAAGTCAAAAAAGGCTTTATTTGTTACAGCTGAAAAAAAAATCAAGGCACAGTTTATAACAAGATTTCACAACAATTATGAAATTTCTCACAAAACAGTAAATTATAAAGAAAAACAACATCCCTGCATTGCCCTGCAGTCTGAAAGCCTTCATGAAAATAGAAATCTAACTAAAAACAAAATAAAGGGGAAAATACTATTTTATCACTTTAGATTTGGTTATCAGTAATTATTTCTTTGCACAAGGCAACATTGCCAAAGATGCAAGAAATAATCAACCGAAATCCAATATCAGTTTCAAAAACAAAAATACATGGCTTATTACAATAATGTCAATTGCTATTTATGTGGTAATACAAAACCACAATTCTTAAGTAAATATAGAAAAAAATAGATACACTATCCCCAAATTCTCCTTTAGAAACCCAAAGCTTTGCAAAGCAATAATGTCAGCAATATCCAGTCCTCTGTCTGGAGAGCTGTGGGAGGCTCGGTTATGTTCTTAATTTCCTATGATCAAAGCTGTTGGCACTTTCTAAAACATTTTTTTTTTGTTTGTTTCAAGTCTTGAATTTGATTCTCAAATCGCAATTCCTAAACGAACTGAACATGTGTGCAGTGAAGAGAAGGACAGACTGCTCAGATTACTGGAGCCTTACAGCGGCCCAGCTGAGGAACTGAATCATCTACTGCAAGAGAGGAGTGACAAGAGCAAATCAACACCCAGTCCTATAGAGAAATACAAATGTTTTAGTGTTCATGTTTTAGTGTTCATGTCAATTTGAGTTTTTAACAGAACTCAAACATTTCAAATGTAGTCATAAAAATGAAAATAATAGAGCATTAAAGCTGGGAATGACGGTTGTCATTTTGCATATTTAAATATTCTACCTCTAAGCTTTGAAACAAAATGACATCTCTCAATAGTTTAGTACTCAGTACTTTAAACACAACATGATACTCCGATAACATAATACATCAGATACATCTTTCTTTATGAGTAAACTTCAAAAGTTTTTCTTCTTAAACAATCAGTAAGCTTTTGTTTAACGTGTTGACAACGTCTTGGCAGTCGCAAACTGCTATAGAACTTTTCTTTGGATTCATTTTACAGTTGCTTCAAGTCTTTCAGAAACATCCCAGAACACTTATTACACAAGACATACTGCAGTTTAGTCTGAGCTTGTACGTGCACTGCCAAAAGACACAAAGTACCTATTCAACTGTGCAATTGTATCAAGTCACAAAGCAGTTTTACATCCAGAACATCTGCATTTCTATCCTGGACTTTTGTTTGAACAAAACTCCATAGAATTACCCACTTTCCTTTCCCTTTTGTAGTTGCACATCATTTCAATCATGTAACTGCAAGAGGTAGCATGAATAAAAAACCCAACATAAAACCTAATGACAAAATTTGGGACAATAACAAATGACCCCACATTTCCGAACTTACATGAACTGATTGCTCACTGCTTGTCCTCGTATATGAGCTAAATAAACAAACTGTGCTGTAATGAAAGAGGAGGTTTATTACAGTAACTGTGCGTGTTGCGTTGCGACAGCATTCCCGTTGAGAGCTCATGGTGTGAGTGTGAAGTGCTCCGTTCGCCTCTCTCCCTGAGTACAGTACGATTATTTTAAAGCTTCTAACAGGCCACCATGCAAAAATATTAGAGTAACACTGTACATAATAATAATTGCAAACTACAGCCTAAAAGCTGCCAGCGTATGAAGCCTTATGCCATTCAAAAGCCAAAAATCTACCCCGCAGATTATTAAATGCATAACAAAAACTGAAGTACAAAATATATAATGTAATAATAAGACACGTAATCCAAAAAGAAACTAATTTTTGGATGAATTCCTCCTGGTTTGTGTAAAAGGACAGATGGTCAGGGCTGTCTACAGCTTGCCTACATAATGGAGCAGTTGTCTAGTTTAGGTCCAGCCTAAGAGAGAGAAAAGAATGCATATTTAATAAGACTGCTAAATCGTAAACAAAAAAATTAGATATCTGCGAGTAGCAAAAAAATCTAATCAATTCAAATAGTTTTTTGCACCTACAATTTTTTTTCTGATTTTTTTTGTTAACATTCTTGTAAAATTTTTAAAAACATTAAAATACAATAAAACTGTGCAATAAAAAAGTTTTTCATATTTTTTGTTAGTGTTTGAGGTCTTTATAATAAAAATACTATTTTTATTATTAATATAACTTAAAATAAAACTGATTTGTTCAGTGATTTAAAGTGTTTAATGTACATTTTTTGTAACAAAAATCAGATTCATTAAATTTGTTTTTTAAATGTTTTTTTAATCAAGAAAAAAAGTTACATGGATTTATTTGTTTTTTTTTATTTTATTTTTAAGTAAACTATTCAAATAAAATGTAAAAATATATAAAATCCTAATATATATAATACTACAAATCTTCTTATTCTCTTCTAATTGTTTTTAGACTAAAAGCAATAACAAATACTTTATGTATATGTATATATATATATATATATATATATATATTTTTTTTTTTTTTTTAATTTATATTTTTTTACACTCACCAGATTATGTAATTTATTACAAAATATTTGAAAATGTAAAATAAAGACACAGTCAGAGACAGAAAAAAATTAAAATACAAACCTGTCTGCGCTTGTCATTGCTCACAATAAAGTGTGAGGGAGAGACAAATGCTTCAGGCAGCCCCCCTCCGCTGCTAAATGAGCGAGACGCACTGGACACTCCAGAGCTGGCCGACACACAGCTGCTGTTTTTATCTGACGGCTGCCCGCATGATCCACAGACCACTGTACGGCTGCGGAGGTTGTACTCGCCATCTCCGCATGTGCTGTGAGCGGCCTGCAGGGGGAGACAGTACACAGAGAACAACTGAGACTAGAAGGGTAATGGATCTTATTATAGAGATCAAGTCTGCCTGTTCATTTTAGCGCCATGATTCACGGTGTGAAGGCTATACCCAAACAAACCCAACAAACAACCATTAGCAAAAGTATACTGAACAAAGAAACAAGACGATGTTGATGAAGTGATTATGTAACACATTACACTTTATACTGTGCAGAAAATGCCTTTTTGTATGCACTTTAAAAGTTACATTTTAAGTCGACATAAAGCTATAATTCATTGTTTTAATGAATTCTTCTTCGTGAAGCCAGACTATTTTTATATTATGCGGTTTTGACTTCATCCACTATCTATTCATAGTTTAAGCTACATTTGGTCTTGTCGTTTTCCCGAGAAGTCATGTTTTTCATTTTATCTGGCAAAATGCTAAATACATCATGCAAAAAAACAGACACGCTAGTGATTACGTACCATATCATCATCATCCTCATCCTGGAATAGAGTGCGTGTGACCTTCCTCATGGCCATTTCCTGGAGAAGCACAAATAAATAAAGAAAAAAAGGAAGTGAATGAGTCACTTAGCTACCTAAAATCAAATCAAAATGTATTCAAAAAAGCTGGCTGGTTCGATTTAACATTGTCCCCACCTCCCCACTGGAGCTGATGAGGGTGGTCTGGAACAGATCTCCACTGCCCCAAGAGTTATGGGTCTTCCACACCAGGTCCGTAGGAGGGTTGTGGATTCCTCCAGCTCCAGAGGCCCAAATCTGACGGCAGAGAGACACTTAAGTGAGTGAGGAATTTAAAAGCAACTAAAGGCGACCATAATGTGGTACTATAAGTCGATACATACTGTGACAGCTTGTCCTGCCTTCAGGGTAAATTTTGGTGGGAACTTGTAGACGATGGGAGTGGCAGAACCAATCTGCCTCTTTACCTGCCAGTGACCCATAGTTTGATCCTGGAGAAAGACGACTCATTTAATAAAAAGTAAATAATAATTAATTCCCGTTTCCTGTTTGCTAATGCTCCATATCATTCTCACCTGGTCAGATTTGTTACTGAGGCGTACAAACTTGCCCTCCATGTCCACTTCATCCACGGTCACGCGGCCACTGGCAGAGGCCTGCTGGGCGACTCGTGTGCGAGTGACAGTTCCACCGACCACACTGGAAGCATCGCTGTCGTTATCGTTCAAGCGCCGTTTTTTAGCGCTGCCTGAAGAGGTACGACTGGTGCTGCTCTGGACAACCCGTGTATGAGCACCTGAACCCGAGGAGCGAGTCACAGTCACCCCACGCACAGGAGGAGGACTCGGGGAGAGACGCAGCCTAGACAGAGATAGCATGACAAAGGATGTGAATGCATCAAGCTGATATTCCACAAGTCCTATATTAACCTGATTCCAATTTCTAAAAGCAATATTCAGCTCTATCATTTACTTGTAGAGACATTTGCATGTGTGCAACAATTAATATCCATTGCTCACCTCTCTTCCTCGCCCTCCAGAAGCTTCCGGTAGGCACTGATTTCCATGTCGAGCGCGAGCTTAATGTCCAGCAGCTCCTGGTACTCATCCAGCTGTTGCTGCATGCGCTGCCTCATTTCAGCCATCTCTTTCTCCTTCTCATCCATACGACGGCGCATCATGTCCCTCTCTCTGGCCATAGCCTCCTCCAGCTCACGGATCTTCGCCTCGCGAGCCGACAACTAATAAGAAACCACAGTCGTGCAATTTAAATATTGCAAATAAATCCTATGAGCTTGATTTTCAGACCAAATGTGTGCTTTCTTTATGACAAATTTAATGTAATATATATATAGAGAAAGAGGCATGTACAGGTTTTAATTGTATCTATAAACTGATTTTTACCAACACAATTTCGGAGGGTTATATAAAGTGATTTGTGGATAGATTTATAGCAAGTTATTCTATTGTACTAATGTATAAGCGTACCTGTTTCTGCAGCTGAGTGAGCTGAGAGGTCACACCCTCCATCCTCAAACGTGTCTGCTGCAGTTCCTCATGGGCGGCTCCCACCAAATGGCTGTTCCTGTCAGCCGACTGACGGGCATTTTCCAGCTACACACAGATAACACAGGATGACATTTAACTGACAGATATGCTGCACGTCTTTATACATTAATTTTTTAACAAATACGGCTGGCAATGGATCAGTCAGCAAATATGTATACAGGGCGGCCCGGTTTAACAAGTCGCCCCTGGTGAGATACAGACACGTGTAACCTCAAAGTCATTTGTAAATCCACCACATTTGACGCTTTGCTTTTTGAGTGTTGTATTACCTTAGAGTTGTAGGTCTTTTCAATTTCATCCTTGTAGATGCGAAGCTGCTCTTCGTGTTGGTTGCGGAGGTCAATCAAAGCCTCGGCCAGTTTACTCTCATACTCTTGTTGGCGGCCGCTGTCGATTTCCACCATACGTGACTCATGCCTGCGCTTGGACTCACGGATCTCCTGGAAAAAAACACAACAGGTTAGAGTTACAGATTTGGTTTCAGTCTTTCCTGCTTTTTTCTTTATATGCAAAGTAGAGCTCATCATAAGTAGAGGTTTGTGAGACCTCATTGTAGATGTTCTTCTGGAAATCAAGCTCCTCTTTCAGGGTCTGGATTCGGTTCTCAGCATCTACACGTCGGAGCATTTCATCCTGTAGCTGCTTCTTAGCATCATTCATACCGCCCTCCAGCTGCAACACACATATTCACTTCAATAACCTTTCAATTAATTCTAAGTTAAATGCAAAATACTTATTAAAAACCCTCATCTATGTTAATTTGTACTTCTGGTATTTGCATTGTAATAATAAGTGATTAATCGCATTAAAAATAAACGTTTTTCTTTATATATATGCATATATAAATACACAAACAAGCATGTACATATTTAAGATAAATGCTGTTAATGTATTAAATATATTTATATATGATATAATTTATGTGAATATAAATACATACATGTAAATTAACATAAACTGTGTGTGTGTCTTTGTTTATACACATAATAAATATACGGTACAAAGTACTGACATTACTTAAACAAAAAAAATATTTTGGATGCAATTAATTTTTTGACAGCACTAGTAATAATTAAAAGAAAAACAAATGTTTATAATAAATAAAATAAAAAATGCAAGTTGAAAGTTTTTCTTGTGTATTTATAATTATTTTTTTGTGTTTATATTAATAATATTAACAACTACATTTTAGCAGCTACTGGGGCTTCCTCCAGAAGTGGACCTCAGGTTCCCTGCTTGAAAACCACTGATAAATTTATTTTTTATAAAAAATTTTTTTTTGCTTTTTTTTTTATAAGTATTTATTTAATTTAGTTAATTTTCTTTTTCTAAGAAAGTTAAACTAATTTATAAGTATTTATAATATTTATGCCTGTATAGCTTAAGGGAATATGCTTGAGCTCTATTTCTGTCAATATATTATTAGCAAAAATAGTGCTAAATCACATTCCCTTAAGCAAGCAAGTAGCAGTCTAAATTACCATGCACATGTACCTAATAATGGCACATACTGCAACCTTTTGGTAACTAACTCAGATCTTTACCACAGCACCACACCACCCAAACACTTGCAGCTTTTTATAGAATCATCACCTTTGCCAGCTGGGCTTTCAGATCTCTGACTTCGACCTCCAGTGATCTCTTCTCCCCCAGTGCTGTGGAGAGAGACGCATCCTTTGAGTTCAGCAGAGCTTCCAGATCCTTCAGTCTGGCCAGAGCCGATTCCAGATCAGCTTCTTTCTTACTATTCCTACAGTCATAAAAATACAAAAGGTGGCATTAGAGTGTTTGGGCCATCTCGGCACACAGAGGAAAACAATTATCTAAATTAAATTCTAAACAGTCAGATTATTATTATTATATTCATTCATCCATGTTGTAGAAAGTAAAAAAAAAACTTGAAGCAACTACACTAGCATGACACAACAGATCGGCTGTCAGAACTGATTTAAGACTGTAAAATACTCATTCTGTCAAGCTTATAGATCCAAATCAGATATGTTTGCCAAGTAGAAAAGCTGGAAGGATCAGATCAGGGCAAATGAACACCAGACTGCCCACAAATTTGCCTGGGACTTCATACCAAAACCAAGGACCCTTTAAAATCTGTAAACAATAGCCTTAAGAACCCTCTCTCTGAAACAGAGCCTCTAACCGTGAATTTAAACCATATGTGTGTGACTGCAGTGTTGTTCATTTCAAAATTGCAGAAAGAAACCGTACAAACCCTAATAAAAACACAGAACGGTAAACACTTCAATAAATAAAAGATGACTGGTGGTTTCGTTATGGCATCAAATGAATTAAGGCAAAGTGAGGTTCAGGTTTGCAAAAAGATAAGGCCTTTCAGTCTAAAAAGAGAGTGCAGTTTATCAACACTTCTAAAAAGTGTTTAGGTTTAGAATTCTTCTCTGTGCCTTCCCAGATCAAATTTCACAAGGCACTGTAAAATAGCTGCTCCAAAATTAGTGATGTGATTAATGACCTAACAGGGCTTGAAACAATTAAAACTCTGCCCGACTTCAGTTCCCAAGGCACCTTTCCCCACACACATAACTCCTTCCAAACGAAAGTACACTCAAACTAAAAACTCAACCCACTGAAGCTACTAACTTCTGGAGTTTATATTCTCTGTTCAGTGAAGCATTCCTTCAAGACTCCTTCCTGAGAAAACTAAATTCAACCAACTTCCCATTCAAAACAACAGAGGTTTTGTTAGGTCACATTCTTCACTTTACAGCCACATACCTACACTAAAAGCTTCACAAGGCTGGGAACAAGAAAAACTGTTAAATGTATGAAAGTGCATTATTACTTGATGTACATGATCATTAAGCTACATCTCGTATTTTGACTTCAAGGTTTTGACAGTTTAAAAAAAAAAAAAAGTTTTTTTTTGCAGTGAAAATTAGTAAAAGAGGCCTTTGAGGTAACAATCATCACTATTTCTGAGGAATGTAACTAGAACTAGAAAAAGCTCACAAATCTATGTATTCTAGCTGTTAAAGGAATAGTTCACCCAAAAATGAAAATTTTGTCCTCATTTGCTCACCCGATTTGTTCCAAACCTGTAAACATTTCTTGGTTCTGCCGAATACAAAGGAATATATTTTGAAGAGAAAGTTCGTAACCAGGCAACAATTGACTTCCACTTTTTTTCCTACTATGGAAGTCAATGGTGACCCAAAACAGCCTGGTTACAAACTTTCATCAACATATCTTACTTTGTGAAGGAAATTCATACAGAAATTCATACTTCTCAAGGGTAAGTAAATGATGACAGAATTTCCATTTTTAGGTAAACTATTCCTTCAAGGCTACAGAAATATAAACAAGCATTTATCCTTTATGTGGAAAAATAAATTGCCTAATCTGCTCATTAAACTTTTAACGGACACAGTAGGTGTATTACAATTGAGTGTGTAAACATATTTGTGCTAAGCCAATGGTAAACAAACATCCAGAAACATAACCTCTTCTGTTTAGGACATCTGGTAATTAAAAACCAGTTTGTTCGTGTCGCCTCTCTAAATGTGCCGTTTTGTTCATTACTTATTCTGTTTACACTATATCAAGTAGATAGTTTTAATAACGACACTCGCAGTGGAGCAGGCCACATTTGGTGGAAACAATAAAAGTTTAAGAGCCTCATGTGGTCTAACCTTTGTTATTTTTGTTATATTTGGCGTTAATTTTTCTCTGCTACTGTATTTGTTTTGGTGTTTTAGTTCTTAACATCTCCAGGATCTACACACAGGAAGCCAAACCAACCAGAGGCTGTTTAAAGTACACAATAGAAGAACATGTGTGGCCGTCACCTCTGTTCCGGGTCACAATGTTCTTGTTGACTGAACCACCTGGTCCAAGTATACTCTGCAAATGGTCAACTTCAAATTAATTAAGATTTGAGCGATGGGAGAACTAACTGGACAATGAAGTGTGTTGTAGTTAATACTTTGAATAAAAACCTTATTAAAGCCAGAAAAAAAAACTATAAAAGAATCAAGTCCAGTAAGGTTTGATTAAAAGTGTGTACTTTGCGTTCTATGTGTGATAGAGAGAGAGAAAAGGGAAAAGGGTTTGGCTTGGCATCTTTGATCCAGTGGAAACATTTCAGGCACAAGAACAGCCAGTTAAGGGAGAGAAAGAAAGAGAGAGAGGAGGAGAGGAATGTACCAGGTCTGCCTCCAGCCCCTCAATGAATCACAGCTATCTTTGTCCTCTTTTGTGACGAAAAAGAAATCCACAAACTAAAACCCTCTGAATGTTACCATGGCAAAGCACAGTGCAAATATTTCACATGTGACCATCTCTGAGAAAATGTGACCATGAACAGGGTTTCCCCAAACATAAAAAAAACCCAACGGAGCCAAAACCATGAATTTGAAAGTTTGAAGTCTAAGTAAATATATATTTCCCACAGAAAGAGTGTTAATGAAACTGATAGCCATGTATTAATAGTCAAAAACCTCATAGAAAGCTGTGGACTATTACACATGAACCTTCAGGCAAAAAACACACTGTCTCGTGTATGCGTGCATTCTCTGAATTTAGGTCTCTCTAACACTATATTTACTGCTAAACCTGCAGCTTGACAAGCTTTACAAAATGCAACAAATTACAGCTGTCACCTGCGACAGCTGGAGGTTTTGAGAGGAAAAATGACTTCAGGCGTTCATCAAAGCACTTGTAAAGCCATAAAAAGCACATAGTAAAACCGCACAGTCTGACACAACACTTCATCAATATGATAAAGGACTGGAGCTCATCAAATCAAATCACTTTCAGCTCAAACAAAAACAATTATTATAATCTGTATATCTGTTAAGTTTCAATATATTTGCACAAGAAACCCACAGGGTGTTTTAAGACCATTCTATCGGTTTATAACTGGGCAAAGTTTATGCTTGTTGTATGTCTGTGCAAGCATCAACAAAATTGTTGGGGAATGTGTTTAATGTCTCAATATTCAAAGTACTTTTTTCCTAAATAACCTGAGATATTTAGCACGTTGAAAGGAAGATTATCTGAATGAATGACAATAAAATTTACTTCCTGTAAGTCTTTAAGGGCATCAATAAATTTTACTGGGTTGAAACATATTGGTGCAATTAAACTCCTTATCACTAAAAGCCCAAGATCTACCTTCTTGTCCTTTATTCAGCTCCACAATACACCGGTTCACTGCCTTTGACGTAAATGTGACTTCTACTTTCCACTTCTACTATATGGGTGGAGGGGCCACGTGACACGATCTTAAAACAGAAACGTCTCATATAGGGGTTCCCCATTTTCCCACTGTACTATGAATAGACCTTTCCTTTTTAATTGTCGAGGCAATTCTGAATCACTTTGCCTGGCTGCAGGCCCACCATGAGGTCTCCGTGGAGACGAAGTAAAACATACAGAAGAAAAAAAAAGGTGACTGAATTGTAGAATATGCTCTATTATAAACTAAATTGCAGAACCTGTATTGACTAACTACAATTTCTTTTCTTCAGTCTTACAGCAGCTGGGAAAGACTGTTAGCATGACCTACCATAGCTATTCATATATATATATATATATATTTATTTTTTTAGCATTATTATTTTATGTAGTAAGGCTAAATCAGCAAAGCATGAGCAGGTTGGTGCAGATACACAACGGCCTGTTAAAAAAAAAAAAAAAATTAATTAAAATTCTGTCATCGTTTAAATTAAGTAGTTCCAAACCTGTATGAATGTCTTTGTTCTGCCGAACACAAAGTAAGATATTTTGAGGAATGTTTGTAATCAGACTCTTTTGGGTCACCATTGACTTCGATTGTATATTTTTTCCTACTCTGGAAGTCATTGGTGACCAAAACAGTCTGCTTATAAACTTTTTTTTTTAAACATACAGATTTGGAACTACTCGATTCAAGTAAGCAGACACAGTAAAGGTAGCCTAAGGAAAATAATTAAGAAAAAAATTGTATGATTCATCCAAATCCTAATGGTGGTTTTGAAGGGTGTGGTCCTGTAATTATACCGTACCAGATTCTGTAACAGCAGCTGAATTTGAACACCCAATACAAAAGAGAACATTATTCCTCCTCCCTGATTCATTAGCACATGACAGATGCTAAAACTATTTCCCTGGTGTAACATGACTGATCCTTCTGTCTAGTCTGGCACAAATGTACTGAAGTACAATCTTTAATGCCAATTGAAATGAAACAAGCATTTGTGAGACAGAACACTGATGTTTAGCCGAGATGTAGCCTCCTCTGTGTGTAGTGTCACATATGATTATGAACACCAAATTTTAAATTTACCTATAAATATGCATAAATGTGCGTTTTGTTTTACATTCTGCAACAGGGAGGATAGAATGAGGCTCTGCCAGCGTGGCAGCCCTGCGTTTAAGCGCTGATGATGACTCACTCGCTCCCTTACGCCCGTAGCCCATACACGCCACCAGAACAGCACCAATTACAGGAACCCTCTCTCCTCCCTGTCTTTATACAAGCCCAGTCTAACATAATCCGCATCGGAGGGTCTCCGGCCTTGCAATATAAACAGTTTTTCACTGATTTTTCCATGGAATAAACATAACGAGATTCCACTGTCATCTCCGGTTCTCCAAATATAACGTTCGTCTGTTTGCAGCTGCCTTCAGTTAAGAATGGGATAGAGATTGTGTGTGTGTGCTTGCAGTACTCTGCCAGTGCTCCCCATTACGAGTGGTTTGGCAAAAGACAAACACCAGTTCTGCCCATGAGTCACATGGCACTGCCACGTGACAATTCTCTTTCACAACCACATCGATTTATTGAACAGTTTCACACAGAAAATACAACTCGTAATTTACTGTATAAAAATGTGTTTGAATGCAAAGTGTGGCTTAAGTATGTTCACATAAGCAGGAAAGTAGCATTTTGACTAAACAAAAATAAAATAAGTTAATATAGGTAAAATATAGTCAAAAAATAAAATACTTTTATTATGCTGATGGGACTGGAGTCATATCATGTTTGTGTATATACTTTTTTAGGCAAATAAACAGCTCATTAGGGTTGGCATCTTTAAAAAATTTTAGTTTATCTTTAACATTACCGATTCACATTCATACTGTTCAAAGAAATCATAAGCACATTTGAGGCTTTGTTTATAAATTAACTCTAAACTAAATTTGTCTTTCTGTAATGGGTTGGTGCCTCAACTGAACCACACAATCTCGTTTTACATTTACATTTACATTTATTCATTTAGCGGACGCTTTTATCCAAAGCAACGTACATGTGGGGAAAACAGCAAGCAATTAGTCCTAAAGAGGCAAAATTAACTTAGAAAGTGCTCATAATACTGTATAGTAGGCAATGTTTAGATAAGTGCAGGCTAGAAAGGGAAAGAAAGAGTA
>JAUCMT010000032.1:13841203-13859750 GCA_032357475.1 Enteromius thamalakanensis
CAGGCTAGAAAGGGAAAGAAAGAGTAGGGGTTTTTTTTTTTTGATGTCAAGTAGTGTTGAAAGAGATGGGTTTTCAGCAGTCGTTTGAAAGTTGTAAGGGAACATGGAAGCATCTTTGCAGACAAGTTCTCTCTGAATTCTCAACAAGTCACTTGCAAATGAAAAACACGTTTGATCTTTAGTTTAGAGTCTGTGGACGGTGATTATATAACGGACCGAATGAGTCAGTCTGTCCAAAGCCTTTCCAGATTCAACCACAACCAAATGAAGCACCACTGCATGTGCATTTGGGATAAAAAGTAAGGGAGTGTGTGTGTGTGTGTGTGTCGGCATTTTACATTCGACATTTTAAGAACAAAAGGATTGTATGGAGCTGAAAAAGCCATCAGAAGTGGGTGAGTCTAAGCAAATATGCATGCGTGTCAAGGCGAGTACACTAGAGACATTTTATATGCCCATTATTTCAAAATTATTTATAATTTATGGCTCAAAGCTCTTTAAACACACACACACACACACTCCAGTGTAGCACAGAACAGCTCTTTGGGTGGCTAAAGATCTTTTTTCATGATCATCACAGCTAATTCTCCTCGAGTCAATTTAGAAGCTTCAGCATCCCTCCAAAAATCAGGATGTTTTCTTTTAGGATGAGAAGTTTAAATACGCAGTAACAAGACCGGACACATATACTATTCAGTTTCTAAGAAATCAGCGGCTGAAACAAATATAAAGCATCTTGAATCACTCATCACTGTGTGTTATTTATTACTGTCATGACATCAAACAAATTAAAAGATTTTTTTTTTATAGAATGTCCATGTGTAATGTTTCAGATTAAAGAAAAAAATAATCAAGTGCACATATCCGATTCTGGACAGAGAATAATTTATTGTAAATTAACGTAATTATTAGCAAACATTAACAGCAGTTGAGTTCTGCAAGTTGTCATAGAATGATCATTGAAGTTGTGTACAACTCAAGCACATGCTTCAAATGACATTTAACATATTTGGCTACCACTTTTATCCTAAGCAACTTATTGCGCATTTGCCAAAGGCTTTGCCATTTTTTTTTTCAATTAGCTGAAATAAAATATATTTTTTTCATTCAATTTGATTAATCTGTCCAAAGAAACATTTAAAACCAATGAATTTCAGTTAAGTTTTCAGTTTAGAGAATATTATGTCTATTAAATGTATTAAGTATTGATTTACTGTATAAATAATGTTGCAGCAGGAATTAGTGAGAAATAGAGTTTTCCTGCACATTGCTTATTATATTTCATAGCCATAGTCAAATACTGGCAACAGAAAACGTCCAAATAAATAACAGCCTAAACCTATAACTTGTAAAAAATGTAGGGACTGGATCACTTTAATTGAATATCCCTAATCTAAAACAGTTGTGTACCACCATATTCTAGCAAAAAAAAAAAAAAATTATTTTTCTTTTTTTCTCCCTCCATTCGTACCACCACAACATTTTATTTTTTTTGTGTGTCAGAAAAAAAGTGATTTATAACAGATTTAAGAGAGACCACAATAAACAAAACCTGTCGACGTATCCAGCTCTTTTAAAACAAGAAACAAAAGTGATGGTGAAGCATCCTCATCGAATTACCCTATTTACTGTAACATTAGACAGTTGGGACAGTTGATCTTTAGTGAGGTCATCAGGACAGCAGGGAAAAGCGAAATGTCCTGCGGCAGTCGTCACATCACAAAAAAGAAAGAACAGAGACGGAATGAGAAAGAATGAGACGTCTCCCCACAAAATGAAAGAGATCTTCACTGGAAAAAGAGAGACGGCTCTATACTCAGACGCATATGTTGTGCTAAACACAGAACCATTTATTCTGTCCTAAACGGTTTGAACACACAGGTGCCTGCTAAAGTTGATACACTGTACTGTAGATAGAATAGAAAGTTAAAATGACACGAGTAGCAGAACTGCCTAATAGAGGAAAATCTCATTTAATTCCTTCTTAGGCAGGACAGCCCTCAGCTAAACAATGAAACACTGTAATCAGGGCGTTTCTCATTATAAGATCAAGCTTTTTCTCATTGTCAACCATCACCTAAAGAATAACACCCAGAAATCTACTCATTACGTGTAATTTTCTTGTTAGACACAATGACATAACCACAGAGGCACTGTCTATTTTAAATATGATGGGTGACTTTTGCAGGAAACGTAGCAGAAGAACACTGAATGATAACTGTTTACTGCCATGTGTTTTTTCTGATAATGTAAAAACCAAAAAAGCATCTGAAAATACTTGCATAAACAAACCAACATAATGCACAACACTAGTAAATAAACCTTAAAATGGTCTAATGTAGGCAATTAAAAACCCATGTTTTGGCATAGTGTATTGTCTTTTTTGGGCATCCATAGAGTAATACTAAATGCACCACTGAGGGCCCAGTGAAACAAATGTAAGGGTTTTTCTTAAACTATGAAAAATAATTCAAATATTAATTAAAAAAACTTATTACTATGCTTTATTATAAAATTTTGCTATGTTTTAGATGCTTTTAGGTTTACATATTATTTTTGCACTCTTGACTCTGAGACAGACCCAGATAACTGGAAAGGATGAGTGATAAGGCAAGAATATACTTTTTATTATCTCAGTTATCTTAGACAAGGAGCACATGACTAAAAGACTGGTTAATATTTTGCCATGAAAAACAAGATCAATGCTCTAATCTTTCAGCGGATACACGTCCTCTTCCCCAGATGCTTGTATAACGGAATGACTGATATTTCACAAACACATCCTGACTGCTACCTACATGTGGGCATGAAAATTTATTTCATGAATAAGGGTTCGGGAAATACCTGGAAAGCATGCTGCGTCAGAAGATTTGGGTTAGAGTTAAGCGTTTTAAATCATTTAGACAAATACCAACTCATCAAGTTCCCCACTTTCTAGACCGTAACCAAGTACAGTTTCATTGTGTTGTCTAAGCAAACACAGAGGGGGTTCGCAGCATTTTAAATGAAAGGTAAGTGATGACATATTGCTCTTTCAGCTGTAGTTTTTCCACATCAGTCACACACTCCTACACTGCACCTGTCAACCGAGTTCAGACAGCGACACACACACAGAATAAACACAGGATATATTCTTCTATCTGATAATGACCACAAAAGCCAAATGCTGCAACCGCAACAGCAGTCACAAGCACATGTACACCAACAGCATGCGAGCCAAGACTGAGATGTCTCCACTGCATGACCCGACACGACTCTCCATTCAAGAACTCGCCTGACCCTTAAGCTTCCTAAACAGTAACTAAGGTCAAAGTATATGAGGGATCATTTTCAAACAAGCAACTTCATGTGGGTCTGGAGGGAGTGTCATGGAGAATCCTTTACTAAGCAGAAAGCTTCTTTTTCTAAGTGAAGCTTAGCTTATTGACTTATATACAGAAATTATATATGTGAACCTGGACCAAAAATCTAGACATAATTAGCACAGTTGTCTTTTTAGCAATAGCCTTTACCCTATATTTGGGTCAAAATGATCAATATTTCTTTTATGTCAAAAATCATTTGGATATTACATAAGGATCACATTCCATTAAGATATCTTTTACTTTTCCTACAATAAATATATCAAAACTTAATTTTTGTAATGTGCATTTTTTTGCACCCTCAGATTACAGTAGTTGTATCGCAGTCTGTTCTAAAAAACATTATTGTCCTTATTGTCATCATTAAAAACATCTGCTAAATTACTAAATAATAAATATATATGTGTGTGTTTGACTTGTTTATCTATCTATATGTTATTATTATTAATATAATTATCTAATATTATTATGTTTACTGTATAATATATATATTAGCTAAAATATAGTAATGGAAAAAATCAATTTTAAATTCAGGCTAATCCATTAAAGGTATTTTAAAACACCAGTGTACAAAGAAATATATAAGTTTTTGTGGAACCTTCCCGTATACGTATGCCTATAAAACCCATTCCTGTTCTAACTGGCACCTTTTATGGAGCGTTCTAAGCTGCCTCAGTAAGAAAACATCTGCTAAGCACATAAGTATAACACTAATGTATCAAACTCACTGGAATAAAATAAGGCTACTGTTTCGAAGTGGACACAAGGCTTTCTTTCTGAGGTGAGGGGTTAAAGAGAGAGCAAACAGTGCTTTCCCCACAGTTACTTAAAGCCCATGAGTCACCACTCAGTCCAGTCAGAACCTCTCACACACCCTGGCAAGGCCTCATGGTAGCTGTGGAAACCAAACACTTCCAAACAGCTCAGCTTCAATGAGTGTATGAGTCCGTCTGCACTAACTGAGTGATGGACGCTTACAGGAACTCCTGAGTGCTACTGTAACCCTGGGAAACAAATTAAACTCTCTCTTTCTGCTGACTTCCCCTATGTGTATAACCACAAAGCTTATGAAATGAATGAACATGACTCATAACGGCTTCCCTCATATCATTCACTGACGGCACATCTTCAGCTTTGAGGTCTATTTATCTATGAACCACACCCTTTTGGTATCAACACACCTCTTGCTTAAACCAACGCACTGAGTCAGTCTACTACCATAGAGACGGCAAGATAAACAATAGATTATAATAACAATCCCTGTGACTAAATGCTAACTACAGTGCAACGCTTCTTAATAAACTTAAAATAAACTAAAGTTCAGCTTCTCGGTGGAGTTTGGATACATTTGAAGTACACTGGTATGAGAGAGTTCAAGGGGCAAAGAATGAATGCATGATAATTAAGTTACTAGGTTAAAAAAAAAAAAGTTACTAAGTTAAAAGGTTGTCATCCATAGTTGCTTCTTAGTTTTATTGAGAGGATCTTTTCTCTTTCATAAAGCAATTAGTTATTGCCAAAATATGTCTGCAAATAAATATAGCATTTACAAAATATTATTTTTAGACTACTTAGAACGATTCCATCATCAACTGGTTAATTTAATGCAAAGCTGTGTAACTTCTATTTTTAACTTTCTATGTAACCGCTCTAGTGGTTAATAAACAGAATTGCATGCATCCCGCGGAGGAAGAAGATTCTAACCGGAGCTACTTCCCCAAGTTTATGTCAATGGCGATTCACACAGGTATGTGTTTTATAGTACCGTATACTATACTATAGTAACGTACCGTAGTGATTCAGGATTAAACAAAAGGCCATTTTAAAAGATGAATTTGTGATGTATTCATTATATGCATATAAGTTTCATAGTGCTAAGCCTAATTCACATAACTACTTTGACATTCTAGTGGAGGAAGGTTTGCAATGACACACTATAATCAAATTAATCATTAATCCACACATTGCAGAAGAAAAAAAAATATGAATATGTGTCCACTGGCTGATTGGCTAAACCTATATTTAGCAATGATTGTATCTGTTTACTTTAAATTAGTGTAAAACTTCACACAAGAAGCATCCTCGCAAAGGTAAAAGTAAAACGTAAAGTGAATTCAAATTAGAAACAGACACACCAAACCTGTTGTAAAGGGTGTGGTGCAGAATCCAACAGCCCTTTCCCAAGAAGGTTATACACACCCACATTTGCACCTCGCATACCTGAGCTACAGCACACTTGTGAATCACACTGAGCCAGAGACTGTTTCAAAATCTGGGGTCAGTCAGATTTCATTTATGAATTCTTTTGTTAAGCAAGTATGTATAAAATTGATGAAAAGTGACAGTAAATACATTTAAAATGTTTTGTTTTTTTTAAATAAACACTGTTCCTTTGAACTTTATTCATTAAAGAACTATAAAATAAAATGTATAATGGTAATAATTTTAAACGCAGATAAAAATAAGAAATATTTCTTGAGCACTTCAGCAATGATTTCTGAAGGATCATGTTACATTTTACACATTTCAAAGCAACAAATTACATTTTAAAATATATTAACATAGCAAACAGTAATTTGAAATAGCGTTTTTGTATTCAAGCATATTCAGCTTTGATGAGCACAAAGAGACTCACCAACTCACCAAGGTTTACAATCTCTGTCATAATACTATATAACGCAGATTTGTTTTCCGTTTGAATTAATAACCAAATTAAATTTAAATTGAATTTTAAAATGCATCAAACAGACTAAAGCACAGAGCTGTCAGCCTTAGTGACAGAAGCAATAAGCAGATGTAAACTGCAGAAAACTGCCATCATGTTTCAGCTAAATTTAGCTTATGACCAAGCTAAGAGCCATGGGGATGGCACTATTCTACACTTTAGGGTTAAACTTATCTTTTGAATGCCTGAAGAAATTACAGGAAAAGCGGGCAAGTCCTAATCTTAGCCAGTGTGTACAGCTCTTCTGCGTTACTGATTTATGATCTGTAAGCCGTACCATTTAGAAACCAAAACTGGTGGAATTTTTTTGAGTTTCCTGGGTAGAATGAGTCATGCTAATTGCTCCTGCTGACTCCAGATCTGGATCTACTTAATGGAATAGCTCTGGTTTGCAGTTTTAAAGGACTTGTTAATTCCCCAAAAAATACTTTTGAATTCAAAAAGTACAAATTAAGTCATGGAATAACATCCATGATGTGTAAACCATGCTCTGTACACATACCTGGCCTTCAGCTCCTTGTAGTCCTCTCGCACCTTACTGAGCTCCAGCTGCAGTCGGGCTCGTTCTTTGGCCACCGAGTCCAGCGTCTTCCTGGCGTCCGCCAGCTCGGCCTCGTATGCCGCTTTCATGCCGCCCATCTCACGGCTGATCTCCGTCTCCGACTCTGTGATGCGCATACGCAGACCTGCATTCTCTGTTTCTAGAGAGCGCACCTTATCGATGTAGATGGCCAGACGGTCATTCAGGTTGCACAGATCCTCTTTCTCCTGGAGCCGAGTGATGCGGGTGGGGGACAGGACAGTGGTCGTCCCAACACGGGTGCTTCGTTTCTGACCTGGAGTCTCCATAGCTTACTGGCTTTGGTGCTGTTAGCCTGAAACTGTGGAGGGAATAGAATAGAAATATAAGAGACATATTCCACAGGTTATACATTTATAATTTACCTATTTTATGGTCACAATGGGACAGTTTTAAACTGATAAGCAATACGTTTACGGTTACAAAAAATAAATATATGCAAATTCTAAACTCCAGCCCTCCTTCCCGTCCCCTCCTCCCTTTCCACCAGCCCTCACCCTCAATTTGTGAATTACTGTTTCCGCCACGCCCAACCTCTGCTCACATCCAAGCGCTCAGCACAAACTTCCAAGAATAAATGTTTCGTTTTTTAACTTGTTTCTGAAATCTCAAATATGCTCACTTCCAAATAATCCTATCTGGTTTAGATCTAATTGTCAGACTGGTTTAGAATGCATTCACTTGGCAACTTAGAGAGGACACACTTTGACACATTTTAGACAAAACCGGCACAGACATGCATGTCAAAGTCCTATCCGCAGGAGCTGTGATTGCATGTTTGCTTTGGAACGCTGAAGCAATTCCAAACATTACAACGTGCTTAGACGCTACACGAGACACTCCCCCTTTTACTCAATTACAGGAGTAATCTGTATTTTACTGAGCAAATGCTACAAACATAGCTATGAAAAACACAATTACTATTAGATTTGGGCCCTGAGCACTCACAATCTTCAGTACAGCTAGTTTAAATGCCTGAATCACTGACCTGATACAGCTGAGAGAGTTCGGGTTACTGAAGGCTTCTATGGCTGCTGTGTCCCACTGAAACTCTGCAGAGAGAGTGTCTGGTCTGACTCGCGCTCTTAGGCTCTGGCACAAACTCACGCCTCTCACAAATGAGGAGGAGCAAACAAGCAAGTGAAGAAAAAGTGGGTGGTGCTAGTGAAGTCTGACTCAGTAAGCCCACACAAGGGAATAGAGCTTTTACAGTATTTCACATTGTCCCAGAATCGTCTCGTCTTATTTTTCTACACAATCTGTAAATTGTGCTAAAAGCATTTTAAATAACAGTTAAATAGATCCCTTTCATGCTAATGGCTAATCCACAGCAAAACAAAATATAATAAAATAATGTCTAGTAAGCTAGCAAAAGCTAGTAAAAAAATACATTTTTTAAAATAAATTTATTTAAATTTAAATTTTATTTAAATTTATAAATTAAAAAAAAATAAAAAATCAAATCAATTTTTTCACATAATTAAAGCTGGTACAAAGAGTTCGCCAAAGATCTACTCATCCAAATGTATAAGCCAAAGAAAAATATCCTTCATACATCCATCCAAGAAACCCAGAATACATCCATTTGCTGTTGCATGAAGCTTTAAATGGGAACGCTGCAGAAAACAGCCTTATATTAAAAACTGCCTGGTATTTATTTTGGAGGGGTGGACATACTAAAAATGAATTATCCAATCAGGTGTCTTAGTAAAAGGAGGGACAGAGTGCGAGAGAGAGAGTGGATGAGACGAATCCTTTCAGGGAAAGAAGGCTGTCCTCCGATCCACTAACTAGTCACCTTCCATCAACTCTCTGATGCATAAAGGGTTCAGGGTCAAACCTGCACATCAGTGTTATTCTCCCTCTGAAAAAAAAGTCCAAAATCTATCACTGGGGCAGTATCTTTTCAAAAAGGTACAAATATGCACCATTTAGGTACTAATATGCACCTTTATGGTATACTTTTAGGCAACTTATTAGTAAATAGAGACAGCCTGCATGCTTTTTTTTTAAGTGTTGTTAACAAAAACTATTTAAAATTATTTTGTTAAAGCTGAAATAAAATACTAATATTATGTCAAATTAAACTAACTAAATTAAATACGTTTGAGGTGAATTACTAAAACCAAAACTGAAATAAATATAAATTAAGGCTAAACAGAAACACTAAAGAAATTATACAACTAATAATTTTGTAAACTAATAATTTAGGGGCCTATTTGTTTGTGCAGACAATACTGCAGGAGAGACAGCTATGAAAAATAGACAATCCCGGCACAAGGGCATGAGCGGATCAGTGGAAAAGTCCCTGAGAGGCCAGTGCTACAGTCGAAGAGAGTTGCCTGACAGCTGAAACACAGAGAGCTGTGTAATACTCCAGGATGAGCCTGTATCTTCTTTTCTCTTGTTCTTCTTCTTTCTCTGCCATCCTTGTCGCATTCTTACACGCAACCGCCACATTCCAATATAACAATGACATACCCCAGGGAAAATGTCTCAAGTTCTATCTGAAGGAACCACTGGAAGATCATGAAATTAATAGATAGAACCATGCACTAAATTACAAGACATGACAAGTTCCAACCAGAATGTTTTCACAACATACAAACACTTAAAATTACATAGTAGTCATACATCTCAAATTACTTTAAAAAACAATCATCAAGGGCATGATTAGTACCTATAACATAGGGCATCATTATTGAAAAACCTCTTACAAACACCAGTGAAAACATTCAAAAAAGTCTCTGACTGAGTTAAGCACAAACCTGCCCCACAGCTAATTCTAAAGATTTCATTAGTCTGGAATTTTGTTCTCTGGCTAAATGCTTTCTTGCGTCTGGAAAATGAAAAAGGAAGTGTGGTTTTCTAGAGGAACCGGAATGACTTCTGGGGTCATTGCCAGGGTACTTGGGGTGGTAGCTATGGTGTTGCTGTTTGGTTGTTAGGGTACTTAGGGTGCATGCTAGGATGTAACTACAGTATTTAGTTGCTAGGGGGACCAGAATGGTTGCCAGGGTGTTGCTATCTGGTTGCTAGGGTACCCAGGGTGGTAGTTAGTGTGTTCCTACATGGTTGCTAGTGTTCTCTGGATGGTTTTTAGGGCAGTCACTATAGTACCCAGGATAGTTGCAAGGGCCGTTAATAGGCAGTTGCTAGGTGTCAGATTTATAGCGTCCTTAACATGTTCTTAGCCACAATTAGCACTTAGCTAATCGCATGACTAACAACTTTGAAGTCCGGTTTGCTAGCATGAGTCAGAAGAACCAACTACTATGTCTATACAATCTTCAATTGCAAAGATCCAGGTCTTGCTAAAAAGTTGCTAGGGTACGTTGTCTAGTTGCTAGCGATCAGCTTGGCAGTTGACAATGATGACACTTCAATGACTGCTTCTTAGTATAAATGATATTAGCAAACCCACATGAATCTATGACTTTCTGATTTAAAAATATGTACATTTTGGTTTGGGTTCCTAGTGTGATTACCTTAGCAACCACCCCAAGTACCCTAGCAATCACATAGCAACACCCTAGCAACCACCCTAAATACATTCTGGTTACAATAATCGCCTAGACACACCCTAGCAACCCAGGGACAGGTTTTGACACATATTCTCAAGAAAAAGCACATATCTGGTTACACAAATGAATGAATTTCACTTTGGTTGATTTTTTTTACTCATGTATGTAAGAGGTATTTCAGTAATACATATGAATACATTTCAGTAAGGTTGATCAATGTTTTTCATTTCACTAGTGTACACAAGAGGTTTTTCAATAATTTCGGCCTATACGGCCCATCATATTAATTATATTACATAACATACCCTACATTTCTATTGCAGTTCAAATGACTACATCTGGTCTAAAGCAGAGACCTCCCTGGAATCAACGAGGATATATTTGAGTAAAATCACTGGTTGTTAAAACTGTTGAGTCATGCATTGAGAATGAACACACAAATCTTTCTATTCATAAACAACCCACATATGCCGTTGCTATGGACTAGACTAACCACCGCATGAGATGAAATGTTTGAGCAAAATCTCAGTCAGGAAAATAGTGACTCACAGTTACCGAATCCCAAGATCAGGAAATGTTTGCAGGCGCTCAAGGATCCACGAAACGCTCTCTTCTAGCTTGGGCCATAGCAATGCAGATGGACTGTGCAACGCACTCTACCGGCCCCTCAGAGAAACGCAGAGTTTATTGACTGAAAAAAATACCATGGTAATCCAACGCAAAAATTCAGTAGTTCATACTGTTTACACTGATACTGTACCGTGCGTTAACTAATTTAAAATAATTAATAGTTGTTTTACAAAATCAGAATCAGAACCTTCATATTGCCAAATTAGCACACGCAAAAACATTTTCCTATGTTTAAAATGTACAAATAAACAATTTTACCTGTTTGTGTGTTTTGCTATACTTGGTGAGGACCGATTATTGAGACGCAACAAGACATTTCTCATTGGGAGGACATTTTGGGTGGTCCTCACAAGGGAAATAAATTATTAAAAATGATAAATGAAGCTTATATTAAAATCTAAAAATGCAAAAAGGTTTCTGTTATGGGTAGCTTTAGTGGTAGGGTTGTTTTAGGGCGATAAAAAATATTGTTAGGTTAGTATGAAAACAATAGAAATCTATCAAAGTCCTCACAAATATAGCAAAACAAACGTGTGTGTGAATAATAGATTTTTTTAACAGCAATATTTACGACATCGCAGTTAAAGTAAATTTGGAAAGTAATATTTCACTAGGTTGACTAGAGGGGTCCTCTTTCCCTGCTGAAAAAAAAAACAGATGGTTATGTATGTTTATAATGCTGGGATGCTGGTTTATGCTAATCCTTTCCTGGATAAAGCTGGTCTTTTTGCTGGTTTATGCTGGTCAAGTGCTTTCAAAGGACCAGCATAACCAGCAAAACGACAACCTTAAACCAGCATGCCAGCATTAAAACGTACCTAAACAGCATATGCTGTTTTTTTGTTGTTGTTGTTTGTTTTTTAGCAGGGTTGTGATAAGATTTCTTCTTTTCTTGGGTTTCTGATCACACTAACGTCATGAGGTTGACATAAAAAAAATGAAAGCAAAACTGCATTTACCCTTGTAGCTTAATTACTACTCTAGTGACCTCTGCTGCTGACGACGAAGAGTCTCACAACTTTCCACAATCTTCTCAGCTCCCCAATAAAGACTACCAAGTGTCTCCAGCCGGTGGCAGCATTCACCACCAGTTTTTTTTTTCCGTTTTACAATGACACTGAATTGTTTTGAAACTTTCTTTCGACTCAAACATAATGGCAAAAGACGTTTTGAAAGAAATGGCATATTGCAAAAGATACTGTAATAAAAAATTTAGGACACTTCAATCAAAAACGCCTCTGAAAAGATGACACATGCTTATGAACATTTATCCAGTACAAATCGTGACTTGACATAATTACAAGTGTAGTGCATCACTTGAAAGAGACAAAGAGAAAGTCCACCTGCTCTTTAGAGTTCAGTGCTCTTCAGTAATTACTCTCGTTCAGTATACAGCCTACTGTTCAGTGTTTCCATCATGCTTTATAATAGTTTTAATTATAATTGTGTGGTAGAATAAAGTTTGAAAACTCTCTGGAACCCACAAAGTTTCCTTTTTTTTAACTTGGGTTATTGTAGACGTATGGAAAACTATAGTCAGAACATCTGAACTCCTTTATTGCTCTTTAAAAAGACCAAGGTTGAACAACCAACAAGCCACTTTACCCATCATTAACGAGATGTTGTCTCCACACAGATGCAACCTATGTGTAACAAGGTCTTAGGCCTTGCATTGTGCTTTATTTGTTATCAAAAGGAACATAAACACAAATGGTTCAACAGCCTTGAGCATTCAAGGATACACAAACACACAGACTTGACCACATGCTGTCTATTGACAACCAGAACAGAGCTTTACCGCTGCCTCCAGACTGATGTCTCTAAGATATTACCTTTGAAGAAGAGGAAAAGTCTTTGTGGGTGTGTTTGATGAGAAAAACGGTAAGTAAATGTGACAAATATTGAATAACTTGACACATCCTTTGTGATCGGTGTCTGGAAATCCAGCTGTTTTCTGATGATCCTAAACTGTCTGAAAGTGGGCATTGATACAGATGAAAAGAAGTTTAATTGTCAGGAATGTGGGATTTCTGTCGACATGCAAGGTTTTAATCACTGGCTCTGTTGTTGTCTGGACTAGCCTTTCAAGTGAAAATGATCAGCGGATTTATAGGTGGAAGTACATTAATAAATAATTGATATTTTGTTTGATGTTTCTAACGGATCCTCAGTGTGAAATATTGTTCAGTCATGTTCCAAGAGGTGTAGAGGCTCAGATTAATATGTTTCTTCTTTCAAAATTTGACAGGAACATTAAAAAAACATGAATCGTCTACAGTTTTTGTTGTTATTTGATCATTTTAAGACTTTAATACTACATTCTTTAAATCTTCTGTCGTGAAAAAAATATATATTATTTAAAACATTGTATGCATTATTTTATAATATTGTAATATATATATATATAATTTCTGACATTAAAGATATGTGATGCTCCTTAAAGCTGAGAAATGATTCAATACTCATTATTGAGATCCATGGCACAGTCTCTGCTTCTTTTCATCCTTTTTTTTGATACTTTCTTCTTTCTGGTTTATGTTTGATCCAATAGCTCTCCACTCCCCTCACCATTAATGCCTTTTACATCTATAAGCATTAGATAATAGAAAACCTCTATAGCTCTTTTTCTTGGTTTAAACACCTCTTGAATAGGACTGGATAGAAATATGATCTGCACTCAAGCAACTAAATCATATGCTTTTTTCCTAGTCTTGTGGACTCAATATATGTCATATATTAGCTGTACAGTATATGATTTGTTTTCAATGTATTTATACATTTTTCTAAGAGTTGTATTTAGGGAGTCAAGCCGATTTTTTTTCAGCACATTATGGCTAATAATCAAAAACCGGCATACTCTTTTTTTTTTAAGAAAAAATGTGTGTGTATGAAGAGTTGTTTAAAATCATGTTTTTTCCTTGTGCATTCCATGTTCATCTCAATTAAACTGCTGTTGGTTTATTTTTAACTTTAAAAAACAGCTAACACACAAAAAAACATGATAGCATAATAGAAAACATGATTTGAACATGTAAAAAGCCATGTTTTTGCAGAAACTCTTAATATACAGTATATATATATATATATATATAATACTAAAATATTCAAAATACGTTAAAGCTATGTATATTTAGGCATCATAAAATCTCGAATTTTTATTAACTAAATATATTCATTTTGATATCTATTAAACATTAAATGTGTTATTTAATTATTAGGAGTTGTTAAAAATTAACATAAGCAGGTGCACACTATACTGTGAAAAAGTTTGCGATCTTAATGTTTTCTAAACTTAAGTTAGTATCACTGAGATCCTTTAGTTTTTAATGATATCTTAAATTCATTTTAGATTTGTCATTTTAGGTTTAATTAAAGTTTCAGTTATTTTGTTGCAAGTTTTGTCATTTTAATAGTTTATACTGTTTTTATTTAGTTTTATTTCTGGTATAGTACATCACGTTAAACTATATAAAAATGAGAGATTTTTGCCTTGACAGCACATTGAAACAAAATCATGTTGCGTTTATATATTTATGTGTTCATTTCATTTTTTTTCACTTTTTTTCTTTTTAGTAAAGTTTAATAACTATAATAATACTATTTTAAAAATAGTATCCAATGTTCAGCAAGGCTGCATTTATTTGATCACAAATACAGCACTGCTTAAAAAGCAGTAATATTTTTGGAATGCTATTACAATTAAAATAGCTGCTTTATATTTTAATAATATAAATAATTTATAATAATATTTTAAATAGCTGCTTTATATTTTAAAATAATAATGATAATAATAAACATATTTGAGATCTGTTTGTTTTTTGTTATTTTGTTGAACTTCACAAAAATGCAACACATTTCAACATTAATATTTGTATGTACTTTAAATCGGGGCACTACCCAAAGAACGACCCTGGATTGTAACATTAACAATAATCTTTTTTTTTTTCCAGGTCCTTTCACATCAAATCTGATCAACAATCCAACTAGCAGGTGTGCACCATCGATCATGAACCGCTCTGAAGCCTCATCCTCACACCCCACAGACTGCGCTGAGGTTCGGGTCCCCAGTCAGGTGTTCATGGCCATCGCCGTGGCCAGTCTGAGCGAGAACCTCTTCGTGATCATAGCTGTCATCAAGAACAGGAACCTTCACTCCCCCATGTACTGCTTTATCTGCAACCTGGCCGTGTTTAACACTATCTCCAGCCTCTGCAAGGCTTTGGAGAACATCCTTCTGCTGTTTAAAGAGGCAGGACACTTGAAATCCCTTGGTCTGTTTGAGCTAAACATAGACGACATCATGGACTCACTACTCTGCATGTGCTTCCTGGGCTCCATCTTCAGCATCATCACCATAGCCGTGGACCGATACATCAGCATATTCCACGCGCTACGTTATCACACGCTCATGACCATGCGTCGCGTGGTAATTACGTTATCCGCCATCTGGGTGTTGTGCGGCATGAGTGGAGTGCTCATGATAGGCTTCTTCGAGGCCGATACGGTGAAAATCTTCTTCGTTGTGGTGTTCTTCACAGCTCTGCTCCTCATCCTCTTGCTCTACATACATATGTTTCTGTTAGCGCGCCACCATGCCAACAAAATCACGTCTATGCCAGGACTTCACGGGCGCCAGAGACAGAGTGGCTTGAGGGGGGCGCTAACGCTCACTATCTTGATTGGGGTGTTTGTGGCCTGCTGTGCTCCTTTCTCTCTTCATCTGCTGATTATGATGATTTGCCCAGAGAACCCCTACTGTGAGTGTTACCGCTCGCTCTTCCAGCTGAATGTAGTGTTATTGGTCAGTCACGCAGTCATTGATCCAGCCATTTACGCTTTCCGTAGCACAGAGCTGCGCAACACCTACAAGAAAATGTTCCTGTGTTCAGCCTCAAAGATCTTTAGAGAATGTGTCTGAATGAGACGCGTGTGCAGTAGTAGGCGTATGTGCTTAATACTCCTGAAGGATGATATAGTCTACAGAACTGCTACTTTTTTCAAGTAGAAATGAAAGAGGCTGCAGAAGAGATTCAATTTACAGGTACTGAAAGACCACAACAATTGAAAACAAACTATTAGAACTTGTTAAACTCTAGGTTGTTACATTCTGTTACACAATATTTGTTAACATTAGTTAAACGCATTAGATAAAACCAACCGACATAATTAAAAAGACATTATTAAAATCAAAAGCTGTGTCTGTTAATATTATTTAGTTATGATTTATATCAATATATATATATATATATATATATATATATATTGTTTCAATTTTAGGTTCCAAGTTTAAGTAATTTTGTTGTGTTGTGTTGTTTTGTTTATTTTAGATAGTTTTTTTTGTATAGGTTGCCTTTATTTATTTTGAGTTTTTTAAATACAGTTTTAGTTTTAAGTAATAAAAGAAGTAGTAAAAGAAAAACACAACAAAATCTTGTTCATTTTTAGTTCATGAGTTGGCATTAACTAAGCAAATAAATTAAGTGAAAAAAAGAAAGGCAAAATCAGAAAAAAGTACATCAACCATTTCCAGGCATGCTTATATTACATTTATTGCACATTTGCATGACACACAATTACAAATGGAATCCTTTAACCCACAATGACACAAAATAATAATTGCCTGCTTTCATGACAATGAAATATTCAATTTAATTTAAGTAAACAAATATTTGATATTCATGTACAGTATTGAGATAAACATATTGTAAGACTTTCCAAATAATGGTTTCCCAGTTGTTCTACAATATTATTCATAATATATAAACATACAAACTGTTGTTTCTATTGTGCCAACTGTTTGTTGTGCGTGCTTATGGTTGTGTTTCTGTCCTCTCTGGATTTTTCTCTTTTTTCATAAAAAAATAAAATATCTGAAATGGAACACATTTCTGTCCTACATATTAAAATTAAAGCTGTTTTTGTGGACAAAATGCATTGACCTGATAACTATCCCCAGCTATAGAAGATATCATTTTTACAATAAATACAGTACACATAACAAAATCTCACATTATGAACACCTCAGAATTTTACAGCAACACAACATGAAACATCCACTGCAACATCACGAACATTTTACACAATGAGGTACACGGAAATATATATATCGTCCCTAATGAAGAGGTTCAGGCTCTTTACTTCTAACCCCTCCTCCATTGTAATTATGCATGGATCCATACATACATTCATCCATCAGTCCGTCCCTAAAGGTTCTTTCAGGAATCCTGTTCAATATTTGCTGACCAGGTTCCAGAGGCTGCGTAGTCCGTCACAACAGAAGATCTCTTTAAATGTCTTTCTCATCTCTTGGCTCCTGAGTGCATAGATCAGCGGGTCAATCACAGAGTTGCACATGATGAGTATCAAGTACATGTTAAAGTGTGACATGAAGCAGACGCAGTAAATGTTCCGTGGGCAGGAGATCATGAGGATGAGATGGAGAAAAAATGGTGCCCAGCACACGATAAAGATGCCCAGAAGTATGGTGAGGGTGATGGCACCCTTCATGCTAGCTCTCTGCCTGATGTTGGCTTTATAGCCCGGCAACACCGCCATGCGCTTGACATGTGCACGGGCCAACAGGAACATGTGGCTATAGAGTGAGGCCATTAGCAGCAGCATGGCAAAGAACATGGTCACCAGGCACACCACCACAGGCTTTGTGTCAGAGTAGATGATGAAGATGATCCCACAACCTGTGGAGAAGGTCCAGATGCTGCCAATAAGCATCCCAGCTCGCTGTACAGTCATTATATTATGATAACGCAGAGCATAGAAGATCGTCACATAGCGATCCACCGCAATCGCCAATAGGCTCCACATAGATGCCACCACGGAGATACAAATGAGAGAATCGAAGACATTATCCATCTGACGTATAAAGTGATCCTCAATCACCAAGCTCTTGTTCGCCAGCAGGTGAATGACTATTGTTTCCCATGCATTTGACACACTCACTAGCATGTCGGCTACTGCTAGACTGCAGACGAAGAAGTACATGGGCGAGTGGAGATTCTTGTTCTTCACGATGGCAAGGATGATCAGGATGTTTTCAAGCAGACTGATGAGGCCCAGTGTAAGAAAGACCTCAGGCGCAATGTGTACCTGCTCGCATGCGGCTGGAGCACTCGACTTGGACCTGCTTGACTCATCGCTGTAGGTTTTTGGACTCAAAGACAAGTTTGGTGAAAGTGTGGGCCACTCTGAGGAGTTCATGTCCTGATGTACTGAATGGCCGCTCACAGTTTGGTGACGGGTGGTGTTAGGTAGATGCTGTGCCCCTGTACAGCTGCTGTAAAGAAAGACAGAAATGTCCATATATGTCTGCACTAAATAATGATACATGTAAATAAATATGTATTTGCAAATGTATACATCTGCCCGTATACACAAAAATATTCTTTATATACAAGAATATATCCATTCATATACACAAACATACAAAAAAAAAACAAGTGCAATTGGAAAAAAAATTCAACAACATCCAAATTATATTCATTATTAAATATATAACATTACCACAACTTTTAGCGGTTCCAACTTTTTCTCAGAATTGTGAGGTTAGCCTATAGCAGGGTTCCTCAAATCTTACCCTGGAGGTCCGATGCACTGCAGAGTTTAGCTCCAATCCTGATAAAACTCACCTACCTTGCTGCGTCCGAAATCGCCTACTACCCTACTATATAGTAGGCGAAAAACAGCATGTGAGGCGAGTAGTATGTCCGAA
>JAUCMT010000032.1:13859784-13873738 GCA_032357475.1 Enteromius thamalakanensis
TCAGGTGTGTTTGATTAGGGTTAGATCCAAACTCTGCAGTGGATCGGACCTCCAGGGTAAGATTTGAGGAACCCTGGCCTATAGCTTGCAATTCTGACTTTCTGTTTTACAATTCTGACTTAATTAAGTATTGACTAATATTTAATGTTAAACTGATCTCAGATCTCAGGATGGCTGCTGGGCAATGTTCTTTTTCTTGTTATCTGACATCACACATAATAGTGATGTGGTAACTTGTTCAATTGTGAGATATAAACTTACAATTCTGAGGAAGTCAGAAGTGTAAGGTAAAAACATGGCAATCATATATAGAGTATGTATTTAAAATTATGAGGCTGAAATGTTTCTGAACTGTTTATTTTTCTGTTTATGAAAATGTGAGCATGATATAGGAGACTTATTTCAGTGATGTCCTTGAGGCAGCAGGATACCTTTTCATAAAAAAATCACTTATAGGACCATACCAACACATTATGCTAAGATATATACAATACAGTCTGAACATGCAGCATCTTCATTAACAGAAATGCCTTCTCTGAACATTGGGAAAAAGGAAACATTAAGACCTTCCTATGGAACCCAGGAAATCCCTCAGACATGCTGGATCAGGCCAATCACTGTTATTCGTCATTTTGCACTTACATGACTAAAGGTATGTACAAAGGAGGTCAGCATGGAGTCAAGAACACTATGAGTGTGTCCTGCTGTGCTGAGGTGGAACTATATGTAAACATCCTTCCCACTAAGGCATTTGCTGCCATTACAATTTAGGGCCGATGGCCTCATAGTAGTTCCTGCTTAGGGGGTTCTCAGATTAATTTAGCAGATTTTCCTAGAAGGAGTCAATTTGAAAGACTGGCCATGTAATTGCTTCACTGGATTTCACACAACATGGCAATCTACAGGTCTTTAGCTCATTACCACAAGTGAATTCCAGTCAATTCACAGTCAAATTGACAATAATTGCTTTTAAAAATGACATTTACAAAACAAGTCAAATATGCAGATCAAACTGACATCACAAATTGCATAATATTTGATATTTGATCAAACTGGGTTGCAGGGCTATTGATTAAATTTGGCAGCAGTCAACATGGTGTATAAAAGTCTATATGTATCCCTGAAATGTTCCAGTTATTGATCTTAAAATATTTTCAGAAGGAAATTATATCTTCCTCTCAGCTGTTTAAATGGGAAGTCATTTGTAGTTTTTTTAACCACCATTATTAGATGCATCTAGAAATGCTTGATCCAACAATTTCTCTAAAGTAAAATCAATATTAGCCAATATGAGGGTATTTCAATATTGAATCAGAAAACAAAATTATATTTGGTCAAGGACAAGACTTCGGCTAAATCAATGGAGCATCTTTATGAAGTAATGAGGCTATCACAAGACATATTCTAAGCTAGAACATAGAAAGCATTATTCACCAACCATGCTGTTCTTGGATTTTATCTAGGAATAATTGTTTGTAAAGCAAACTGAAAAAAAAAAAAAATTAACAATAAGTTGTTTTTATCATAGGCTCAGCTTAGGTTTTGTACTGAGCATCTTTGTCAAGTCTTATCTCAAAAGTTTTTTTTGTTAATTCTACATGTTGTCTTTAATCTTTTTAATCTGGCTTTTGGAATCAGAAGTAAATCCGAGTATATCCCTAATAGTCTTTAAGAGTGACGTATTGATTTTAAAGCGTTTGGTGGCATTAAAGACACATTCTCTGATAGGCGTTTATTGATTATTTCACCCTTTCAAGTCAATTCACCAGTGAACTGGTCTAAAATAGAAACTGACAAACCTACACACATGCACAAACACGCACATGTATACAAACACAATATAATGAAAAGGAACATAAACAAGACAGAAAACATCCATCTTTCAACCATCTTTGACTCT
This sequence comes from Enteromius thamalakanensis, assembly GCA_032357475.1. Lineage (NCBI taxonomy): Eukaryota > Metazoa > Chordata > Actinopteri > Cypriniformes > Cyprinidae > Enteromius > Enteromius thamalakanensis. Next base: position 13,861,685 of record JAUCMT010000032.1, read on the forward strand.
AGATGTCTCTATTCCAGGTTGTCAGATGTAACACTGAACATTAGGTCAGAAGTCACATCCTGTGGGCAGCTTGTTATAAAAAAACTGACTCAGTGTGATCAGCCTTCATCCTGACAGATTGTTTCTTACCATTTTTCCCTATAGCTGCTTTAAGCCTTAACAGTGCCCTCAGAAAGAGAACATATTTACATATGTAATATATATAAAAGTGAACATGCAAAAGTCTGCTTCTAAAATACGCTTTTTATAGAAAGCTCCTGTGTTAGTAATTTCACTTTAATAGCAAATAATAAGTTATTTCCGTTGGCTTTAAAGTGAAATAACTGAATGTAAACCAGAATTTGCAAAAATTACAATTCAATTTACAATTTAATTGCAATTTCAAACAGCATTTCTGCATCTGAACTCTTCATATATGACGAGAGAGCAAAGACAAATAGATAGATAGATAGCTGGATAGAATTAGTTGTCAATTTAAACGTTATTTTTTAGAAGGCCAAGCCTTGACCTTTACTTAATTCAGAGGCATTACTCACAAGCCCTGTGACAGAGCATCAATATTCAGAATACGTCTGCCTTTGTACTGATAAACCACACTTATTGAGTGAATTTGTTAAACACAAGTGAACAGCATCCAAGCACTCCTAACACTCTATGACAGCTGATTTGGATTATAAAAAGCTGCCCCTTGATGAGTTCAGTTTTGACAAGGATATAAGTGGTGTTATAAATCACAGTCTCTTGCTGCGCTCTGACATAACTTTCACAAGCAGGTGTGGAGTTCAAATATCTCAAGAGTCACATAGGGGAATAAACTGAAAGTGACATTTAAACGATTTGCACAGAATTCACGTTAAAGTATTCATACCTTTAGGTTAACAGACTGTACATAGTCTCTTGAACTGCTACTGAGGTAGGAACAATTGTTGCAAGTAACGACAGCATGTGCAGTGAATTAAAATTAATTAAGTCATAAAAATATAAATAATATTAACAGGAAGTACAAAAAAACATGAAGTTGTACGATTGTACGATATAAAATTAGGCCTAAAGCAATAAAACAACAATAAAAAGGTTATAGCAAGTAAAATTTGTATTATTCTACCTCCAATAATCCAAAGGAGAAACAGAAGGATTAGCAAATGTACTTACATTTCTTAGCATTGCTGGACGTGGTTTGTGGTGAATGATCTAATGCAAGAGCTGTGTAGACTGCTGTGCGATTCCACAGCGCGCGCTCATATAGCACAACGCGCGCTCCACCCCCGCGCGGGGTCCTGCTCAGTAAGGGGCAGCGATGCTGTTACAGAGCATCTTAAATCCTGACCTTAGGGATATTTTAGTCCCCAGTCATGTCAGCGCTCAACAATTTATGTAATATTGACAATACGCTGCACTCAAACTGAAACGTGGACTAATAACAAATTTAGCCTACACTCCTCGTGTTTGTTTTCATGTTTCATTACAGGATGTTGGCAGTGTGAAACAAATACTGGTATTAGAGAACTGTATTATTTGAATAGCCTAAATGGCAGCTCCGGAAAACCTGCACTTCCGTTCTGCTCAGAAGGTTGAGCTAATGTCCAGAACTTATTATGTGACCTCAGTGGAGCGCATCGAAACTCTAAACAGGAAAAGGAACTCCAAAGGATTTGATTAAAGAGAAAAGCAGACGGAAGTGCCCTTGGTGTGAAGAAAAACTTAGAAACAAACACCTTACATGCTGGTACTTTCCATTAATAGGTTATTGGAGTTGCATTTACATTTTGAAAGCATTAGTAGCATATATCTGATGGTTCGTAAGACTGAATTTTAACATAAGCTTATTAACATAAGCTTATATTAACTCGAAATGAAAATGTAAAATATAGGCCTAACCAGGTATAGAAATAAGATGGCAATCAGTTTTTTTCTTTTTCTTTTTCTTTTTTCACAGATAGGTGTGACGATACATAACATGCATTTTTAGGGCAATATGATTCAGATGAGAAATTCTTTCTAAGTACATCCCACTGGTATCAGAATATTATATTCTTCATTTACAGCGAGCAAGAACCCTTTTTTCATAACTCACTCAAAATGCCAGTCTAGCAGAAATAACATGACAAAGGGATAATATGAAAAACAGCAAAATGAGAATTATGACTACACAGTAACATAAAAAATTCTTACAACTACAAATTAGTAAAAATCATTAACCTCTTAACATACATGGCCATGCACTTCCACATCGCTCCGCCACACTCATCAATCTGTACATTAACATTTTGAATCATCCGTCTGATTGTACTTAGAGCTTTGTGCAACTGCCGAGTGGTTCTGTCATGCTTGTTTTACACTAACGTGTGAGCTCAAGTGTGTAAATAATATCTATAAACCTGTATCTCCAACTCTTACATAAGCTCCAATTTCTTCTTGACAGGCTCTAACCTCCGACATGCATCGTTTCTAATTCTCTTAGGCAGGTTTGTAAAAGCTCTGTGCGTTCACACTTCGACCTTGCCACTAGAAAGATCAAACTGAGCAATCTTTGAACTGAGAGATCAATGCACTTTTAAGAAAGCCCAAGGGCTAAGTGTCCAAATCCCTGCAAGCTCGGATTATTTGTTTTTAAAATTTCCTCTTTGGCAATCAACCAGCAAGAGATCTGCACACAGTGAAAGGAAGACCGATTAGACCTAAATTGAGTACTTCATCCAGTATAATGCTTGATTTGATGCATATTTTGTTCAGTTTATTTACTTTCTCATCTCTAAAACCACACCTTCAAAAAAAAAAGGTACAAAAGCTGGCACTATGGTGGTACCTTTTCAAAAGGTACACTTTGTACCTATTAGGTTCAAATATGTACATTTTAATTTCAAATGTACAATATGTACTTTGAAAGTACCAAAATAGATCCTTCAGGTACAGTTTTTGTACCTTTATTTCTGAAAGTATACTTATATTTAAACAGCCATTTGTTTGTATAATCACTCTCTGTTTTCAACACTTCATTCATATGATTTAACACAGGGACCCCTTCAAAGTGATCGCCCCGAGCTGTTGCTTAGTGATTCTACACATCCACATAAGAATGTTTTAATCTGCTTATAATAGTCTTAACTTTCCTAGTATAGTGAGTTTTTTCATGTCTCGTTTCACACTAATGGTCATACTGGTCATGAGATATCGATCATGAGATGTGATCTGTGGCCCCCAGGCTGAAAGAGTACTGTTAAACAGCTCTGTGTATGATATGTGCCCTCATATTTTCAAGTCAAACTAAATGGATGATTCCATTTTTCATGAAACTGCCCTCATCTGTTTTTTAGTTACCAATGTTTGTCAAATCCCTTGTTTTCTTTTTAATAGGATTAGACCCATTTTCTTTCATTACCTGACAAGATGATAAGAAGACTTTTTAATTATTTTGGTTGCATAATGAAAAAAATCAAAGGGAGCTAAAAGCCAGTGGGAAGGGATTCCTGTTTTGTTGATTCATTACAACTTGACGAAGGTAGCCTATAGGCAGAGACCCAGATGATTGGAAGGAGAAATAGCAATTGTCATAAAAAACAATACAATGGCATGTTGTAGTCTTTACCAATATCCACAATCAATTACTGACTGCTCCTCTGAGGCTATAGAAAATCAAACGCACAATTATGAAATAATCAAATCATAAATAAGGCACCAGTTGACCCGTGCTGATCTGGACAGAGACTACCATCATAATAAAAGGCTTTCGAATGGAGAGGGCTTGACTGTGAGCTCTATTTTTAGTACAAAACATCAGTTATTGTGATACAACACAAAAAGTGACAAGAAGTACACTAACCAGTTAGAGTTAGAGTCTGCTGGATAAACACAAAAACAATGGAACCACATTTTTATATCAGCATAATAACTGGTCTTTATTATTATTATTTTTTAAAAATAATTATTAAGGGTAATAACTATAAAGATTGTAATGCATTTTGTTAGCAAGGATATTTTAGAATAAACATTGGGAATATGAATAAACAATAAATTATAATAATTTTTCTTTATATATATATATATATATATATATATAAAGTGTTGGGGGTAACGCATTACCAGTAACCAGTTACGTAATAATATAACTTTTTCCAAGTAACTAGTAAAGTAATGCATTACTTTTTAATTTTAGAGTAATATCACTGATTTATGTTTTCAAAAAAGTAATGCCAGTTACTTTGTTTTCTTATTTATTGACTGACAAATCTCCTCATCTCATGGGAGAAATCAGAAATACAGAGGCATTGTGTGTGGTGTGTGAGTGAATTTCACTCAAAAAACAGATTTAGTATTCATCAAAATGAATTAAAATAAACTCAGAATATGATGCAAACCTGCAATAATTAAATTACACAAATGTATCTAATCTCATTTTATAAACCAATGTCTTTGCTGCTGACCTTTAATGATCCAGTTCAACCATACTTACAAGCAAAAATAACAAAAACTATTGTGCTTTATTTTTATCTTCTCCTGTGTTCTACTTTACAGATGTGAATTTACTTTTTCTTCCTGAGGTTTTTTGGTGTGCTTTTACATTTGCTATAAACAGAACTTCTTATATTAAGAACAAACACTTAAGCTCTGCCCATATTTAAAAAGTAACGCATAAGTAAAATAACACATTACTTTCCATAAAAAGCAATTTGTAATGCATTACTTTTAAAAGTAACATTCCTCGTATATATAGCCTATATATATATATTTATTGTGTAGGGGAATTACAGTTCAGCAGAAGTCAACTTCAAAGCTCACGAGGAGTTCGTAGGCCGCTCTCAGTACATGCTGAAGACACCAGTAATTATACTTTAACAAAGGTCACTAATTACGTCAATAAATAGGTAAGCAGGATTCTGGTTGGTCGAATCATAGATAAACTCAAAGCATATTTTCTAGTGATTATTTTTGTGACAAGTGATCAGAGCAATAGGTCTCTCAAGAGACGTATATCAGACACGATGGATGACAAATGACGGTTTCCTCCTAGGGCTGTCTGCATCTAGCAGCAAACACAGACACTCTCTCTCTCTCACACACACACACACACACACACACACACGCACACACACACAGACATAGAGAGAACACTTATCAATAATTTAAGGTTGATGGGGCTCACTACACATGATGAAAGCATCTTCTTAGACAGTGAAAAGCCAGAATACAGTCATATTCAACCTATTTTCTAGCATGCATAAATGTGAATTTGATTAATAAGTATTCAAGAAATATTATAATTAATATATTATTATGACAGCCATTGCGCAAATCCTTATACATCCACTCCTTAGTACATCCGTGTACATCCACAATTGTTTTCACATTCCATAGGCTACATTAGCTAAAATCAAACAAGTAGGGCCTACTAGTCTGACTCACTCTGATCCCCCATGCCCCCCATTACCTCCATCTGGTGGAGACAAAACCTAACTGCAGATTCATATATACTTTCCAGTCAAACCGAAAAAAAAGAAAACCCGAAAACGATACAACCAAAAAGAAACCAACTTTTCATGTTACTGCTTTGATAATTTTGCTTAGAAAATTAAAGATATATAAATATACAAAAAAACAGTACGAAAAACACATTCTTAATCTATTAATAAAAAAATTAAAAAAAACAAAGGGATAAAAAAAAAAGAAAAATGTATTTTTAAAATAAAATATAGTATAAAATAATATTGTATATTTGAAACTACATTTGAATGGCTTGTTTAGTATAGAAGCCCGTTTCCACTACTGAATAAAAAAAAATAAAAAAAAACGTTATTGCGACTTTTTATCTCACAATTCGGACTTTTTTCCTTAGAATTGCGAGTTATAAAGTAAGAATTGTGAGATAAAAAGTCACAAAAACCTTTATTTTTACACAGTGGCGGAAACGGGCTTCCATAGTTTAGCAACTCGCCCAACAAATAGAAAAATAGTTTTTTTTTTTGCAGAAATATATATAAAATAATAACAATAACAATAACAAAAGATGGATAAAAAGTGTGTGAATAGAAATGAAACCAAAAAGTGTAGAACTCTCTTCCTAATCTGAGCTATCTAACGCTTCCCCCCAAATTACTACATTTCCCATGATGCCCCGCTCAGCAGCTCCATGTGGATGTGTCTGAAGAACGTGCGTGTACATGACATGTGTCTGCTGAGGTATGGAGCGCTGCGAGGACTCTCTTTAAACCCACAGCAGACCTTCCAGAGGTGAATGTAAGTTTCCACGCTGTTTCCAAACAACTGATTTTAACTATCTCTTCCGGTTGATACATTTGGTGTTGTTTCAGCTGCTGTGGCTGTGTGTCGGATCCTAACGTTACAGGAGCGGCAAAGCAGTGTGTTGAAGTTTAGATCAGGGCCCTGTTAACTTGAGTTCTATACGCTAGTGATTTTAGTTCTGTCCTCTAAAACCACCCCAATGTCATACATAGACCAAAGACCAAAATTTATACTTCATAAAACATGTCAGGAATTCAGTCCTGAACTTCTGGTGGATTAAATGTGTTGAAACTCTTGTTACTGAATAAATCTTTGTATTTATATAACGTTGTGAAACCGAACAAAGCGCTGCATATTTAGTTTTTCAGCTAAAGATGCCTGGTCGAAGTTGAGAGACATGTCAAAATTGTGTTAAATGCCTATTTTTAAAGTCAGATTTAAATGACTGAAGACAGTTTAAGGGAGTATTCTCAACACTGAAAAATGAGAAATGGTCAAATTGAATTAAATGGTTAAAACAAACTTAATTAATCTCTGGAATTACAGTACTTTGTCTTTAACCTGATCAGTCTGGTGGTTGACAGAGAGCCATGACCCTTATCCAACCTACTTATCATGCTCAACTTGTGACTTTTGAATCATTACTAATGTCTAACTAACAACAATCATGTATAGTTAACTTCCAATAACATGTTATAAGTAAAAATACAACAATAATGCATAATAAAACAATAATGCATAATGCATTTTATCTTAATCAAAGCAGCTTAACTTTTTCACTTTGTCAAGATAACATTTCTTGTATTATATTATTATAAAATGTTTTTTTTAATTGTATTTTATATATATAGTGTATGTGTGTGTAAAATTGTATTTGAATAATTAGAAAAAAAATATTTATATTGTGTGTGCGTGAGTGTAAAATTGTATTTAATTTGAAAAAAATAAATGTTAAAAAAATTAATACATTTATATTTTGTAATTTCAAGCCTCTGAACTGAAAAGCTTTTGGAAATCAAAAGAAACAAGTTCAATCAAGTGAGACTTCGCCTATTAGTTAATCAGCCAGATGTTAATAGTTTGGGTGTAATTGTACACTAACCTCTTTGGGTGGTGCAGGTCCTGTAGGTGGCGCTCTGTAGGTGGAGGAGGTGATGCAGCGGATGTGGGCTCCAGTCACGGTGCGGCGCGTGCTCCTGCTGCGCTCCGCGTACCTGGGTCACACCTGGGCTGTGTCTGAGCTTCCGGTGACCACCCGGACCTCACGCTTTTTCAGTTGCACTAATGTCATCAGAACAAAAGAGAGCCGCAAAACGTCCACCGAGGAAGAAACGCCATTAAACCCTCCGCAGAGTCTGGCAGGGACTGAGGGTCTTTACAAGGCCGATACGGAGTATGCCCCTCAGAATAAGGATGATGTCGACCCTCTGCAGGACAAGTCTATCGGGCTCTTTCAGAGGTTTAAAAAGACGTTTAAACAGTATGGTAAAGTCATGGTGCCTGTGCACATCCTCACGTCCACTGTGTGGTTTGGGAGTTTTTATTATGCTGCAATGAAGTAAGTGAACATCAGCATTCTGCACAATAACACACCCTTTGACTATACAAACAACGACAAGTGCCAAAAAAGTTCTGTTTTGACTGTTCAGCTTGTCAGTTCTTGTTCTGATTTATTTTCCCCCAGTCAACTCAGTGTTTTATTTAAATAATTAGGACCATATTAGATTTAATTTAAGATTGACTTTTTGGAAACACTGACCCTAAAAGATCACACTTCTTTATTAAACGGACAGTTAATTAGGAATAATTCTGCTCATAATTATTTTCATATAGATGTTGATTATTTTGGTTTAAATTATTTTCACTTAATAGTCGAAAAATAGCTGATTTTAAAATTATACACAATTTTATCCCCCCCCAAAAAAGGGCATTAAAAACTAAAGTAATTTTAAATGCCGCAGATGAATATAAGATTTATAATAATATAATGTACAGTACAAAAAATGTATTTTAGTTTTGCTAAATATAACATTTAACAGTGTTACTAATTATTACATTAACTTGAATTAAAGCAGTTAATAACTATATATATATATACATATATGATAACTAATATTGTACTAGTATTTTGTACATCATGAAATTATTGTAGCTTTCTGAATATGATGCATTTACTTATGCAATTGAGCACACTGTGCCTGTTACTTTGTTTTCTTATGGTTCCAAATAGGCTTTTAAACTACATAAATTGCTTCAAAGATCAAAACATACAGACTAAGCGCACTGGCATTAAGGTGAGGCTGGCAGAGAGGTCAAGGTTTTTCCAGATAAAGGCCGTCTGAGCTTCAGCAGGTCAGACAAGCTTTAGCAGCGTCATCTGGATGATCAACTACTGCCATACAAACAACACTTGAAGGTTACAAAAGCAATCATCTCTCTCTTGTAAAGATACACATGTTATTGTTGTGTGTTCCCTGCAGAGGGGTGAATCTGGTCCCGTTTTTGGAGTTCATCGGTTTACCGGACTGGATGGTGGGAATTTTGCGAGATTCCCAGGGAGGCTATGCTCTCACAGCCTATGCAATGTATAAGGTATATAAACAAAAACCCCTAATATGATTTAGTATGGTTTTAAAAATACATGCACGCTATATGATTGATCATTGTTAAATGTAATTCTGTTATCTGGTTGCAGCTCGCTACTCCTGCACGATACACTGTTACACTGGGCGGCACTTCCCTGTCTGTACAGTACCTCCGCAAACATGGATACCTCTCCACTCCTCCGCCTGTTAAAGAGTACCTTCAAGACAAAATGGAGGAGACTAGGGAACGACTGACTGAAAAAATGGAGGAGACAAAAGAGAGGTTTTCAGAGAAGATGGAGGAAACCAAAGAACTGCTCTCCGAGCGAATGGAGGGGACGAAAGACAAGTTTTCTGAGAAACTGCAGGAGACGAAAGACAAAATGACTTTCCGAAAGAAAGTCGACTAGACGAGAAGAGAAACATCACTAAAAACTCTTAAGCGTACTGTGGAATGTTTCACACAATCAGTAATAACTGTCACAAGGTATTTGGTCTTGACTTAAAGGGACAGTTAAACTTTTGCAGAACACAAAAGAAATGTTTAGAAAAATGTTTTTGTCCATATAATGCAAGTCGGGTCAAGTCCAAAGCAACTTTGGACCCCATTGACTTTGAATGTATTGACAAAATTCTTTTGTGTTCGTACATGTGTGAAACCACAGGAGGGTGAGTAAATGATGACAGAATTTTCATTTTTGGGTGAACTGTCCCTTTAAGGTAGTGAATGTGGTTTCCTTGGTTTCTATGCAATAGTGTGTGGGAGAGAAGCAAACTTGAACTAGCCATAATACTAGAATTCTAGTAAGCCAAAATCATATTAAGTGTGTTTGTTTGAATGTATTAAAAGTATTTCTACTTGATAACCAAGTGATAAATTAAATGGACCTAGCAGTACTATTTGATATTTAAAGCAACACCATGTAACTTTGTGTTAAAATTTGCTAAATGTATATAATGAGCGAGTACATCAAAAATTAATCTATCAAAACGAATAACTATGGTACACTATATAATAAGTGCTTGTATTTGGACTGTTCGTGTCGTCACCGCTGCGGAGTAACACATACCTGTTTGAATCACCATAGACAAACCTAGAGAAGTAGCTCCGGTTAGAATGTTTTTTCGCGGGATTGCTTGCATTTATGTTTATTAACCGCTAGAGCGCCGAAAGTTACATTCAGTGTTGCCAACTTAGTGACTTTTCAGACCTCATTGGCGACATTTTTCCAAAAGAGCGACCAGTGACAAACCTCAGCGAGTGTTTGGTAGTTCCGCGCGAGTGCGAGCTCTTTGTTTTCCCAGCGCGCGCACACACCTCTCTCTGCCTCTGTTCTGTTCAGCGCGCGGCTGAGAGGAGCAGGGCTTTCAGTTGAAATAGATATGTTGCTTCTAACTCAATTTTACATATAAAAATATAGCCAAAATCACAGCATAGCCATTGTCTGTATCTTATGTGTATTTGATGTGTCATCAGAAATCGGCTTGATTATAAATCAGGACATTAATTCAAATTAACATCTTGTAAGGTAGAGCTAGTTTAATCTAATAATGGGGGTGCATTTCAGTCACTATTTCATATTCATTCTGTTTTTCTGACAACAGAACCCATTAAATATATCAGTGAAAACAGTTATATTGAGAATTCGGGTGTATTAAATTACATTACAGAGAAGCAAGATAATATGACGGACTGACGTAATGAATATGCAAATTTACGTATGACGTCATCTAGCGACATTTCAAGTTGGCTTTAGCTACTTTCCCTTGAAAAAAGTTGGCAAAACTGGTTACATAGCATTGCTTTAATGATTTTCACTCGTTTATTTCATGTGTGTTTGTATTTGAGTTCTTGTGCATATTGCCTACACATCTAGACTTTACAGTGTTTTGAATTATTGCATAGTCTATTAAATGTATATGGACAAGCTGCTAGTGTTTTAAATCTAAAATCAAATCACCTTAATATGCCAATGTTTATTGAGAGAATAATAAAATTGATGATCTGAGAATGCATATTGCAAATTCTTTCAATATCTAAGTAAAAATTAAAGTACGAGACACATCAGCAACTGGTACTTTTAGTTTATTAGTTTTTAACTGCAGTTGGACAACAGCAGAGAAGTACAAGCATAAAAGTTTGACTATAACGGTGATTAGAGCAACATGTTTTGATTACTTTTTCTGAAAAAAAAAAAAGCATTACAGTAACAGACCTTATGCTTAAAACCTATTACACCACAATGATTCCAATAAAATAAATATGTACATGTGCATGTATAGAAAACGTCCACACACATGAACATACAGAGTAACATGAGCCGTGTAAAAGGTCTATTATTGTGTTGCTTTCTAATGCCGAGTGTTTGTTTTCTGACACTCAATAAGCATCAGAGTAAAACAAGTCTAAACCTTTTGAGTTTTGTTAGTTCTCTGTGCTTGTGCAAGAAAGAAAAGCTTCAAAAGCATCTCGGTACATTGCTCAAAAGGTCACAACTGCTGTTAGTCAGGTGCTTGTAGTCAAAATGGCATCGCTATGTACATTATCTTCAGGTATATAACTATAGACATGCGAATACAAGCTACTGTACAGCGGAGCACCAGCACATAAATATCTGCAATTTAAAATTGTTTTTTTGCTCCTATACACCACATACACAAGAATGTCTGAAATACAGTATATAACAAAAATAAGAATGTTAAAACTACATCTCTCATTTGGTTCATTATTAAACTTGCAAAGACAGGAAGCACAACACAGGGTGGCATGAAAAGTCATGTACATGTTGGGATTTAAATGAACACTTGTTTTAAGCAGGTCTGTCATTTCACCATCCCTCAGCGTTTTGTGTCAGTGAGTGGGAGTCTGGCACTGCTAAATACACATTTCACGTTTCCATTCCAATTTATAATTTGCTTTATCTAGTTAAAGTTAAAATGTTTTTTCTACAAAAGCCTGTTTCCACCAAATTAAAAAAATAAATAAATGGATGAACAAGTCATTGCGTCTTATCTCAGAACTGCAAGGTATATGCTCAATGTTTTTTTTAATTTATTCTTTTTTTTTTTTAAATCAGATTTTCTTCTCCTTTTAAAGGAATTAAAAAAATATTGCCAAAAAAAAAATAAAGTTATAAAATAAATAAAAAAAAAAAAAAAAGTAAGTTTGCAATTACCTCATATTTTTTTTTATTTTCATCTTGGTAGCAACAGGCTTTTATATATATATATA
>JAUCMT010000032.1:13873804-13897742 GCA_032357475.1 Enteromius thamalakanensis
ATAATTAAAAACTAGTTGATTAAATTCCTTTGTGTGTGTGTGTGTACATGTGCCTTATGTTGTTGGGGGCAGTGTTTAAAGCAACATCTTTAATCCAGAACAGCATTTCATTCTTTCTGTACCAAAATGTTACTTAATAAAACTCTGTACTTTCATAATTAAGCATCCTTCCGATAATGAATTTCCTTGTTTGCCAAAATAATAACAACAATAAAATTAAGTTAAAAAAAAAACACATTTGAACTGTAGGCATTTACAAATCTGTTGCCACCATGTTAAAATCTTTATATCAGCTATAAATTGTTACATTATTAACAATGTCTTTTTTTCTGTGGTTTCTACCCATTGGGTAGGATATGTGCATACAGACTAACTTTATTTACAGCACCTTACAAATAAACCAAAAAAGAAAACATTACACAGAAGAAGAAAGCACCATTGGAAGTGAGGCACAGCTAAGGTGGGAACTTTTAGAGTGCAAGTGGGTTCCTACGTCGCTCAAAAAAACCCCCAAAAAAACAAACAATAAAAACCCACCACGATCGATAGGCACCGATTCAGCTCGTGAGTAACATGCAAACTCCTTGGACAGTAGAAAACGGCAGAAAGCTCTTCCTTTTAGACAGAAACAAATCGTGTAGAACAAAGAGCAGAATTTACCAGGGTGGACAGAAAGGCAAAGCAAAAAAAGTGCAGCAGATGAGAAGCAGCATAGCAGCAACAGCAGGAGCAGCAAACTGACTAGTGAAAGCACTGAAGACGGCCAGAGGGGAAAAAATAAAATAATAATAATAATAATAATAATAGAATGCAGTGACATTGTGCTCTCACTCTTCGCAGAAGATCTGAGAGAAGCATCTGAGCAGTTCTGAGCTTTTAAAGCCTGTGCTGAAAAAGACAAGAGCATCTAGACACCATTCAAGCGACTCTACAATTCTAGATCAAGCTGAGCAGCTGGAATTATGGAATTCCAATTCTAGCCATTTTGATGGGAATCTAGAGTAATTTTGAATTGTAAATAATCATCTAGGATTGTTACATTCTGAATCTAAAGGTGATAGGATTCTAGAATTATTAATTTAGCCTACAATCCCAAGCAAAAAACGTGTCTTTTTATATAATTAAACAACTTTTAATGTTAAAATTATTTTTACGAATATTTTAGTATTCTGGCTTTGTGAAACAAATTTACAAAGTTTGCAGGGAAAATTTGTGGTAAAGCTTTTTATCAGGAAAACAAATCAACTAATCAGCATCTCAGATCTCAGTCGGAGGAAAAAAAAAAAGATCTATGACAAGCTTCCATCATGCTCTTTGTTCATAACAGTTGGACCCAACTTCATAGAAAATATTGTTTTTATTAACATAGCATGCGTTTCAAAGATTTCAGGCCGCCATAAAAAGCCAGAGAGAGAAAGTACTCATTACATGATGTTTCTTCTGCTTTATCTGGAAATTTGTCATCAACAACAGCAATTTGATCTGTGCAAGTTTAAGTGTCACAAAACCAGAATGCTCCGCTATTAACCAAAAACTATTTTGCGTTTTGTTTATTTGCTATAAAGTAAAAAAAGAAATTATATATATAGAAAGTGAAGTGTTTCTATAATTGTTGCCAGGGGTTAAAACAGCTAGGATTTAAAAATTCCAAATCCAGCCCAGTTTTTGTGGTTCTACTATTATAGGAGAGGAGAGTGTGTGTTTAGTCTGGTGTGAAGCACACAGGTCCAGACGGCATAATGTCTGTCCACAAGAAAAAAATAAAAAATAAAAAATCCCACCATGAGCAGAGAAAAAAATAAAGCCAACTAACACAGACATAAAATAAAAGCATTCAAACATTTTGATTGGCTGACTCTAACATTCCGAGTACAAATAGAGTAGCTTATAAAGGTGAGTGTGTTGCTTTTAAAAACTTTTTTCACCATAATCCCCCATCTAAAATTAGTCAACAACAAAAAAAACCCCACCATGGTCTTTTCACAAGTCCATCTGTCCTTGACAGAGTCAGTGGTGACTAAAAACAGGGGCTCAGTCTTCAGTCTCCTTATTAAAGGGATGTGTGTGTGCTAACTGGTAAAGAGTCTTTGGGCTTTCTTCTGGACCAGATTCAAGAGATTCAACGTTCTCTATCTGGGCCTAAATGATTGTGATCAATTACACCCAAGCTTAAACCGAATGCAGAGAGCCGCTCTGAAGAGTACACATCTTGGATTTCCCGACTGTATGTCTACGTGGCAAATAAGAGGAACACATATGGACAGGAAGAAAGTTTGGTTTTGAGGACTGGTGTGTGCTGGGCAGGAGCTGGTGTCAGGGTCGGGTTCACTCTGGCCGGTGTCAGAGTGAAAGCAAAGGCAACAAGACAGAGGACTGCTGGGTAAAAATAGGTATTTTCAAAAATGCCCATCACATTAGCCCTTGACTTCATCACATTTTAAACCTGATTAATTATCCTTGGGAACTAGATTATACAACATGCAAAACAGGGTTTTATATCTTTCGAACACACTGGCATTTTGATTAGAAGATTAGGCCAATGAATATCTATTTTGTGGTATTATAAGGTGGAGGTGGAAAATGTGACATGAGGTTAATAAAAAAAAAAAAATCTATAAGATCATTCGGTTTATCAGTTTTACCTCAAAAACAAAAGTGCAAAAGGCATGAAATAGTAAATTAAATAAAACATATACGGGGGAAAAAAATTAAAAAAATCAATTAAATGTATATGATAGTTTTTCAAATAATATAATAGTTTCTTACTAATGTCATTAAGGAACATTTTTAAGACCTATATATTTTTAAAGCATTATATACTTTTTATTAATATTTTTTTAACCGAGTCTTCCTTTAAATACACATTTTAAAATCAATATATATATATAATACTAAAAATAATAGCAAACAGATGATGAGAATAAGGTGAGAGAGAGAGAGAGAGAGAGAGAGAGAAGCAACAATCTGAAAGCATGTCAAACCTGTTCAGTTGTCTTACTGAAGTGAGTTTTTTTAGGCAAAATGTCAACTGTGCCACCAGCCAACTGACCTCGGATCAGCTGGAGTCTGTGAAAGTGGCAGAACATGTCAGTGGTGAGGATAGATGAGAGTAGAGCAGACTCTCTGTATTCTGTGCCTCTTTTAGATCAAGGTTATTTTAGGCTGGATCAGAGATTTTTCTTGTGCTAAAGACAGACAAGATCACTTCCCTCCGGTAGAAAGCTCGCACTGAAGCATATGATCGGAACTACACGAAAACGACAATACAAACAGTAAACACATATATCACCCCCCACTCCCCACAACCCCATTCCCAAATTTCTCTGATTAACAATAGTGCAAAGTTCAGAAAAGGGTTTGATTTAAATGTATAACAAGTCTTTAAGACAGTCAACGCCCCATGACACCTTCCGCATAAACCTTGGCACTAGGATTTGGATTTTCACCCTTTTTCGCATTTGTTTTGTTCATGCTGCACAGATCTCGGTCTTTAAATAATAATTAAAAAAAAAAAAAAATTCTATCCACACAGCTAGTATATGACGTGTGGTTTGGGCAGAAGGGGGCATTCAAGAGGAATACAACAACAAAACCAACAACAACAACAACAAAAAGCCTGTCTTGTGCGCGAATAACTTTCTCTAAATTTGTCGGCTATACAGAAGTAATACAGAGCAACAAAGGTGGGAGACTCCAGGCAGTGCATTAACCCCAGTTTTAGCGCAGCTGGACTGACAGAAAACAAATGTAATGTTTTCTTTTGTAAGCTCAGCTCCATATTGTTATTGAAAAACAAACAAACAAACAAATGGTTTCGCTTTCGCCGCGAAGACGCACTAAGCGCTGTTTGTGCACGGGAGTGTCAGGAGGGAGAACCCGTTCCCTTTGTGGGTGGAGAGTGATCGCGGTCGCCCGAACGTGCAATAGCCCCGCCCCCTCACACTAGCTCCTCCCTCTGTCGGTCTTTGCTCAGAGCTACTGTGCTCTCTGGGCTGTTTAAATCTGTCCGGCCCCTGGGCGGAGTCTGCACAGTGACGGGGATGGGCGGGTTATTGCTGTGCTGGTGGAGGTAAAGTACGATGTCCGACTGCTGCCCAATTACTTGACTGTAAGCGGGCGGAGGGCCTTCCATGCGTCCGTGGGTACTGGAGCTGGCCGCGCTGATCCCAGAGTTGCTACTGGGAGGCCGAGGCCCACCGCCACCACCTGAACTGTGCATGTCAATGAGGTCGCTGTCGAAAATGGTCCGGTTAGGCGGAGCGCGTACCGACTCTCGGTTGAGCTCGAGCTGCTGTTCGGGGTCTCTCAGCTGCAGTGTGCAGGGGCCCTGGTACGGCGGCGGCTCCTCTCCGTCTGACAGCGAGATGGTGGGAGGCAGATCGATCTCGTGTTGCAGGTACGGGTAGGTAGGCTGGAAACGTCTGAAGCGGTTGTGCTGCATGAAAGTGGGAGCGGTGAAGCGGTCCCTTGGCTGAGGAGCATACAGCACCTGCAGAGGAGGAGGAAGTGAATGCAAGAAATACAGTGAGAATGTGTCATATTAGCTACTGTTTCAATGGCTTTTCATTGGGTCCTTTAACGCTAAGAATTCAAACATCAGTAAACACTAGAATGCAAATAAAAAGGGGCCATTTAGAGGACAATGTTTTCAGCCAAAATACTGGAAACTACAGGACAACGGCACTTTGGGGATTAATAACGCATATTTTTAAAAACAGATTTCAAAGTACTAGTTTTTGAACGTGCCACCGTTATAATTTTGAAATGGTGATGTCATGTACATAAGTAGTACATGTTATGCATGTAGACATGTGCAATACATGTGGAGGCAAAATCACAAACAAACATGTACATCAATGACAGAGTACATGGTACAGTTGTTGCTGCTCAAGAGTTTGCCAACGCTTCTTCAGCAAAGTGGGACAGTGCCAACTACTGGCCTGGCATGTATAATACAGTGTTTTTGCAGATGTGTGTAAACTCAAATAAATAAATACACACACACACTAAAGTTTTCGGTTATTTAATGGTTTTTAAAGATGTTTCTTCTTTTCATCAAGGCTGCATTTATTAGATTAAAAATCTAGAAAAAAACTGTAATATTGCGAAATTATTTTAATTCAAAATAACTAATATATTTTACAATGTAATTTATTCTTGTGATTAAAAAGCATCATTACTCCACTCTTCAGTGTCACATGATCCTTTCAGGAATCATTCTAGATGTGTGATAGATGTATAATTATATACACACACTAAGCAAACACACGCGCATGTGGATCTATTATCTAATTATAAGAAGATAGGAAGCAATAGCACAGACGTTTTAAAAAAGCAAAATAAAACCACTCTGCCTTACAGCACTTCAGAAATTGTATGAGAGTGCAAGAGTCTAGAAGCTCATCTAGAACCACAACCACATAAACCAGTTTTTACAGCAGACAGAAACGTGTTCGTTCAGCATTCTACTAATACCACATCCACACAGTTAAATAATGACTCTTCCATTTCCATATAAACTCACCAGAGCCCTAAATTTAAACGGTCCCCAGTCCAGACATTAGTATGCTAATGTGCAGCTGATAAAATATCCTTCATATGAGCGAAATCTGCATATCAGTTAGCCAATGAGATCAGCCTCATTACTGCGGGGGCCACGTTTACATTAGTGAGTTTGAGGCTGATGGGAGGCAATTTACGCAGATAGACCCGGAGTGTCTGGCCTCTCAGACGACCGTCTAGACGCTGCCAGACGAGGGTGAGAGATTAATGAACTGCTGAGAGGCTGAATCCCGGTGAGAGAGACAACCCCCCACACCACCACCACCACACACAAACAATGAATATATATATGCATGTATTCTCTCTGCACAATATATTTTATGCTAGTGCTATCACTCACAGACAGTCTCAGATACTACCCTCCCTCACATACGCCTACACTGAGGGAGGAACAGGCACACACAGGCACAGAGAGGACACGCATTTGAGGAGACTTCACTGCTTGTTACAGGCAGACATGCCATTTATATAAGAACAACAACCCTTGAAACAAGGTCCTTAGAGTATAGGGCCAAAAACACACACACACACAGACACACAGAGCTTACCTCAGATGCTCCTTGTCTCAGCCCATTATCTGATGGCCACAGAGAACCCTCCTACAAACAAGGAGAAAAAGAAAAAATACAATGAGATGTAATATTCAGAATGATTAGAATTTTAAGACAGCATAATCTAGAATTCATTTAAATCAATTAATTATAATTCACTCACTGCCATAAATAGACGACTTGAAAATATTTAAAAACCTGGTTGTTAAGCAGTAAAACAGTCTTTGCAGATCCATATTGCCATTTTATGGTTGAATATATCATATGAAATATTCTTCTTCCATAAATTTATAAACTATTTGTTGAACCTTCAATTCTATCCATTGAATATTGTATTTTGATATTATATCCATATTAATAATGCTCTGTGCCTATATACATACATACACAAACTGTAAATATTCTAAAATATACAGCAATAAAAATTCTACAATAAATAAATAACCACCCATAATTTGTTAAACCCTAGTAAATTTAATATTTAAAATGACAGACATTAAGAAAAGAAATAGAATGAATGAAGAAGTAGATAAATAAATAAGATTCAGACAGAGCCCATTTGTTAAGCTCTAACAATGCTCTGTGGCTACATGTATCCATTCTAATTAAAAGAAACTAAAATCTAAACAACCAGCAAGTACCATTTTCCCAGACATCGCTGCTTGCTTCCTTCACTGGCTTCCCTCCCCCTCGCGTTCCCTCATGAATGAAAATGAAAAGTCTCAGTCATTTAGCAGTCTCTCCCGGGTGCTGCAGTGGGCTGCGCGTGTCTGAGTTTGACTGGCGTCTAGACAGGACTGCTGAATGTAATCAACATGCCCTGGTCTCAGAGGGACACTGCCATTGTGTCTCCTTCAAAACACACTGCCTTCCGAAGGAGTAATATATATGGTGTTTTAATTACACGTAATGCATCCAGTAATATATCCTAATGCAGCATTCAGCTTCCTATGAAAATTCTCTGTCCATTTGCCCATAGCATGAACAACTCAAACCTCATGCACTCCACAGCATGTTCACTACCCTTTAGGGCATGACTCAGACCAATGATCTGTATTTTTGAAATGATGTACGATTAATTTCCTCCTGTCTGTCTGGTTAAAAACTGCGCAAATGTTCTGAAAACCATCCCTGGGGTGAGATGAGACACCCACACATGTAGTGTTCCCTCTCATCAGCTCAGTGCACTGCTGCAAGTTATTTTGGATTAGACACAAAGAAGACCTTTCCAGAAGTAAACACACACACACACACACACACCCACTCAAGAGACTTTTAGGCCCTGCTGTTTTCTTCTTTTCTAAGATAAAAGCTCACCCGCATAAGATATACCAAACAAGGCTTAGAGATGACACAGCATGTGAAAAATTCATCTGTTCACTATTAGAAAATTGATGTTTCACGGCTCAGCCTTAAAAACATGCCAAGGAACTGTGATGTTTACGACTTAAAGACAAAATATATATATTTAGAAATATTTAAAACAAATGAAAAGATCACCCAGTGTCATTATTAAACATCAGAAATACTTCACTACTCACTCAATAATCAAACAAACTCTAATTATATAAAATCAATTACAATTTTTAATAAAATTATTTTTTTTTACATTAAATTAAATAATATTAATAATAATACATTTGCCTAAATATATTCTTAAAGTTACATGGGTGACGTACACATAAATACAAAAAAACCCAAATAAAAATAACCTATTTGTTAAGCACTTATTAATAAAATTATTTTAGGTGCTGATTTACTTGTATTAAATGATCTCGATGGGCTTTGGAAAACTGGTGAAAGCTTTGATATCTCCGTTTTATTCTCATGAGATTTTGATTATTCCTTTTTTTGCTCCATTTTGGTTTCCTGTCACACTGCATTTGCTTTATGTTGTTTACATTTTATTCTGTTCCCATTTATTTTCTTTCAATGTATCTTCTTGTAGTTATTTGTTCATTATACCCGTTTTCAGTTTGCTTATGCTCAGTAAGGCTGTGTAAAAAAAAAAAAAAAAAAAAAAAACTAAACTAAACAAAACAACCCCATATGATTAATATTTTCCTGGCAACAGCACAGAGACAGGAAATTGCCGGCAAATGGTATGTTTCATATGAACCATGCAAACATTCAGGCCTCGCCTCTAACATACATTTTTTGGTTTATTCCATCTAAATATTTAAGGAAAGGTTGTGACAGGGTCTTACCGGCTGCAGAGAGAGATCCTGACTCTGTGCCTGACTAGCCCGGCTCAGGAACGACCATGTGGTGAGTTTGTAGTGATTAAGCAGGCACACGACCACCACGACCATCACAGTCATCACTACGATAATAATCACGATCTGCACAAACTCCAGTTCAGCTGCAACATATAAAAACACATTAAGAGTTAAGAACAGTGCAGGATGAAACATCAACACACAGATCCTGTTTCAAACGAAGAAATCATGAAAAAGTTTAATCTGGTTTTGACCAAAAGATGGCAGCAGAGCCAAATCAAAATCCATTATGACTACAGATCCCCAAATTGGTGATATCATCTGGCAAAAAAAAAAAAAGGTGAGAGCCATTTTGGTTTGACATGAACAACAGACACAGAAAATAGTTGGATAGAAGCAAGACAGTACAGACAGTGAGATCAGGTGTACAGCTTCAGATACTACATAAAGCCTGCTTATTCCCGTTCATCATTTTTATTTACTAAAAAAAATGAATAAATAATTTGTATTATTATATTTATTTCAAAGTCAGCAGTCAGTTCAGTCTTGTTGTAGACTGCCTTGCCTTTCTTCTTTAAGGATTATTTCAACCCAAAATAAATACTATGCCTTTACTCGCCTGTGTGTCATTTAAGTGTTATTTTTTTCCCCATGGAACACAAAAGGAGAATTCTGAAGGAGTTATGCGGCTCCATTTAATGTTTGGACAGCTCATCCAGCACCTCGGGCACTATATTTGATTTGCAGGTCAATATAAGGCTTATTTTTCCTGTCTGTTTATAACTTAAATCTTTCACAAACCTTAAGGAGACTTAGAATATAGTCACATGGAATACAATGCTCAGCTTTCAAGATCTCAAAAGGTCTATGGAAAAAAGTTGATTACAGGGATAGTTCGCCCCAAAAGAAAATCCTGTCGTAATTTTCTCACTTCTTGTTCCAAACCTGTATGAGTTTTTATTTTCAATATATTTTAATTATATGGAGGAAAAAAAAGTCATAAAACTTTGTCATTATTTGCGCACACTCATATCATTTCATAGTTTCATTTTTTGATGCAAGATCGCTTCAAAGATTATTACAATTTTTCATTTCGTGCTCAATGAAAACAACTAATAGCATTCAGTTTTTTGGGTGTCTAATGATGAAACTAAAGTTTCTATCATTAACTAGTTTTGGCCTTGTAAGAACCAAAGTAATGAAGGTAAACAGCTTGATCGATGCCTCTTGAAACATGTTTTGTCTGAACATGAGGAACACCCTGCTGGACTCACACTTGCTCTCTCAGTCAAGACCAAAACTGTTCCTCAGATGGATGCTTTTGGAGTTCACAGGCTTTTCAGACAACAAAAACGAGCCCTACACCAATTGCACTGAGGGACCGTTCTGGAAGCTCGTACAGTCGAGTAAACCGAACAGAGGCTGAAAGTGAGAGTGTCACGAAGAGAGAATGAAAGAGTGAGTTGTTGCCTGCAGTGCAGTACTGCGGGATACTGGCACTCTCACATCAAAAGAAACAAACACTTCTCTCCTAATTTAGGGTGTAAGAGGAGGAAGCAAAAGAGGGAAACAGAGCAGAGGGGAGGGCGAGAGAGAGAGAGAGAGAGAGAGAGAGAGAGAGGGAGAGAGAAAAAAAATAAAAAAAAGGACACAGACAGGCAGCCAGGCAAAACAGACAAAGGAAGTGACAATCAGACAGGAGGGCAGATAAGACGGAGAGAATGAGACTAAGATCAGAATACCGGTAAGAACAAATAAGACTGCAGCCTATCAGACTGGAACTGAATCAATACAAAACAAAAATCACAGCAGGCTTTACACTAGTCCCTGAAAGCTGAGCTGCTCCTCTGACTTAAGATAAAAAAATACAGGAAATAAAGGCTAGTCTTTTTAAATGTACAGTGGCGATTTAAGAGTCCACATTCAAAATCTAATTTAACCTGGAAGCAAACATTTCTAGGATGCTGAAAAGCCTAAAACTAAGAAATAACGATGCAATATGAATTTGAAATACTTACAAATTCTGCAGTAGTTCTCGTCACTCACTAATCAAATAAGCATATCTGTGACATTGACCATGTTCAGCTTTTCTGCTTTCACAGACGTACTGATTCAAATCATAAAAATCATACAAAAAAATTTAATTACGTTTTATTGTGTGGATGAAATAATTAAATAATAATAATAATAATAAAAAAAATTGAAAAAGCAGAAGCATTTTCTTAATTGCATTCAGAACTGCTCAGAGCAATTTCACAGATTTTGTTTCAGAGTAACTCTTAAAAACACCCTAGCAACCAACTTGAACACCTTAGCAACAGAAAACTACTCATAACACCTTAAAAGCTGCTTAGACAAGCATCACCCAGATTTTCTGGCAAGATGTAATATAAATAATTAGACTGCTAAAATATATTAAACTAAACATTTAAACATTCTAAAAAAAACATGTAAAATTTGGATTCCTCTTTTAGAAATCCCTTGGAATTTTTTGCCCAACTTAAGCTGAAAGCTTATGGAACATGATAGTTGGTTTCTAGCTGTCAAGACACTTGAGATCAACGACATGCCAGGGCTTTGTGTTTTTGGAACACAGCAGCTTGTTAACTAACTAATGACCCAATGAGATCAGATAATGACCAGCTAGAAACCAGATTTTGGTTTTTGGTTTTGATGGTGTTCACATCAAGAGCACATGACTTTCTGTAACACCCACATCCAGGCACTTCAGTTTGAGAAGAAAAAAAAAAGAAACCCTACAGAGATCGAAATCCAGTTTAAATCGGTACATTGAAACACTCAAACGTTTGAGAATGAATCCCGTCTGAACAGTGCTTCAGTGACATTGTTCTTTGATTGTTCCGTCCAATTCTCCCACTGACATACTCTCTGTCCTATTTAACACTGACCTCTTATGCCAATCACAGAGAGACAGAAAGTGAGCGGGAACAAATGAGCGAGGGTCTGGGTATCACAGACTGCAGATTAGCCATACACAGACTGACTTTCTCTCTCCAGACCACAGAGAGAGGATCAAAATCCATCAGGCCGTTCTGTCACCAGGCAGAGCAGACAGAAAGCGCTAGACCAGACGAGAGAGAGAGTGTGTGTGTGGGTGATGAGGAAAAGAGGGGTGGGGGTGTGTGTGTGTGTAAGTGAGAGAGGAAAAAAAAAAAAAGAATAGAGATTTGTAGATTGAAAGAAGCAAAGTGTGTCTTGAAGGTGACACATTCAGTGGAGTAGATGGAGGTCACATCCGTAGGTGTCATTACTTCCTGCCATAGTCGATTATGTCCCGGCCACTTTATGGAATAGCTTATGACAAGTATGTGTCTGATACAGACACAGAGACGAGCATGAGTTTTCATTACATTTTTGCACTAAATAATCAGTGGCTGTGAATGGTTGTGGTTTATCGATGGCTGAATATATGTAAAAAAGTATGTAAAAAAATGTGTCATAACTTCATGTAACTCTATAAATGTCACAACTGACACGCAGGCAGCAACTTGGGTTTATAAAAATTAGAAAGGAACGGATTTCTGCTCTTTAACAAAACTAGCAAGGAACGATTAGACTAATAAAAGCATAATACCTCATGTGAACGTTGTATTAATACTTGTAATGATATGAGAAATAATAAGAATACAAATAATAATATAAAATATCTCTGTTGAACAAGATTCATCTTTCTTGTTTTTTTGTATTATAGTATTGTTAATACATTACATACACATATAGAAATTTGGTCACAAATTCATATTCTTCTGTTTTTGGGCAGCCTAGCTCTCAAACACTGCTTAAGTTACATGTGGCTCAGTTGAGAAAGAATAGGTGTAAAAAGATTGAAAAGAAACGCATATGCAAACAATGTGTTACTCTTCCTGTGAACACAACTGTTTGCTGTTGAACACACTGTGTTGTCACGACATTGTTGAGTGCTATTCTTTAGAGACCCTCCATGTTTTATCAGTAAACCCAATAATAAACCCCTCAATAAACACAAAACTGTCAATTATAAAAACTAGCAGCTTATTTCAACTTTTACTGGCAAAATGATTGCGCACTCAATGAGAACCAAAGATTGGCCAGGATGGTTAAATAGGCATCCAACAACCAAGCAATGCTGACAAGCAACTATAATAACAGAAGGAATGCAATACTCACATACAGTACTTGAGAGATGCGACTTCTCGAAGAGTGTGCATTTATTCTGCAAAGTAATGAACTGCACAAATGTCATGTAATACCCTAAAGTACTGCATAAGGTGTGTGTGTGTCAGACAATCTAACATTCAGAGATGTGTGTGTGAGAATGACCTCCCGCTGTAGCCAGATCTGTCGCGATGCTTTATGCTACAAACACACACTAATCCTAAATAATTAACAGCATCACACATAACACCCAGTGCCACACACACACAGCTCCTCCAGACGGTCTGGGAGATGGCCACTGTGCACCAGACGCTGCATTGTGCCAAACTAGTGCCGAATAACACCTGTTGCGCGCTTACCTGAGGTCAAACCCTGCCTGTTTTGTACATACAGCACAACGTGTCACCACTAAACAAACTAAAACCAACTATACAATAGTAGGACAAATCAAACAAAAATAGTGACGAGGGATTGGTCTTGACACCCATTTTGGACTATTTGAATAAAAAAACGTTGCAAGATGACATCCAAAGAAATCTGTTTGAATCCATCTACAGTGGCAGTGCTCTAGAGGTACAAGGATTTTAGGCAACACTAAACATTAAACATAAGAATGATTTAGTTTTGCTGCCTGCAAAAGTTGCCCCACTACAGGAATAAACTAAAAAGCGTTGTTTCCGTGGTAACGGCTGTACACAAAGAGCACTGTGCTCAGAAACATTGCTTTATCAGACATTACAGATATGAAGAAAAGGAAATTAAACCAATTGGACCAATCACCACAGATTAGCGTCACGCAAAGGATTGGTTTGGAAAAATAAACCGTTGAGTGAATCATTTGAGAGTCGTTGAGCAAATAAGGTAAAAACACATGCATAATAAAACAATGTTTTTCTGCATGCATGTCAACCTGTTGTTGGAGACTCCCAAAACCAAAATATGAACTGTAAAATACATTTTATTATTATTATAATTTACAAACAAATGCAACTCTTATATACATAAAAGACAAAAATTTTTTTTTGAATGGTAGTGCGTGTAACAAATCTGTCAAACCCTGTCACAACCACTGTGTGGTTATTTAATCATTGAAACTATTGGTAACAGAGCCAAGACTGACTACCTGCGGGCTAGACAGCTTATTTTACAACAGGAAATACAACATTACACAAGACAAACCAAAACCTTAGGCTAACTGCAGAGGACGTTTGAAGACATGGATTAAATTGACAAGTAGAGTGATTTTGTTTGTCAGCGTGTCTATCGTGGTCAGGACACTCCTACTTAACATCCAAGTGTTTTGACAGGCAATTGAGAGCGTCAGCGGCGAGACGGCAATAAGCGTTTTGACTGTTTACTACTTGACAGAGATCCATGCATCTTTCATACAGAGAATTCTTCATCTGTGATCTGATTTAACATGGCATTTCATAGCCATATTGCTTCATGGATGCATACGCCTTTTGGTGCACTAGTGGAACATTTCCAAAAAGGTCTGACAAACCTGTCTGAGGGCGTTTGTGAAGAAGCGATCACACAGGTTGTCTGTGTGCTGAAATGAAAGGCCAGAGGCATGCAGGGACAGTGAGGGAACAACACAAAACAAGCTGGCAGACTGGCACCCTGCTGGGCACCAGGAGAGTGGGCATCCAGCCCAGCCATGCAGAGGAACCATCAAACAAACAGCACAGACAATCTGAACCGGGTGCCACTGCCACGTTCGCCAACGCAGCCACAGCTATGCAACAATGAGAGCTTTAACTATCAATAACCAGATTATTAAAAAAAAAAAAAATGAAGACGTTGAAGGGGGAGGGGGTGACTTCTTGGTGAAAAAAGCACATATTTCGGCTTTGGAAAGATCTGGAGTCTGTTCTTGTGACAATGTATAATTACAGATTCGGCTTTGTAATCACAGTTTGCTCGAGCCAAATATAAACCACGCTTTTTTGGACTCCATGGTTTAAGGGTGGACTTGACCAAAAGAGATCACAGCTAAAGGTGTGGTGCACGATGTGGTCTAAACATCAGCACACCAAGCCCACAAACTCTAACAACCATGACCAGGATTATAAAAACCTCGTCAGACACGTTTTTTTTGTTTGTCTTTATTTCGTTTAAAAAGGTGCAAGAAGCGGTACAGTCTGCCTTGGGGCATACTTAGCAATGAAGGGAGTTTCTGAAGATCTGTTGGAAGGGAGGGAAAAAAGCCTCGCTTTCTAAAACATTCCTTCATGACCGCCAGATGAACTTGCAGGAAGAGCTTCGGTGGTGAGAATCACACTACTGCATTTGAGAACGTTTGAGTTCGGGTGGGACAGAGTTCACCGGTGACATTTCCAAAGAGCGGGTTCAGCGAGAGGAGAAAGAGAAAGGGAGAGAGGGATGAAGGAAGGAAGAAAGTCGGGTCTTTATTCCTCAAAGCCGTGTTGTTGTTGTTAGCCACACCCTCCACCTTATTAAAACGTCGTCCTTCATGGGTGGTCCTGTTTAACGGCAAGAAGAGAAAAAAAAAGTATGGATTTGTAACGAAGCACAGACCGTTTTGTGGGTTTCTCGGGCTGTCGTGGCTAATGAGTCACTCCCTGAGGCTGGATCCTGCACCAGCTGCACTGCTGCTTTGAAAAGCTTCAAGTACAACAGGCAGTTGATGTGCAGAAGCTTACTGGTTTGGGACTTGTTTGGAGCAAGATCTGTTACAAAGACAAGTGCAGACAAAACTCTTCTACTGTAAGTACTACTGTAAATAAACACTTTTCTTTTCAGTGCTCTACTCATTAAATCATCTTGTTTCCACAAAATATTAACCAGCACAAGTGCTTTCAGCATTGACAATAAGAAAAGTTACTTGAGCACCAAATTAGATTAGAATGATTTCTGAAGGATCATGTGACAAAGAACTTAAGAATGGAGCAATGCTGTTGAATAATCAGCTTTTCCATCAGGAATATTACACTTACAAGTTCACTTATAAATGCAGACTTGGTGAGCAAAAAAAATAAATTCAAAATCAAAACTATAAATCAATGGTTTTTGTCAATGTCAAATGAATATTGTTATGTACAGGGTGGGCCATTTATACGGATACACCAGAGTTCAAGATGGGTGGTGACCATGGTGGCCATTTTTTTAAGGTGTATCCATATTAATGGCCCACCCTGTATAAGTGAATTTAGGTCACAATCACAATTTTAAATGCTCAGTGTGAAAAACAATTAACTTATAATGTTGAAAGTAGTAGTTTATGAGAAAGTCGAAGTGGGACCTGTTTAAAAAAAAAAGCTATTTAACCAAATAGTGCAGTCAATTAAAGCAAGCTTTCAGTGATGGGAAAAATAATCTAAAGCAATTTTCCACAATTAAAAATCCAGAATAGGTTGGAAAATATTCAATATGGACTACAATGTTAACCAAAAGCCCACTACTATAGGCCAATAACTGAAAAAGACAGACTCAATATTAAAGGTCAAATCCAGAAAAATATCAATATAACTGGTTATGAGCTAAATTTCCGAATTTGAGTTGAAGTGAGCGGAGGCTACTCTTGTTATAGCAGGGCATTGTGCGTAGGCATCAGGATCATCCTGGGTAGTGCCAAAAGCACTCAGACTGGCATGACGACACTGGCCTTTATCAATAATTCATAGTGGCACCTCAGGGCTGCTTAACCCGGCCCAGCTTTCAGTGTGCTGAGCTCAATGTGGAGCCATGACTGCAAGAGAGAGGCTGCTTTTCTAACAGACAATCTGTTTGCCTCAATGTCTAAAGGGCATTTTGTTCAGGAACTTTGCACTTTCCCATTAGAGCTGCACCTTAAGGGGTTTTGAAGGTGTATGTAGATGTCTGAAGTACTCAAAATGCTGCAGAATTCAAAGGATAATTCAAAACCATATGTTCATGTTTAGCATGTGAAGAGTCTTTGTGAGAGGCAGGAGAAACTACTGAAAGGCCTTTTCTACCTACTGTGTGGGAATTCCCCAGAACTAAATTTATAATTTATGATCCAGACAGAATATGAACTTTTCACTCCAAGAACAGAGAAAGAGTCTGTGTTTACAGAGCTGTCCCTGACAGGCCAGCCAGAGCTGCAAACGGCACAAAGCGAGCACCAGAACACTACACCGACATCAGGTCTAGACAGACAGAAGGATGAACTGAAATACTAATAATATTACACAATGCTTCAGCCAAATCTTAATTTAATATCAAATTCTAGATCCATAAATGCTTTTGTTGGCAAGACCTTCTAGACGAAGGGGTTTTTACTGGTAAACAAGTATATCTTACTACAGTAAACATTGTTACTGGCCAAAACAACAAACTTATAAGCCATAACATGAGTCATCAAATGTTTGGGGTTTGAAAGATGTTTTTGAACGTCTCTAATGCACACCAAGGCTGCATCAAAAATACAGCAAAAACAAACAGTTTTCTATTTTTTTTTATAGATATTGAAGTGTCATTTATTCTTCAGTGTCACATGACCCGTTAGACCTTTTTCTAATATGATTAGAAATATTTTCCTTTAAACGGACAGGATTTCAGGCTTCCTAAATAACTGCATTTATCCGAAATTAGCCTAATAGGTTCTTAACATTATGAATGCATTGTTTTTTTATCAAGTATAAGCATCCTTGGTGAACAAAACTTATAATAAAATAGAATAACACAACAACATACTCGCCTCAAACCTTTAAACAGTAGTGAAGATCAACTTAATATGATTTTACAAAAATAACTGTAACTTTAATGAAAGATATTTTGGCAAAAACAAGTCAATGTGATACATTTTAACAACGTTTAAGAAACGAAAATGTAACCACTATATACTTCATATAAAATGAGAGCACTGGCAACTATAGAATTTTTTTTTACTTCTCAATTACCAAGAAATGCATGTCATAAATAAGCTGTTAATACAAACAAACGTCTCTATCAGTCCATAAATGTTTGCACGCAACCCCCAGACAGTCTTCTTGTGGGCGCTTTGTTTATAAAGTCCGGAAGGCAGGAGACATTTGCTCCAGATTCGAGTTAAAACACTGTCGCTGAGTTTGCGTACCAGACGCATTCAGAGACAGATTGCGGAGAGCCGAGATCAGACATTTACGGAAACATAACGCGCGTGGAGCAGCTGATAAGAGCTGACAGCCAGACAAGACTGCAGGCGGAATTTAATAAAACACACTCAGAGTTAAACTACACGCTCCAGCTCGAGTCACAGACGTCAAAACGCAAATTAACTCGGACATAATTAGCCACGAAGAGAAAAAAAAAAGACTCACAAATCTCCATTCCCTGGAGTTGGGATCCGCATGTGACGTTAGAGCCATCCGGTGCGGTGAGGTTTCGCATGGAGTACGCGGGAGACTTCAACCGGTGCACGAGCCAGCCGGTGTGCGCACGTCCAACAGCTCGCGCGGAGACTGAAAGCCCTAGGCAACAGCCTTGACATGCTGTTTTTTTCACTACATGCTCTCGGGTAACCGCTTTACTTCGTTCTGACTTACTAAACTCAACTCGTCCGCTCTCTATCTCTTTTTTTGACCCCTCCGGTTGAACACAAAAATCAGAGTGTTTGTGAGATCAAGCCGACGGAGCTTTTCTCCACCCCCTCCTGCACACCCCCACACTCTGCAAGAGTCTACTCGCACGCACGGCTGGTCTGTCGGTGACCGGCTGAGAGGGGGTGGTCGAGCGCAGCGCTCGGGTGTCTAGTGTTACACCTCCCCATTAATGCCAGACACAAGCAGTCAAGGCAAGCATTGTAGGGGGCTGACCTTGGGGTGACCCCGCTGTCTGGCGACACAGAGCACATGTGTCAAGAACTACAGCCCCCCTCCGTCCAACTACAGCCCCTACAGTCGGTCTATAAATAACCTGGCAGCTACATGGGCTTTTATTGTAGGGCAAGGCAATACACCCGAATCCACACTGGGCCAAAGGGGAAGAAGAAGTGCTAAATAGTCTGGAATTCAGAGAAATGCACGTTTTTTGTTCCTCAAGTGCATTAAAAAATATATATCTCAAATATTTAATAAGTGACTAAAATACAGGCAGTTAAGCAGAAGGCTGTTCTACAATATTATACATATAACAGCTTATTATATATATATATATATAAAATAAATAAACAATAATTATAATATTATTTAAATAATATATATAAAATAAATAAACAATAATTATAATATTATTTTTTCCACTGATTGGCTGGGATCTCACCCTTAGTTAGCAATTCAGCCCTCAGGAGAATAAAATGACATTTAACTGTCTGAGGTCTGGTCTGGAAGTCGAGTCGATCTCGACACACATATGCAGACAGACACATCCCCCAGTTAAAGCAGACATGGGGGAGAGACAGTCGGGGGTTTAGGGGTCAAGTCTGAATTTGAATGGCTGTCTCCTCAGGAAGTCTCTGGGGCAATGAGGTGAATTCTCGCAGCATGCAAATGCTAC
Source organism: Enteromius thamalakanensis (assembly GCA_032357475.1). NCBI lineage: Eukaryota > Metazoa > Chordata > Actinopteri > Cypriniformes > Cyprinidae > Enteromius > Enteromius thamalakanensis. The sequence continues at coordinate 13,892,751 of JAUCMT010000032.1, forward strand.
CGGGGCTGCTTCTAAAGTAAGAGAGACCTGCAGCTACATAAACTACCACACCATATCTTTTCTAAATCATTAAACATAACCAAAATAAAAGAACATTAGAGAAAAAAATAATAAAATTAAAAGTGAAAAAACGGTTTACATTTTTAAAAATAAACTAAATTAAACCAAACAGGTTTACTGTTGCTTTCTGACGAACAGTGCCACCTTGTGTCTCCACCAATCCACAAATCTTTCTCTACAGCAGGCTTCATCCAAATTTTTTATTTTTTTTTTATGTAGCAAGGACTCGAGACCCCCTGTTAAAATGAAGAATCACATTTTAAACCTGTATCATAATCATAAATTACATTAAGTATGTAAATGCTTTAAAATAATACTCTTCATCATGGCTTTTTCCCAGCAAATCTATAAAAATAAAATTTAGCTTTTACCAAAATGAACTGAACTTTACATTTTTGTTAAACACATACATTCATTACTACCCAACAAAAAGTTCTCTGACATGACAGTCAAAAAAAATTTGGCTTGCCCCCGAAGTACCTCCATGGACCCCCTAGAGGTCGCAGACCCCCTGATGAAGACCCCTACACTGTGTTTTTAACCAAAAACTAATATCAGTTCAACAGCAAAATTGTATAACAACAACACTTTAAATAATTATAATTATGCTAATAGAAATGCAAACAATGCTGTAAAGCAGTAACTGGTGGCCAACAAAGATCATAATCCTATTCCGTTAACCTTGAAGAGTATGTATAAAAAGCCAGATAGTTCATAACAAAAAGGAAACTTTACAAGACCATACAATGTGTACAACAAATAGCTGATGACTAAATCCTCAAAATACCAGTGCTGTTTTACAGATTACAGCAAGAACTAAATTACACGGTGAGCTTCACTTGATGACAGGTTTCTTTTCTTTCTCTTTTTTTTTTTTTTTTCACAACCCATCCCATGCCTATGTGGCAGCTATAAAATTGTGCAACCCGGTCTGACGGCAGAGGGAAAGTCCTGTGAAACAGCGAGACGCAGACATGTGAAAACATTCCAGTCATAACCTGTAATATAAGTGCAAGAATAAAAACGGCAGCCATCGCAGAGACACTTCCATCTGCAACCTGCGTTCTGTGATATTCGCACAAATCCCTGCAGGACGTGGCGTGCGAGACGGGGAGGAAGGGGAAATTGTCTGCTTGTGTGAGCGAGTTTATGACTGGGGATTGCTATCTGCAAAGCCAAGATGGGCCGCCTGCAGATGTGATGCACTGCAGTGTGTGTGTGTGTATATAATCATCAGGTATTGAGTTTTTTTTCACCTCTCTCCTGCAGCCTGCTGAGCATCGTAATGGGTCGTCTGCCCAGGAGTGAGGTAATGTCTAGGTTTAATGCCAGCCTCCTGCACTGGCGCACACACACAGGGGCACAACAGGAAGAACAGCAGGCGCCGCAACTCCCAAAATGGCTGCTGTTGTGACTCTTAATGATGCTGACAACATAATTAGCATTTTGCTAACGAGCCACATGGCAGCGCTTCCTTCCCCGGACGCTGCCATACGGCCTCGCGGACAACACCTGCGTACTCTCGGACCCCCTTTATGACACATCATCTCCTCACTAATACAGACACAGAGACGGCAAACAGTCATCAAAGCAGAAGATCTCGCTGACAAATAACCGTGTGTTTCGCGAAGTGGGCCACTGCCCAGCAGGCTGTCAGTTCTGACTCCCAGTTGCCGCAAAATACTATAAAAACCTCATTAAATAATAACAGCACTCCATATGTCCGGTTGACATCTTTGTGTGTTTGCAAACAGGGGAAGCTAACCTGGGGGTTTGATGTGTTGCTGTTAGGGACTTTTAGAAGTAGGAAAACCCAACCACACAGAAACAAAGGGCAGTAACAGCACTATCCCTTCAAGTGAACACTAGAAATGTGATTAAGGCCCGTGTTTGTTTTCACAAGAGAAATCCAGGTTGCTGATGTAGCTTGTGTAGCTTTAAATATTTAAAGAGATAGTTCTCGGAGTCCAAAAATGAAAAATGTGTTATCATTACTCACCCTCATGTCTTTCGAAACCTTTGTGACTTTCTTTGTGTCTGTGGAACACGTAAAAACGTGTTTATAGCAGGCTAAGCTTCTCATTTCAATGCAATGACAGTGAATGGTGACCAAGCCCTTTTATGCAAGATTTTGGTTGAATAATAGCTTAAATTTGGTCTTTGGTCTCATGGCATGAGAATGAGTAAATTAAAGGGTTGCAAAATTAAATTGTAAATGTAATGAATTTTTTAGTTAAAAACTAACTTTGTTGGTTTTTAGGGGTACACAATTTAATAATAATAATAATGAAAAAACTAATATATTACAATAATGATGAAAGTTAAATTATTAATATTGAATAAAAAAAATAAAAATAAAAAAAAACAACAAAGACAAAACACAATTTTACAGTACAATATATATGGCTGTCTTTATTCATTCTCAAACATTAAACCGAGCTTTTATTTTGGCGAACCACCATAAGGAGTCCTTAAAGCTTGTTTACAAGCTCTTCTCATTACATGTTTTGGAAGATGGTCGGTGGATATTGCATTCCCAAATGCACGTCACAAGCAACCCAAACTCAGAGCAGATGCAGATAGGAATTTGTGTGAAGTTGAGCCTCTCTGAAACACTGAAAACACTGGATCTCGAGCTCGCTCTGAAACATACCCAGCATATATTGAATTAAATCACCACCTTGATGATCTCACTATCATCTCACATTTCAGTTTTATTTTGATTAATTTTGCGGCCTTAATAAATGAAAATTACAAGTAAACTATGTCTTTAGTACACCAAAGTAATGATGTACAACTCTTAGTACAAGTTAATGCAATGACGTTAAGCTTCATTCATTTCCTGTTGTTTCAAACCTCAGAGCCTCTAAACTCAAAACAGATCTGGGCCTAAGGGCAAACTATGAGTTGACAAAAACATTTAATATTTTCTTTAATGAAGTGATTTTAACTGCGGACTGAATCACACACTTATTCAGTTGGTCCCAATTTAACAGATAGTGGTGTGTACTAAACTGATTTTGCGTGATGTTTGGTTGAAGTAACCCTTTAATAGAAGTCTATTGATCTCTTTTTATGGTTTTACCTTTGTGACCAAATTACAGTTGGATCTAAATCTAATTATGATCACCAAAAGTTTTCATTTCATATCTTTTAGAGTGCAGAGAGTTGCCTCTATAGCTCAAAGCTGAAGCTATATCCCTTCCGCATCATTTCCACTCCCTAAAGAGTTTAAACCCTTTTTGGTTAGAAGAAGTGATGTTTACATCAGGGCCCTTAAATTTTCACTCCACTCCCCTGAGTCACATGTTCAGCCTCCAGCCAATCACCACCCACTGATTCCCAAAAACTGAACACAAGGCTGAGAGCACAGCAGACTGGCTTAAAGTGTTTGCTGCGACACACCTCCTGCGTGTAGGTCACCAGAGAGAGAAAGTGGCACATCTGACTCGAGCTCAGCTGACCCAAAACTTCAAAGCTCTGACCCAGAAAAACAGACAGGAACATGCACATTAACTGCTTCGATCATAGCAACTACAAAATTAAAGCTATTCTCAAGTGTGACTCTTTCAGTGGTCAACAATAACTGAATAAAAGTCTAATAGATTTTTGAAAGGTGATGCCCACACGAGCACAACTTTTCTGAACTGAAAGCCAACTAGAACTGAATTGAATCCAGGAACAGTTTGAAAAAGGAAAACAATACTTTGCCCTAATGTTGGATGCTGTGGTGCTAATACTTTTGCTATGAAGCACGTAGGCATATTAAAAAATGAGAGTACAAGTGCTTTGCTGTAATTCATACACATACATAACAGAAAAAAGACTCACTGTTCTGGCATGATGTTTTTAACAAACAAAGAGCCATTTAAAAAAACAAAAAACAAAAAAAAAAACAGCAGAAATTAAACAGCACCTCAGCAGGATACATTCTTCTCATGTTTCATTCTCTCTCCTTCATACACACACACACACACATTAAGAATTCATTTATTCCATTCATGCATCTTCAAGCAACAATGCAACCTGACATCCTGCAATCAGAGAGTGAATGAGTTTAGGGTCTGAATTCCATCCATACAGCCATGACTGATATGACATAAAAACACATTACGAGGCATTATGGGTAAACTGGAAATGAGCTAATAGGATGTCTCAGTATGAAAGTCTTTATTCACTGAGGGGGGAGAGAGAAGAAATTTGTGAGAAATGAACTCCTCAGGGGAACAAAAACACAATGGGTTGGAAAAGGGAATGCAGAAAGAATGAGAAAGATTTCTCATTTGCATTCCAACTCATTTAAAATGGTTTAAAAATGGGCAAACATTTTGGGAGCGGGAGGGCACATGATTAAAAAAACAACAACAACAAAAAAAACATACCAGGGAGTTTTTGTATCACTTTCTGAATAAAGCTATTTAGGTTGAGCAGCAAGCTGCTATGAAGGCATTGAAACATTAGTACAAGCCTCTGACTTTAGAAGAAAAACACTCTGAATAAGTAGTGTATATCTTTAAAGGTTGACTATCTCTATAAGAGCTGGTTTGTAACAATTATCTAAATTTAACAAGGGTGTTGCCATCCATTTAAACTCCAGATTTTCATCCACATCATCAGCGCTTTGATTTGGTAGATTGAAGGTCATTTCATCCGTCCTGTAGAGATTCTTAAGTTGAAATGATTGTGTTGTTAACAAGGGAAGTGTGCTTTAGGAAACATGCCTTTTCAAACATGATCGTTCTTTATAGCGTGTCATGTAACTGTATGTGAACATAAACTATTTGCAAAGTTGTGACGCCGACAGCGCACTATAAATACATTTATTGTCTATCAAAAAAAAAAGTCTGCTCACATTTAGGGCTGGGCGATTATACGATCTCGATTTGTGATCGCGATCAAATTAAGTTCGATCACGGTGATCAGCTGTGGGTA
>JAUCMT010000032.1:13906768-13917527 GCA_032357475.1 Enteromius thamalakanensis
ATATACATATTTTTTTAAATAATTAAATATCCTGACATTCAAATTCTATTCTATAATAGAGCTTAACTAAACAAGTTGTTATAATTAAGAATCAAATATATTGACATAGCAAACCTATTATTTTCTAAATTCTATAATATAGAATAAAGTTAATTATTTTTATGTTTATGACCACTAACCATAAACTGCAGATATAAAATTCAATGAAAATTTACCATCTAATTGTTACAGGCGAAATAAGAAATCAGAATATTAAAACATTAGAAATAAGATACCAATAAATCAGCCAGTCTTTTACTTTCAAGAGGTTGGTTGATGTTGATGGATCTCGGACTAACCTTTCAAACATGTGACTGAAAAGTGTGATTGTTTTCTGGACAAAACAATGTTTTTCCTTCCAGACAAAAAAAAAAAGTTCCTGGAATTTAAATGCTTTCTTTGGTGAAGAAATTCTTTACATTTCTGAGATGTTTCGAGGAATAGATGTTCTGAGTATACATTTATGCCCAATGAACACATTGTCAGTTTTGATCTTTTTAATGTATTATATTTATCATGGGTTACAACCAAAGAGGAAAACTTCCTCAACATTTGAAACAAAAACCTCTGACAAAAATTGGCTTGCATATGCTGCACACTTTTTTTTTTAAATCAATGTCGGTGTGGATGCACTTAAAAGGTCATTAGCATCATAAAAACAACAACAACAAAAAGCTAGTGAACACTAATGCAAGGGTGTTTCTAATGGGACAGTAAATTTAACATCCTTCTCTCTTCTGAATGCCATCATCAGGCTTTATCAACTGTTTTTCCTTTTATTGAAAGTCTAAAACACTATAGTAGTTTTTCTTCTGCTTTGAGCAAATGGGAATGCAAAAAATATGTTTGTGGTATTCTCCCATTCACTGCTCTTAAAATTAATCCAGCTATGACGACTTCCTCTGCTGAGATGTGAAATGTGAAATTGGTTCATTGCCCAGCGCAAAAAACAAGCACACAAACAAAAACAATAATAATCGAACTAAAAAAATAAAAATAACAAACTGAAGCAGATATTGAATCACATTAAGACACAAAAGCCTCCACCTGTAGAGACTCTCAGAGTTTGATGAATAGGCTGAACAGCAGCCATGCTGAAAACCACTAAAACGACAGCAATAAACGCCTGCTAAAATATTCTCTGTATCTGTCTGTCTGTGTAATGTGATCTCAGCGGGGGGTCTGTCTCTTTCTCACTCTCGGTGCCTGGTTAAATCATGATGAAGCTCTTAGGAACAACTATTCGCTGAACTGAATCCTCCAGCCAGACTCCAACATCATAACAGCCCATGTCTTTAATCATTAGTGAAAATGACTAATAGCTGCTACCTTGCCTGTCTCAAAAGAAACCTCAACAGGGTGATTAAGACTCGGGCAAGGAACAGTAGGGTTTTGTATCAGCCTAAATTTGTTTACTTGCCAATAACAACCAGCTGACTGTACATTATCCCACTCATTACACAGCATTTACCAAACTAAATGTTTTATTCTCTAGCTTCTGCTAAAGAAAAACACCATGGTCCGGGAAACCAGAAAAAAACATCCACTATTACAAAGTGAAAGGCTATCGTGTTCATGCCTTGCGGTTAATCAGACAGATTAACCACTTTCCTGCCCATGTCCTAAGCTGACCTGACAACCAGGATCTGCGGGTTAACAAATGATGACTCAGCTGTCTGGGTTAGTCAGTTTATAGATGATGTGTGTGTGAACCAGTCATGTTTAAGTTTTAGTGCCGACATCGTCGACGGGAAACAGAACAAAGCATTTCAGAAAGGCCTGAACAACCTATTTTAGGTTGCAAAGCCAACACCTCTTGCAAGAGAATTAAAGGATCTAACCGCTAATTAAACATTTTATTATTTAGTCAATTTCATGATTGATTCTGTAGAAAAAAAAAATTGTAACAGTCGTCTTCTGATGCAAAAAAAAACAACTTTATGCTCCACTTTAGTGAAGCATGGCTTTCACTAAAGCTAACCGACTCGTGAGTCATTCGTTGGAGAATCATACATTGCTTGCTGCATATTTCACGCTCTGGATCCAGTGACAGTGTTACTCCACCACAAAATAAGTAGTGCAGAAAAGATGGAACTGTATTGTAAAACACCCGTGTGAAAACCTTAACCACAGATCATTCAGCTCTGATAGTAGAGTAGAGGTAAAACATCTAGTTATAAAAAAAAATACACACGAATAAAGGCACTGTTTTTGTTTGTTTATCAAACTCCCAAAGAAAAACGGATAAAGACAAGTGAAAAGCACCCACGTTGTATACCACACACGCAGAACCCGGTCTCTGTACAGACACTAGCTAGTTTAGAATAGATACAACAGCATGAATTCATGACAACATGCCTGTCTGCGCAGTGTCAGGTTGGATGTTGTTTTGACAGCCTATCATTTTCAATACAGCAGTACCTGCATTCCTTTTTTCTTTGGACAGTCTCTTCTCCTCTGTTGTGATTACTGTATGTTTTTTTTGCTCTTGTTTGCCCTTAGCAGTAATTTGAGGGACTGCACTTAATCCCACCTCTTATGTATTTCGGCCCACCTCTCTTAAGTGAACAGTTTATTTAGCTTAACAATCCTGCGCTGCCAACAAGGCAAAATGTGGGATGTATTAAACTCTGTTTTATGCAATATGCTGGAGATTTTTGTTGCCTTAGCAACAGCGAATGAGATGACTTCCTTTCTGCACCCAAATAGAAAAGTGATTACCCTTTAATATAACACACTAAAGTGATCTGAAAACATTAATGGTTTTATTGATCAGGTCAGGTCTTACATCGACTACTGCATAATATAATGTCACTTAGAACACGGAGATGAGACGCAACATGAAGATAAGGCAAATAAAATCAATCAAATTTGGAGCCATGTGGGTGGAAAAGACTAAATCAATCAGTCCTCCAAAAACTGTATTGTTCAGACAGAACAGGAACACACACACACACACACACACACACAAAGCAAAACTGAAACACAGACGCAAACAAACACGAGCCTTTGAAGTGAACGTCTAATCAGTTTCAGGATCTCTCCTCTCAGCCAATCAATCGACAGCCCTCTGGGACTCCGCCTACAGCGTCTAGACAGCTAGACCTTTGCTGCTCTACTGCATTCTGCAGCGGTGCACACCGCAGAGGTCACGGAGGTCAAGTCTAGCATTAGCTCAAACCAGACACTTGTTCTCAAGGGGTTCTCCATACCATCCATTCCATCACTTCTTTTACTTTTTGAAGCAACTGAATTGTAAATTGCTTGTACATTTAAGATATTCATTAAATTCAGAAACAAAAGTTGATACTGATTTAAGAAATGAATACATTTATTTAGCAAAAATGTCATTAAATTGCAGAAATAAATTAGAGTGTATGCAATTTCATTGTTGCAAAAGGTTTTCAAACAAATGCAAATGTTTAGCTTTTTAATGTTCTACAAAAATATTAAGCAGCATAACTTATTAATAATGTTAATAAATTGTGTTTAATCTTAATAAATGTTTCTCTAGCACCAAATTTAATGGCTGACTGGCACTGAAGACTAGAGTAATAGCTGCTAAAGCTTTGTCATCAAACAAATGCATTCTACATTTCTAAATGTTCACATTTTTTATTGCATTTTTGCTCATATAAAACACTTGACACTTTACTTTTTGAATGGTGAGGTTTATCTTAAACTATTTATTGCCTCAAACGGACACTGACAACAGCTCTGTCTGACTTTGCATGGTTAGAATGACGCATGACCTTCTTTCAGACCTGTGAAGGGTGATTTAGCCAACTAGAGATGCTGTAAATAATTAGAGTCCTAAAAGTTTGTGTTTACGACGTCCTCTAGAAGAGCTGATGTCAAAGTCAAGCTGCAGCATGAGGGAGAGAGCGAGAGAGATAGAGAGCTTGGTGCAGAGTGCTGCAGTGTCCTGTATCAGAACAGAGATCATCTTTGAAGCATTAGAGAAAGAGACATTACACGACTCGAACCCCCACTACACCATTAATGGGTTTCTAAGTCTCATCTCAATCTCCATTAAATGTAAATATACTTGGAATAATAGTGATACTTATTGATGATTAAAAACAAAACAAGAACAAAAAAAAACCCCAGCAGACTGAACTGGGTTTTTTCCCCACATTTCCAGCTGATGAATAAGTGACAACTACGAGAAATGTGGCAAACAGGACCTAATTTTCCCGAAATTATACAGTATATTGTAGTTTTGGAAACTCTAGTACTGACAGATGGACATTTGTAACACAACAGATGCGAAGTCCCTTATTTCCAATGGAAACTCACAGAAAGGTTCTGACGGGATCAGATTTGAACTTCACATGAATTGATAATTGTGTGAGAATTACCAATTATTTTTAGTTCATTTCTATTTCTGTAGAATTGATGATAATGAATAAGTCAGAATTCAACACTGTGGCAACCCATAATATGTTCCTTTTAAAGTACTGGCAGACATTTTTTATAAGCTTTTACTTGTCTGAAAAAGACAGTTGCTTAACAAATGGCTAAATGGGACTACATGGGTTGTGGGGGGACTTTAAAATCACACTGAACCAAAATACTCATCTACTAATATATCTTGCTCTTGCAAAATACTCAAACTTCCAGAAAAATGTTTTTACTGTTGGAAGCTTAATAGTGGTGACATTAAAGTCAGGCAATGTAGTTCATTAATAGCCTACATTTAGCTTTTGTAAGGCTGTTACTGGCTGTGGTACGAAACCACAGGCGAACAGTGCTTTTACACCAACCGTGAACCAATGGATTGCATTCTGCTAATTCACACCTGCAAATGAGGTTACGCCGAGCAACAATGCATTGTTAATCAGATATGCATCTTTTGTATTATATGGATTTAACACCGTTTGTTGCACAATATAGAGTATTAAGATAAAGTTTGGTTATACACTGGAAACACAAACTAATCGATAATGCTAACAAATATACATCTTAAAATATAAATACAATTATTACCAATCTACATTTACAAATGTAGGAAATTATAAAAGATTTTGCTTAAAACCCACTTTAAGTCATTATCGAATGCTTGCAATAACTTCTGATAGAGATCGATTCGATTCAAAACTGACATCATGCCAACAATTGGCAACAACTTTTAAAGTCCTTAACTTCTGGTGACTGTAATTAGTCACGATGAGCAGAGTGTGTGAGAAACAAAAACTTTTGTTGGACACCGAACTCATTTTCTGTGACAATTTAGAAACCAAGGGAACCGGTGTAATGCCAACTTCCGGGTTAGCCTAAATATGCCATTAACACAGCACTGAATTAACACAATGCTGCTAGGAAACGAGCTGCGATGATTGCCTGCAGCGATAAAAAAACCCTTCAAAAATAACGTAAAAAGGTAAGTTTAGCTCTGCACAAGCTGAGGGGTAGTTAGTGTCTTTATCACTGCTCCCCTCATGCCCCGGCATGCCTCCATCTGTCTCCCACCACAGGATACCAACCAGGGACCCCGACCCTATCAGACCATCTCTGCCATATGTCTCTGCTCTGAAAGTAACCATAGGGATCAGTCTTAGGACTTTGAGAGACATCCATCCGAACCCAAAAAGTGAGGAAACATCGTCTTGACAAGCACAGAGCAGAGCCTATTTGCTACTAAAAAGCAGATGTGCACTGCACTGATTTATGCAAAATATGTTTGTTTTTTTTAAACCAAAGGAGACTAATCAGTGAACACATAGGTGGCGTGACCTTTTCCATGGAACGATCCATAAGTGTCCGGCTGTGATTGCTGCCTGAGAGCCGCTCTTTTTGGCTGCGCCGTTTTCTCTCCAGACTAAGTATGTTCTGAGGGGGGCACAAGTAATTTTAAGATCCTCTAGGGTGTCCTTTCTTACACTGATCTGGGTCCAGTTCTGCAGCGTGTCAGATAATGACAGACAGCAGGGTTTGCAGAACGACAGCTGATCCCGGTTCAGCGTGTGTGCGGCTTCTACCCAAAGCCCTTATGCCACCTGACGTTTCAGTGCCAGAGGCCAGATGATGTGGTTCGCAGCAAGACAGGAAGCTTGGCGTACGATGACTCCGCGTCAGACAGACGGCTCTCAGCGAGACAGGAAGCTTTCTTCCCACAAGCAGTGAGTGTTCCGGTCTGGAGTGGGCTGCTGTCCCAGCTCTCAGCCTCAAATCACTCACACACCAACAGAATAGTGCTCGATTTACCACTACAATATTCACAAGCCACTATGCAACCAATTAAACACTACAATTTATTGCTCAATATCAAGAAGTTGAAAGTTACTTTTATTTGTTATTAATATTTGCTACATTGTTTGTCAAAATAATGAAAAATTAAAACATTAGAATATTATGATTTGAAATTAGTAATTAAGTATGAAAACTAATTTTATTCATTATTTTGAATACATTGGACTAAAGATTTAACAGTGTTATTACATTAAAAATGTGTTTTTCATTATTTTTTGATAATTTGAACTTTTTATTATATATATTGTAATGCACTATTATTTAGGCTATTTACTGAAACAAATCTTTACATTTTTTATTTTTAAAACCTAAAACATACAGATATACCCCTGGTTTCACAGACAAGGCTTAAGCTAGTCCCAGACTAAAATGTTTGAGCTGTCTCAATTAATAATAATAATAATCTTGAAATCTCTGAAATTAATTAATTTATTAATTTAGAAAATAAAATAACTCTAACATAAGTATGCACCATTATATATATTCAACACAACTTTTTAAGAAAATGGGGGAGAACTGTTAAATGCATAATGAAACAAATAAATAAAAAGGGTAATATGAGCCATTATGGTACAGATATATTTTATTTCTTTATTCCAAAGTAAAAACCACATCAATACTAAATAGTATTTTTGTATTGATGATAAGCCATGCAAAACAGCAAAAGAAAGATAAATTAACTTAAAAGTGAACATATACATTAATAAATTAAATAAAAATACACAAATGCTTAATCTTTTGCCTATTTGTGATGATCACTCAGCAAGCCTGCTGGGTAATTTGGGCGGTCCGTGGCCAACAGAGTGCATTTTGTGCAGGTAGACAGGTGCTGATGCACTGTAAGTCCTGTTAAGCTTCCCTCACGCTTTGGACCGATTTATCATTCTTCAGTCCCTGAGCTCCACGCGCCTCCACGACTCACTGTTACACTTGGCCCGATGCCACCGCAGATCCATCAGCCGACACTCTGACACACCTCGCTGTCTGCCTGGAGCGGATGACATCACAGCTGGGACACGAGCTCATTTTTCAGGAGTGGAAAGTGTCCTTCTGTGTCGATAAACGTCATTCAGGGGTAACGCAGAGGAACGGCTCACATTCATAAATACAGAATGAACATGAAGCAACGACCCTTGGACAAGCGGGACCCAGAGTCGATGACTGAAAGCCACAGGCGTGGAGTTAGAAGTGAAATAAGCATCAGATAAATGCTCTGTTGGACTCTATCTGGCAGCGTGTGACACAGTCATGTCTGTGTCTCTCAACTGGGCCAGAACCTGCAGCGCACAGGAAAGGACACAGAGAGCGGAGTCTAAAACTGGGCCGAACACTAGTCACGACAGCCACTGGCAGCACACTCAGTCCAAGTCTGGACAGGGTCAGCTGACAGCTACACACACAGGCAGACGGGAGGGCACAAACACACACTCGCGCTCGGCCCCCTTCTCAGTCTCACATGCATAAAATATTAACAAGCAATTAATAGGGCCTGGATAATAGGATGTTAATCGCTTTGGACGCCACTGACATTACTAAGAAGCCATTTCAACATTTCACAATCATGATTAAGATCATTTTCTATCTTTTTTGGAGCTCAAACGTGACATCTGTAAGTAAATATTAAAGCCTCAAATGAACAAATGTGATTTAAAATGAGTGTCTGCAAAGAAAACGACCATCCATCATGCTCCAGTCCAAGTAACTCAAGTCAAGAAAGCCAAATATAACTATTGCACATTAAATCAACACATTATTAAATCTGACAGAGCAAAACTATGGTAAGTTATGGAAAAAATTCAAGCAATGTTTGTAATTTTGCTACCCAAACACTTTCTGATTAGTCCACTGATAACCACTGTTCATGGCAATACACTATGACTAAACTATGGATAAAAATTACGTTGATTTATAATTTTAAAAAGTCATAAGTTGATCTTGTTATCAGACGTGCAATGCAATAAAAGCATAAAGCTAATAATAAACAAATAAATAAGGATTAAAAGAAAAAAATGCAAATCCGTCAAAATCAATAAATCATGAAACATTTATTAAAATGTTAATTTTTGCATTAACAAAATATTTCTTTAAAAATATATTTTTTATAATAATAATAATAATAATAATAATAATTTTTAACCTGCAACAACAAGATTTGATAATTAGCTTATGATGACAGGGGGAAAAGAAGACGGCTCGCGCTGTCTGGCCCAAAATGAGCCCGGTTACGTCTGGATGAAGAACTGGGTTACATACAGGGTCCCGTTAAAGCAACCGGCTGCGGTCTCTGTTAACGCACTACTTTCTAATTTTGCCTCCGATAACCGATCTGATTTATCTAAGAATATGCATATGCCAGTCTATAGTCTTAACTTGTGCTAGCCCGGCTAGCAGTTGTCGGTCTGATATGAAGTCGGAGGGTCCTAACAACTTTTTGTGCCCCAGACTAAACCCGCTGAGCTCCTCTCTCTCTATCCGCGGGGCCACTGGAACAGCTGGTATCATTACGCACCCATCTGATGCCATCTTCACAAAAACCATACATATACGAAGAGAATATCAGCTCCTTACCTCTGCAAAGTGGAATGAAGAAATGGCCCTGTGAGTCCGCGGAGAGCAGAAGCCTGAGCCGTGCTGGCTGGCGATCCGCCGGAGATGACCTGGATTTCACCGCCAGACTCGACGGCGTAAAAATAATCAGGCGCACAGCGACGAGCGAAGCCAGCGGCAGCAAGACACACTCACTGATGGAGGGCAGACAGACGGACAGCTTTTAAAATAAAAGCCACACGCGCGCCACTTGAGCCTTCAAAATAAGAGTCTCGGATATTTATAAAGAAAGCTTGTGTTGTGTTGCTTCAGTTTCTATATTTCAACGTAAGTTTAATGACCAATTTTAGATTTTCAGTTTTTTTGAAGTTTTTTTTACTATAGTGTAAAATTAAAACTTAGGTTAATTTTAAATGTCTTAAAAGTAACTATTCTCAATCATTTGCTTATTTTTTCATATTTCTGAGTTAGTTGTAGTCTATCTCTCGTCTTGAAGCTCGACAGGGACATAGTGCATTCATATACCGCCCCCTACTGGAATGATTTGGGTTTAAGACAGCATTATTCAGTGAATAAAGAAAAAATCAAGAACTATTTTTTTTTTTTAAGTTTAGTTTAGTTTTCTTAAAACATACTTATAAAGAAAAACTACCAAAATTAAGCTTTTTATTATAAATAGTTATTGTATGCTTGGTGATTACATCTTTTTTCTTACTGATTAAACAAGACATATTGGCATTACTGTTGAACTATTAGTATTTATAGTTTTAATTTTTGAATAGCTCTATTTGTGTTTCATTTTCAGTTTAGTAATATTATTATTGAAAAGTAAACTTTCTGAGGCAATATTTCTTATTTTCTTTTCCTACATTTTTGATAACTACAGCAACACTAGTTTCCATACAACATGATAATTTTATTTTGATTAAGGCTTTATTATAATATCTTTTTAAAATGATATTATCACCATTTAGTCCTCATCCGTAATTGGACAGAAACACCTTATTCAACACCAGGTTATTCAGACAATATGTCTGGAAATAAAACATGTGGCACCACTACATCATCACTCAATTTTTTCTTTAAAGTTCTTTAAAATGCTTACATGACCACTCTCTTTATTAAACTATAGATTCAGATATGAAATTTTAAACTGTAGATATATACATGGGTCAAAGACAAAAAAGGGTTTAATCATAAAAACAAATGTGTAATACGACTGTTGTTGATTTTCCCAAAAATATTAAAAAGTTTTCTGTTTATTTTAATTGAACAAAAAAATAAATATGACATAAATATAAATATAAACATTTTCCTGATTTACAGAAGACACCCACTAAAATGTCATTCAGTGTAACAGTTTTGTCAGGCATATTTACAACAAAATTCACATTCTGACATATTAAAAGACTACATTTTACATTTTTAAAACTTGCTACTATGCTAGCAAGAATGTTAATAATTTAAAACACAATAAATTTAGCACCCTTACACCTTTATATATTTTAATATGTACAAGAAAGAATAAGCATGTTTTTTTGAACTTTTACATAAACATTGTGTTACACTAAATGACAATGTAACGTTAATTTCAGCATTTTATTCTCCGAATGATCTGAATCCTGTACTAGACACTTTACTTATATTTAATGTGCTTTCTATGGACGTAAAATCACTTTTGTACATTTCTTTTGATGCAGACATCTTAACGTCTTTGACCCATGTATGTATACAGTATATAAACAGTGGGTTCAGACCCCCTTACATTTTTCACAATACACACAGCACCCCAAAGAAAAACTGAAATATCACATGGTCCTAAGTATTCAGTGACACTCATGCTGTGACACTCATATATTTAACTCAGGGGCTGTCCATTTCTTCTGATCATCCTTGAGATGGTTCTACACCTTCATTTGAG
>JAUCMT010000032.1:13925457-13980999 GCA_032357475.1 Enteromius thamalakanensis
AAGTAGCCTTTATATATACATACCACCATTTCTTTTTGTATTGCACTTGTATATCTGTGCTTAAGCACACGTGTGTTTGTGTGTTTCTCTGCTGTGGTATAGATCTCTTCATAACCTAATCTCCATACATCCAACTCTTTGAACTTTACATTTGGATGTAAAATACTTTCTTCTGTTATGTTATTACTATAGGTAAACTATTTATTGCTTCATTGCCCTAAGCACTCTTTCTTTGTCGCATTTTCAAAATGTGTTTTGGGGATCAAAACATTCTGAAGCTCAACTTTTTTGGGGGGCATAATTGGCTGCTTTTCTGGTCAATAATCTGAGAATGAAGATTATTAAATTAAAAATTTTGGAAATTGTCAGAGCTAAAAGTTATATGCTGCACCTTTAAGAATAATCAAACTGAATGTTGTTGAAACGGTATGGTGTGTTGTAAAACTGAGTTTTGCTGTGTGTTGTGTATGTTTTAGATGATTCATCTTCTGAAAGTGGGAGTGGCAATGGCATTCGCACACTGACTCCTCCCTCGGTGGGTGCTGCTGGAGTGAGTGACAGTACAGGGACGGGACCCAGATCAGGCACGTTCGCTGAGGTTAACGGCAACGGAAACGGTACAGCGGCACCACTCGACTTTAGCACGACTTCCTCGTCCTCATCCTCAGAGGACCAGCAACCAGTCAACCTCAGCGACAGACTGAGTCAGGCCCTGCCTAGTGCTGCTGCCATGCTGGCGACCTTTAACCCTGAGCACTCAGAGGAGCTGCGCAGAAAATACCCCAAATCCTCAGAGCTACGCCTTGACCAAGATATCAGGGACTATAATAATAAGGTATATATAATTAACATGCTGAATGCTACTTATAGTTGTCACAGTACTAAAATATTAGTCGTCAGTGCCGGTTGCGATACAATTTCAGTGGTAACATTATTTTTATTTTTATATATATATTTAGATTTTTTTTGCTCAGTATCTGACTTGGAATTGAAGTACCTGACCTTTTACCATACATATTTGCTAATCTTGCCTGTGAATTTTTCCTTCACGGATGCATTTGTATTTAGTGCACAATGTGAGTTGAACCCACAGATCCAAAGGCACTCAATCAAACCTCATTCTTTCAGTTAGCTCACATGGCACAGGAGCGTTTTTCAGACAGATGCAGAAAGGTTTAAACAATATGCCGAGCAAGGCTCCGGTCTGAATAGAAACTTTCCTTTTTATTCCTCTTTTCCATGGTCAGCCTCGGTATGCTTTCCATCTCCTTTTTTAATTGTCTTTGTGAAAAGAAGAGCGCAAAACAATCTTTCAAATGATTCACGATCTCAAATACATCCTGAGACTCTCTGTAACGAGAATGCCTGAATAACACTGTTAGACCTTGAAGACATAGTTTTCATCAGCCAAAGCGCCCTCATGGCCATTAATGGCCTTGTTGCTAGACTTTATCTTTTTGCTACATCTTTCAGTCCCAGTCCTTTTAAAAGTCTTTTCTGATTTTCAATATGCTCTTGCAGACAGAAGGCTTACCTTGGTTTCTTTGTGTGTTTTTGCAGTCTCCTCAATACAGTTCAGGAAGCTATGATTCAATAAAGGTGGAGATATGCCCTGAAGATTTGACTGTTGGTCGGCCTCAGGCCGCTGACGATGATGACGATGACCATGATGATCATGATGATAGTGATAAGATCAATGATGTGGAAGGAGTGGATCCAGAGAGGTTAAAGGCTTTTAATGTGAGTATAAGGACATTCAACTTACGATATTCTACTTTATAAAAGCATGTGGTCTGGCTTGGCTTATAGCTTATAGCAGAAAGCCAACATAGAATTACTCGATACGCGATTTATGAATGGATTTCACTCCTATATACACCTCATAATTACCTGAAGTAATTAATTTCTCTCTCTTTCTCTAGATGTTTGTGCGTCTCTTTGTGGATGAGAACCTGGACCGTATGGTGCCAATCTCTAAACAGCCTAAAGAGAAGATTCAGGCCATTATTGAGTCTTGCAGCCGTCAGTTCCCGGAGTTTCAGGAGCGCGCTCGCAAACGCATCCGTACCTACCTCAAATCCTGTCGCCGTATGAAGAAGAACGGCATGGAGGTACATGCTGTCACATTGAGCCCCTTCTGCTTTTTGTAATGGTTAGATGACTTATATTGCCCCCTGGTGGGCAACACATATAAGATACTGAGAATACAGTTTTGTTTAGTGATGAAGGCAAAAATTCCAAATGAATATTGATAGAGTTGCAGTTTTTCATTAAATTGACTGGACTCCACTGAAAATGGCATTGTAAAGTGTAAGGCTGAAATTCAGAGAAGGGAATTTAATTTGCAAAAAAACCTGCAAAAAAAAAGGTAGAGATAATTCTCATTTAGACAAATTTTGTAAATGTATTGGTGGATATGGAAATCAATGTTTTTATATTAGACACATTTCTGTAAATTAGGATTGTCAAAACTATTAACAGCATTTCTATGTAAGAAATAGGGGCAGTGTCCCGAACAGGGTTCAAGACTAGTCCTAGATTCAAATAAATGTTAAGAGCGGTCTAAACTGGAGAAGACTGGAGAAGATATCTTAAAATACATCATTGTCATTGTTTGGTCTTAAAATTCTCACAGATAATGCATTTTTGTAATACAAGTTTCTAAAAAAATGTATATGTCCTAAATTAGCAAAGGTGTATTCCTGGCTTATTACTAACCGGGAAACCGGCCCAAAATATCCACCAAAGTTTTTATATTCTGCTTTATTTAACAAGACAGAGTAAACTGAATAAAAGTGACTGTAAAGACATTTATAATCTATAACTGTTTTTGTTGAAGAAGCCTGAAAAAAAAGATTTCCACAAACATTTCAAGGACTGCTTTCTGATGACTGGAGAAATAATGCTAAAATTCAGCTTTGACATCACAGAAATAAATTACATTTTAAAATATATTAAAATAGAAAACGGTTAATAATATTAGATAATATTGCTGTTTCTGATTGAATAAACTGAGTCATAATGAAATGAGTGCAAGTGATGTCTTTCAAAAACATAAATATTGAATGGTAGTGTACAACATAAAATGAGCTTCCGAGAAAATAAGTGTTCTTTCACCATGACCCATAATATGAGTCCATAATAGTTAATATATTAAATATATTGTGTGTGTATTAGCAGACTCGACCCACACCACCCCACCTGACTTCGGCCATGGCTGAGAACATTCTAGCAGCAGCCTGTGAGAGTGAATCGCGCAAAGCTGCCAAAAGAATGCGCATGGATGTCTACCAGGCACACGTAAGCAGCGCTGCTTGAGTGGATGCGATGCTTGTGAAACGGCTTATTTTAAAACCAAGTTAACTTGATATATTCATGTCTCTCTCAGGATGAGCCGTTATCTCTGGATAAGGCAGTCTCTCGTGAGCCGGTCTCGTTGACCCATTCCGCGTACTCCCTTGCTGCCTCAGCCTACTCCCAGGACCAGCTGTACATTAATGGAGGCCTCAACTACAGTTATCGTGGTTATGGTGGACTGTGTGCCAGCATGCAACACCCGGTGTCACTGACAACAGCTACCGCCCAGACCAACGGTGAGAGAGGAAGCTGACCTCATTCTAACTGCTGTTTGAACTTGATGCTTAATCACACAATTACTTGTGAAAGGATACAAGCTTAATTGCCTACAAAGTAAATTACAACATAGGGTCCATTAAAAAGTGGTGCTCAACCAGAGGGCTAAAGAATGACTTAAAATTTTATAAATTATTCTTGATTCTAAATTATTATTTTTAATGCATTGACAGATTCTAACATTCTAAAACTTTTTAATGTGCATTATTTTTCTAATAATTCAATGTCCCGGAGTCAATTATTCCGCTTATACTACGTTATATAATAATCAATACAAGCGAATACTTCCAAAAAAGTACATTTAAAATTACATTTCACATGAAAAACTGTTAATGTTTTATATTTGAAGTGATATATATAAAATTATTACTATATAAAATTAGATTATAATAATATTATATTATTATTATCTTTTTGAATTCATGGAGAGAGTTTGTGTTTTGAGTAACTAACAAAAATGGAAGGAATTTTCTGAAGATATTGGAGTACACTGGTCATGCTAGATGTGATTGTGTGCAGCCCACAAGAGTGTGCCATTATTTTCTGGTACACCCCTTTTTGTAACTGACTGCATTCCTGTGCCCCTGTAGATTGGAGTAGAGTAAAAGCCAATCTTGTTTTTTAAAGAAATTTTATGCTCTCTTAAAAGAACACAGACATTATAGCATTTATGTCTGTAGTTATATGTTTGTCCTCTCCTTTCAGGGCCTACTGATCTCAGTATGAAGTCTCTGGCCTCAAATTCATCCTCGTCAAGCTCCAGTAGTCTCGGCAGAAATGGAGGAGGCGGGGCTTCAGCTCAGCTCAGCCATACAGAAGTGGCGGCAGTGCGTCAGCTGATCGCGGGATACCGTGAGTCTGCCGCCTTCCTGCTACGATCAGCAGATGAGCTGGAGAACCTCATACTACAACAGAACTGAACCGATTCTCAACACTTTCTGTCTAAACGCCTAACCTCGTCCCTCACATGATCCTCATCAGAGGTTTTCAAGGCCACAGAGGAAAACCATCTGTCTCTTAAAGATGTTAGAAGAGAGAGAAAACACACAGCTCCATCAAGCTTTTGCTTTCATATCATTTTAGCGAGAAGGACTAAGAGACGGAGGTGAATCTCTGAAGGACACTGCGGTTCGATGCATCCTCCCGCATTTCATGCCTTCTCCGCAGCCTCCCTCTGTTTAACCATCATTCGCTCCCCGTCGAGAACCATTGATTTCTGATTTTCTCTGTTTTTTGCTACTTCAAAGGAGGAATTACGGCAAGCCAATCCTCCAGACGGCACTAACTAAATGAAGACACTTTTGATTTGGAGGCGTAATGGAAAGGAAGAAGATAAAAAGAGCAAGAAGTAAACTAATAGACATTTGTTTTTGCTGTAAATAAGCACTCGCTGTGTCCTGAAGCACTTTTCCATTCGTTCTGACCTCTGAATCATTAATTTATGCATATAGATACGCAGGTGGAAGCTCACCTGGAAATACCTCAGCCTGTCTGTCCTGCTGTCTCCCCCAGCGTTCCCCTCTCTGTGTGTGGGAGAAGAAAATTATCACCTGTCCGTCTTCAACTTAACAGTCCACTGATTTGGGCATCGGAAGCAGAGTGGGAGGGAATTTGTTTCTGTAACTGAACTGCGCGTTTTCATTTCCACCAAATGTGTTGTACTGTATATATTCCGATGCTTTTCAAGGTATTGATGGCAAAAATACACTGAATGGACCTTTCCTGATGCACACTTTGGTCTCACAGATGCCAACTCTCTTCGTTTTCTCTGTACGGGTCACCCTCTGTTCTCCTTTTATCTATGTGTCCTTCCATTTCTCCTCCTCCACCTTATTATTCTGCTTCGGTCGGAGAGGAAGCTTGTTAGTCTATATCTGTTGAATTTTCTTAATGGCCATTAATCCACTCTGCTGCTATGGACTCCAACGTAATGCCACAGACCTAAAACCTCAAGCCTCCCAAACACAACCAGAGCACCTCAAGGCAAAAAAAAGGCAAAAAAGACAGAAATGGAAGCCAAATCAAAAAAAAAAAAAAAAAAAGATAAAAACTGCCGTTTCGCATTCTGGTCGAGAGTGTTTGATTTAATACTGAGGGCTGCTTGTGTTTGCTTTTGTTTGATTTGTTCTAAAAGCGCGGTGTGTGCTTAAATCTCGAGATCAACTGGGATCAAATCGTCTTTGGCACAAGAGCTCGGCGCGCACACATACACGAACACGACACCAACAGACACGCTAAAGGGGCTTTAGTGAACAGAATATTTAACAGGAGAGGTTTAAATGTGTAGTTAGTGAGGTAGATTTGTTTAGGGACTGACTGACAGTAATGTCACTCTAATTTGCTCCATTTGCACACAGAGGCAGCGCTAATCTGTGATTGAGGAGCTCGGCGGCTCCGTGTTGCACTGCTAGTGGGGGATGGTGAAAGAATATCGCAATGCAGAAGATAATCAATCGCATTTCTGGCCCTAAAGGAGACAGACTGATACAGAGAGGCTACCATGACCCCTGCTGAGGAGCCTTCAGAATCATTGCATTCATAATCACATGACCAGGACCTACTTATGATTGAAAGCCATGATGATGTGTGAGTGTGACCAGAGACTACACTGCCCTCTTAAGACAAATTTGTGTGCAATTTTGACACCCCTGCTCAAAACACAACAGTGGACATGTAGAAGTAATGATTCCTCGTTGTGTTATATTTATGCTAGGCCTTTACAGTCCAGCCTCATACTTCGATTTTGAGTTGTTAATTAGAATTGCTACAGGCGTGAAGACATATGCAAAATTGACAGCGTGAGGCCTCTCCTCACTGCACGGCTCTGTTGAACACTGCTCTGATCACTAAAGGGTACCTGACCTCTCTCATCTGTCTTAGATTTTTCTTAAGGAAATAAGGAGAGATATATAAATATTAAATAATATTTTCAAATATCTTTACTTATTTAAAATTTTACAGTTCTCAAAATAAATAAAATGAAAAACCTTAATGCACCATTACATTTTTTTTAATGTGTTGTTTTTGTAATTGGAAGATTACAAATTGGTTGTTAAATTTATTACAAATTCAGTCATATAAAATTTAATTTATGTACAGTTTACAGTAAAAATACTGTCATATTTATTACAGTATTTATAATTAATAAATGTATTACAAATATATTTTAATATTTTGTTTATTTAGTTAAAAAATGTGAAGTACAAACCACTAATAATTTTTCATTAGCAGAATAAGTTTGCATTTTTATTTGCATTATGCTAGTTAAAATTAGAGATGCATATGCTTAAGTCATATATACAAAAAATAGCAAAATACAATTTCTGATTTTTGAAGTGCAGTTTTACCTTAACATGTTTCTGACTAATTTGACCTGCACTTTCATTAGGTTTGATTTGAAAAACAAGTCCTCTCCTTCTTTTCTACGCTGTCACCATTTCTGTTCTTCCTCTCTGTCTCACCTGCTTTCTTTTTTTCAAGTTGTCTGCAGTAGACACAGATGTTGAGAGGTCAGGTAATAGAGAATTCTAGCTGCTGTCTCGGTCCAGGTCCCACTGCCGTCGAGCGCTGCTGATTATACGCCAACCTCACATGCTACTGATCTCTTCTATGGCTTTCCAAAACCGTACAATGGAGACGGAACTGCACACCGCATCTGTGTGGAAAGAAGCCGGAGGAAAAAAGCGACGCGCTCCTCTGTTCGTAAGGTGGTTCTTCTCTCCAGTTCACTCAAGGACAGCTACTGAAAAACAAACTGTAAAACAAGGCAAACGACAATCTTGAAAAAGGTGTAACTAGTTCACAGTTCTGTTTCCATGCTCTGTGTTCGGTGTGCGGTCGTACAGCGCAGTGTGTCCCGGAGGAGTGAGGGGTATTTTAGCCATAATCAGAGCATCTCTCACTCTCGGATCCGAGTTCTCATGCTAGCCGCTGAGGACGCCTTGTGGCCCACTGTCGAAAACCTTTTTATCTGATTCCTATTTTTATTATAATTATCTCGATTACTATTATTTTGTAATTCTTTTTGTATCGCAAGTGGTCTTTTCAGAACCGTTTTGTACCGACATCACATGTGACGTTTGTCCTGTATGCCTATAACATTCCAAACAAGGATGTCAACATGCCAAGCAGCCAGCCAAACCACAGTCACATCGGATTGCAGAAACACACACCGAGGGCAAAATCAATCCCACACCGCACGGCTTTAAAGTGTTAAGTCGCTTCGAGAGCCTGATGCCTGATTCCCCTTGCGCCACAAACCCCAAAGAACTGTTATCTCAGTACTGTATGACCGAGATGTTTGGGAAACTGTTTTCTGATTAGTTATGCGCCGTGCCTTTAAAGGGGCTTAACCGAACTGATTGTCATATATATATATATATGTCCCTTTATTGTATTAGAAACCCCTTCAGCTCTCCATATCTGCTGTCATATGGTACCTCAGAGCCCCTTCAAGGTGTCTTTTTTGTTCAATCAGCACCGCAATCTACTGTGATATTAACTAAACAGGCCAACTGTCATAAAGAGATCACACAGAAACACACTGGCGGTCCTATACGGGTTCAGGCTTTGCATTCAGGTGTGACGCTGGTTATGGTTGCTGCTAAACTACATAACTTAAGAAAAATGCTCTGGTTCGATCAGATGTATAGTTCTGGGGAAAAAAAAAGAAAAAAGTAATGAAAGAAGAAAAAACAACTTGACTTTTATTTTTCTACCATAGTGGTGTACAGCTGCATTCAAGTTCACGTGATTCCCTGTTTTAGTCTGTTCTCTTTTCTAATTTGTTGGTGCTTTGTATCTTTACCATCCCGTCTCGGTTTCCTCCTGGTTTCTCCTGTGTAAGCAGCTGCTGACGTCGGCTCCGGTTTTGATATGTACCTAATACCAATGTGAAACTGTCTCTTTCCTTCTCATTTTGGACTCAGTGGAAGTGTGATGTTTACATGTACAGATTTTTGAGATTCTCTTTCTTTTTTGTTGTTGTTCTCGTTTTTGTTGGTTTTAATTCAAACGCTTTCCCTTCTTTTGTTCGGGCACTGCTTAATTTGATCTGATTCATTTACAGTGAAGGGAAATGGGACTTGCAGCAATTTTCCATGCATTTACAGTAAGACAAGACAGCGTTTTTGTCTGGGAGACCCCCATCATTGACCCCAATCACTTTCTTTAACTGCTGTCAACGGATACAAAAAAAGGCTTGTTGTAAATGAATTTTTTCCTCTGATTGATTAAAAGCCATTATCACACCCTTTGTCGGGTGCAGACATCAAGTATTAGAGTACAAGAACAGCAGAGTGAAAACCTCAGGTAAATGTTTGCTGTTTTATATTTGAAAAGTAGTCCTATCGGCAACCCATTTCCCAATTTAATACCATAATATATACTAAATATTTTTTTTTATATTTATTGTGTTATATATATATATAACAGTGAATACTTTTTCAGTACATGTGGCTAAATATTTTAATTCTTTAGAAAAGTGTTGATGCATACATATGTGAAGAAACTGAAAGATTGAATGAAAATGAAAAAAATCAATTTTTGTTGTTTAATGCAAACAGCATGGGCGGCTCCTAACATATCACTTTCATTAATGAAAACCAATGATTTGAGAAGAAGCTTTCTCCAGTGGGATGTCACTGCGAAAAATGTCACTGACATGACATTGTGACTTTTTTTTTTCTCCCAAGCTGTACGTCACAAAGCTAAATATACTAATAAAACAGTGTGCTATATATCAAATCCGGCAGCTGTATTTCTTTTCTTCTACCTAAGGAAAATTGATTTTGAATCGGCATCAATGTGTTTGTGTGAGTTTGTGCAGGTCTGGTTTTGCTACAGTAACTAAGTAAACCCTGTAACTGCTTACATTGGTCCTTGTGATAAAAATTAAAAAACAGCAGTTTTCCATCTCATTGATTCCCCATCGTCCATGGCAGTACTGAAATACTAAACCATTTCCTCTTGCGCATAGTAGTCCGTTTATTTGGGTATCTTGATTTGAATTATTATGGCTCACTTGGAAGGCATTTAATTCGGTGTGGTTCAGAAATGTAGGGACAGGGTTAAGCACTGGCCTAGTTCGAGTAAGTTGAGTAAATTATATTGCATGTTATAAAATGTCATATTTGCTATGGCCTGATATGAGGGTTGAGTAATTTATATTGCATATTGTAAAATATATATATATTTTTTAAAAACTTTCAGTTTGGCTTTACTCAGTGAGTAAAGTTAATGAGTTAATGAAATACATTAAGGTTACTTCATTACAGAATGTCCTATATGTATGAAGAAAACAATGGGTTTTCACAGCCAGGGTCACATAGGTAACCTCTATCCCTCTATATCAGAGCCATATAGGAGTCGTATCAAGGTGGCAATTTTACAGTGTGTTTACTCTACAAAGACGTTTTAATGACGTTCAGAACTAACACCGAAATCAAGGACGCGGGAAACAATGTTTCACCGGGACACGCGCTCAACCGTTTCTTTGTTCCTGTATAAGAACAGTCCATCTGCTTTCCCGTCATTCTTAAGTTTTTAGAACGGAGCTCTATTCTAGAATCTCCTTTCTTTCATTTTATGTGACTAATAAATCTATTCGCGGGTGATTTATAGCCTCCAGTAGCCTCGTTACCCCTATAGCTCCTAAAATACCTTGAAGTCGTTCAAAAAAAACATAGCTCAGGATACGCAAAATAAACAGAAAATCATTAATGAGCTGAACTGCCATAAATCAGATTAAACAGTAATACAAACGCCAGCGTGTGACGTCACAGCCCATGGACAGCCCCTCAATATTTGCTGTGCGGTGTGGTTTAGTAGCCCAGCTATAATTAGCAACCGCAATATAAAATAATAAAGCTATATGTAAACTGGAAGTCCCCGTTGTGTATAATAATAAACGTGGGCATGTGTGTGTGTGCGTGCTAAAAAAACGCAGGATAGCATTTTTTATCTGTTTATTTACATTATATGCACGCAAATGAGCGTGCATACATTTTAATAAACACAAATCCTTGCGGAAATTCATTAATTTTATGATGAGAAGCAAGTCTAAAAATAAACAAATAATGGTTTCCAGCTCCAAGTGTGCGCTTGCCTAGTAAACAGATGATCGCACTACAGGAGAAACGGCTCGCTCGCAGCCAAGTTCACACACTGCGAAGCGTTTTGCTCCGGACCAAATACTGCGCGCACTGCATCGGTCATTACGAGAGAAGAGGCGCGTCGTGGGCGAGCAGAGCCTACATTTAGATTAAAAGAGGATGTTCTTCAAGGTACTTCAACCGCAATATCCTCTCCTCATCTTAATGTTTCTTTGAACTATCCAACATGTCTTTTCCGCATACCTCTGTAATCCATCCCGAAAGAGAACCGGTTTCACCTGATCCTCCGCTATGATCGCGGCCAGCGCGTTTGCTCAACAAAAGGGATCCCGGTATAGAGTCGCTACGGAGGACCTGCCACCGTCGGTGAGGGACCCACGCACATCTTTTATTTCCAACCGTTTCGCTTGGTGGACAGCTGCCAAATATTCTGGCTACCCTGGAGTCCGAAGCAGGCGAGGGCTGGGATGGAGAAGTGTTGTCGCAGCTGTATGCCTTGTCTGAAGGCGCTGTGGGACTGCATATGGCCCGAGTTTTACTATCCGAGCATGGCTCGACCGGCCGACATCCGCACGATTTCGGGTGATATCCGGGTCCCGGCTCCGAAGAGGAAACCGGCGCAGCTGTACGCGGCTCTCTTCGACTTTGAAGCCCGCAGCGAGGAAGAGCTGACGGTGAGAGAAGGGGACAAACTGTCTGTCATAGAAAAGAGGGGAGATTATGTATATGCCAAGAAGCTGACGGGGTCCCTTGAGTCCGGATTGATCCCTGCTAATTATGTGGCCCTAGTACAGGATGAATTCGCTAACTACAGGTAGGCTAAGTCCTGGAGAGTCCATGGATTTATTTAGTTTCTATTGATAGCACATGTCTTTATTAAAATATTCATTATATGTGACCTTGGAACACAAAACCAGCAATAAGGGTCCATTTTGTGCAGTTGAGATTTATACATCATCTGAAAAGTGAAAACATTTGTTAGGAATATATTTGGCTGAGATACAACTACTGGAAAATCTTAAATTTTTTTTAAAGACTTTTAAAATTGTCCAAATGAAGTTTTTATGCATATTGCTAATCAAAAATGAAGTTTTGATATATTTACGGTAAGAAATTGACCAAAATATATTCATGGATCATACTTAAAGTCCTATTTAGCTAATATCTTAATGATTTTTGGCATAAAATAAAAATCTATGATTTTGACTCGTATGTATTGTTGGCTACTGCTTCAAATATACCTTTGCAACTTGTGAATGGTTTTGTGGTCACCTATTTTATGGTAAACGATCACTTGTTTTTTATGTAGTGCACACTATATAAATGAAGAGCTTAATGTAAAGCTACATAATTGCACTTTTGTTTTTCTACAATAGTTGAATTTACAATTGACTTTTACTTTCATACAGAACTAATATTTGCTAATACTACACAAACATTGCATTTTAAACGTCCGTAAGGTTGCGCATGACAAACCCTGACAGACTGTATTTTTAACAATTGAGCATTTGTATTTTTTTGTAGACGTGTTCAAAATTACATTTTGTTAACAAAACAGATTCTTAAAGCCATTGTATAATTCATACAGTAACAATAAGGTCAGTAGGTCAAAACCTGACTTTACTGTTTTGAAATCACAGAAGCAGGTTTTGGTTGTGAATTTGCTCAACCAAGTTATATTCATATACCTTCACTGTCTCATTTAATTCACAGCGGGGTTTATCATTGTCTGTGAGAACAAAGTGCTGTGCGCTGTTTTCCTTTATTTGCCCTGTATTGTTTACTTCAGTTTGGTGGCTGTAATGGGGTCAGTCAATTGTTTTCGTCATAAAGACCTCCTAAATAGTGTTGACAGGTAACGGGTTGTTATGTCAGAGTTGTGCGTGTTCGGCCTCTGGTGCACTTGTCACCTGCCGGAGTTTCACTGAAACTGAAGCACCATGGGATTGTGCTAAACAAGCATGTGCACCTGCCGCACCCATATTTAACATGGCAACACTTTGCATGACACCACACTGTTTACTGTGAGAAGCTGAACGTGGTTAATGTGGGCAAAATGTGTGTTTCTTTCTCTCACTAAATATCAGCAAATAAAGGAAAAAATAAATATATAAATAAATATTCAATCAAACAGTTATTCAAGTGAACAGCAGGATCTAAAAGCCCATATTAGACATACTTGATTTCATTTTCTTGCTGTATATGGCTAAATGTGCGGTGACCGAGAGAGCTCAATGTGCTGCAAACTTTAGAAAACAAACACATGAAAAAAAAAAACCGACAACACATTAAGAAAACATTTTCATCAGTTTGACAACACAGGCGCTGCAAACAGCACGGACCATGACGGAAATGTTTCAGGGGGACCTCAAAAAGTGACGAACCCATCTGAGAGTAACTCTAGCTAACATAGCATTAAAATAATGTTTCACAGATAAGTCAGATTAGTCTAATAATATCCCAAAGACCGTATGATCGGGTTAAAATAAACACAAAAAAACTCACCTTTTAGTTCAGCGACAACATCTCTGCTCTGACCAAAAGCCACGGAACAAATAATTAGGTCACAGATGGGTTCATCACTTTTTGTGGTCCGTGCGGTTACAAGCGCGTTCGTGTGTTTGCAGCGCCTCTCTCTGTGTGTTTGGTTGCGTTATGAGAATTAGCAGTTTGCATGTGTTTTCTTCTGTTTGCATATTTATCTTAAGTTTGCAGCGCGTTGAGATCTCTCGGCCACCATACTAATTAGCATTTCTACCCAACTCATTACATATTGATTAATTATTCATCGAATTTATACTGTATATATATATTTAATTATACCAGATTTCATGAGAAATATTTTTATGTATTTTATTTCATATTAACATATTGCTGGTAAAATGTGGAAATAATAATGGCAAATATAGATTTCCATACAGCAGTTTCTATTATTACTACATTACTCACATTGTTTGCTGACATAATAGCAACAGGAGTAACAATACTAATGGGTCAGCAAATAATTTTGAAATACATGTTCCTCACTACTTAGTAATGCAATCCAATTACTCTAATGTAAAAAATGACTAATTAGGCTAATAATAAACATGCATTATTATTGTTTTTTAGTAAATGTGCTGCTTTTGGAAATATCAACATGGAAATATTCATATTTAAAAATAATATGAAGGTTCATGTTATGATATTATGCGCTACTAACATTACTCCTGTTTTTATTTCTATTATATGTGTTGATATATTATCAGCATTATTAAAGGCAAAACACTGAATATGATAAATAAATATACTTACATACTGCACTTATGGAAACATTTTTTAATTATTTCTTATTATGTATACAAGTAAATACTTGATCTTTGAATTTTGCCAGTGAAATATGACCTGGACATAGTGTTGACAGGTTATGAAGTATTCATTCATTCAGCTGTGTTATGTGCATCTGTTCTACAGATGGTATTATGGAAATATAAACAGACAAAAGGCGGAGAAGCTGCTTCTGAGTTCACAGAACAAAACTGGCTCCTTCCTGGTGAGGATCAGCGAGAGCCACAGCGATGAATATACTATCTCAGGTTCGTTCCCTTGTTTCTTCTCTCTCACACATACTCTCTATCTTTTGAATGCCTGGAGACCTCCAGTATCTCCCTTGTCTTTCGTTAATACATCATCTCCTTTTTCATCTTCTTTCTTTCTCATCTCCCGTTGTTCTGATCTGCATGACATCGTAGCTTCCACTTCATCAATCTTTTTATTCCCTGCCTAAGTTATCTTCTCTTGTCTTATCCTCCATCCTTTCAGGCCAATATCTCTCTCTCCGTCTCTCTCTCTCTTTCCGCCCCACAGCTTGTAACACCATATTGGTCTTCCATGTGCAACTGACTAAGCGTTTTTCTGTCTCCACTGAAGAGTAGCGGGTATTTTTAACCACATAATATTCTATTCAAGGTCTCAAAAACCACAAAGCCATTCAATAAATTTTTGTATAATCATCAAAATTGATTATACAAAGCATTTTCAATTTTATAATATTCTACTTAAGTCCTCCACCTAAGATATTTTATTTCTTACATTAAAGGGTCTTCGATGTAAAATATGAATATATGATTATCATTACTATTGGAATTAATAATAAACATTCTAAATTCATATTTCTAAGAAATGTTTTTATTATATTATCCTTATTATAATTTTATCATCTCAGCAGAATAAATAAGATGTCCATGATTTATGGTTTGTTATAGGATCGGACAATATATGGCCGACATACAGTACAACTATTTGAGGGTGCAAAAAAATCTACATTTTAAGAAAATCACCTTTAAAGTTGTTTAAATAAGTTCTCAGCAATGCATATTACTAATCAAAAATACAGTTTTGATATATTTATGGTAAGAAATGTACATATCTTAATAGAACATGATTTTTTTTTTTAAATATTGAAAAATCAATAATTTTGAGCCATATTTTGGCTACTGCTACAAATATAACCCAGCGAGCTAAGACTGGTTTTGTGGTTCAGGGTCACATATTTATATTCCTGATGCTGCTGGGACTAAATTTGTCGATCGCCACAAAAACTCACGGTTAAAATGTGCTAAAAAATTATTTCCAATAATATTAACATTGGAAAATGTTTATCTCTCCTTCACAGCCAGAAGTGAAAATAGTGTCTTCCATTTCCGTATTCATCGCTCACCGATTGGTGCTTACTTTGTATCTGACAAGATCTCTTTTGGCACTCTGGATGAGCTCATCAGATACTACCAGCAAAACTCCAGAAGTCTGGGATGCCCCTTAGACCAGCCATGTGAACAGCAAGTATGACACTCTTAATAACTAATACTCACCCGAGAGCGATCTTCATTTCAGACAACGCTTTTTATCTTCATGGAACTATGGCTTATAAATAGGCATGCTTTTTATAAGTATCAGTTCTGCATTAGATTCAATTAGCGGTATAGAGAAGCGCTCTGTTTCTGGAGAAGTGGCCCAGGACGAGGGCAGCAGTCGGCCTGTGGAGGTTACTTTGGGTTTATTATCTCCTTCATCTTAATTAGAAACTCACTTTCACTCACTCGCTTCCTAAAAGGACAGCACAGCAACCTTTTTGCACCTTTTACTTTATGCACTTCATGATTTCACTTGAGCATCTTTCAGATTCTGATTGTTTTGTGACTAAGAACGCTTAATTAACACTTAATTGTGTTTTATTGTTATTTCTGTTAAGGTCTTTTAATCATTTCATGCTGAATTGACCAAGAAGGACATATTCCTGGATCAACATGCTCCATTGTTTTTGTTTTGTTGTATTCTATTCTATATTTCTGTCAAATAACAGCTGGCAACTCTTAATTAAATTTAGAAAACAAGAAATAGTACAGTCAGTTATGACAGAAAGCCCCAGTGGTGCAGTGCTGCTGGTGGTTTTATGATTTAATTTAATAGTTGTCATAATGAATTAAACTATTATTTAACAAATTGAGGTTAGGGTACTGTTTCTCTGTGTAAAATATATGATGCTTGTCTATTACTGGCCCCAGATGTCAAGCTGAAAACATGTAATGAAGTGCATTTTATTTAAACATTTTATTACTATTTAATCATTTCAAAGCTTTTTGTTCACTTCAAACCTGTCTTCTGATGGTTTTTACCAGTAAATGCACATTTGCATTGTCTCATGTTTTTGCTGTTAAGCTGCACTACCTAGCCTGGCTTTATGATTCTTCCAAGAGCTTTTTTGTAAGCGTTATTGTGTGTGTGTGTGTCCATGTGCAGAGGGAGTTGTTTGACATGGAGCCATGGGAGCGGCCAAGGGAGGAGTTTCAGCTACTCAAGAAGCTGGGGGAGGGCCATTTTGGGGAAGTCTGGGAAGCTGTCTGGATCACAAAGAAACAAAAAGTGGCCATCAAGATTCTCAAACAAGGTGAGGCAGCGCACAAGATTAAAAGTTATAAACAAGTGAGTTGAGCAACTAGTACCAGAAAACATCACTGAATTCATTCAGTCTCTAAATAATGATATTTCTGCTGTTGTATTTATCACCAAACATTATGTCACTTACTGCGGTGTATTAAGGAACTGGCTTTTATAGAGTGATATTACAAAAGACTGAAAGTTAAATTGAAGATATACAGACAGAATTTTATATTTTTAGAAGGTGGAAAATTATAAACTTTTGAGCTTTTTGATAAGAGAAAGAAAAAAAAATAAGCCTAAAATATAGAGACTACTACAGAATTATAAAAACAAATAGCTTGGTAGAAATACATGTAACATTTGAAAAATATATATATATATATAAATAATATACCATTTTCTTAAAAGAATTTAGGGATTATTTTCTATATAAACACTTATAATCAATTAGAATATTTCCTAACAAACTGCCTTAAATTAGAAATTAGCAGCTTCTCATTAGAAATAAGTCTGCAACATTAGTACAGGACAGAACTAAATTCACATTCACTTAATTTTGATATTCTGAAAAAATATTTACATTTTGAAATGAATTATTAATGATATATATATATATACGTGTGTTTGTAATACATATGAGGATTTTAAAATGTTTTGTCAAAATTGGCTAAATTGAACTGTACAGAATGATTTGAACTAATTGTGTAATTCAGCACTGAAGGAATGAAACAGCACTCACTAAAGATTTTAAGTTTTTGTGCTCTTTTTTAGTGTATTATTTTCTACTTACAAAACAAACTATTTTCAATTTCAATTTTTGGCGTTTGTTTCAAAGTCAGTTGGATCCGCATCATAGTCATGACTGATGTCAAATGCACAAATGTTACTTCATAACAATATCAATGTATAAAGATCTGTTGTTATCTTACTCTGCCCTGTAGAGGACACAAAATTGGATGAGTTTGTGAAAGAAGTCCATGCACTGAAGAACCTGCATCATCCTAAACTGATCGAGCTGTTGGCTCTGTGCACACGAGGGGAGCCAGTCTACATTATCACTGAGCTCATGACTAAAGGAAGTCTCAAATCGTATCTTGCTTGTGAGTTTCACTAACCCTAACCCTAACTCTTATTGCTTGTACACTACACCTGCATCTTTGAAAAGCCTAGCATTTTATAATATTTCAACAGATCTGGCATGGGTATACATTTATTTAAACATTTATGCCTTCATGTGACTCCAGCGCTTTACGGTTACGGTTCAAATATACAAAGTGTCATCATTTCCTTCGGTGTGTGAAGCAATCCACTTGAAAACATAAAAGTGTTTCATTTGCGTCACTTCTTGAACTGAAATTATATTTTGTGCGGAATGGTTTGACTGAAAAGTTGAATTGAAAACTGCTACCTTTCCCTTCTGCTTTGACGGCCAAAGCTGAAGTCCACAGTCCAGATCATTGTGTATGATTCAAGATAGTCCAAAGATTGGAGGAGCATATGATGAATACAAAGAATCACATGATCAGTGTCATTCATTTTAGGGCTGGGCGATATATATCGTACGATAAAAATGCGCATCTCGTCGGTAAAGCCGGTTCTTTGATTAGCGATAAATCTTCGTCAGCTGTGTTTAAATGCAGCGCCAGTTAATGAACAGAGCCGAGAAGCTGCGCGTTAGTTTCGCGGGTGATTCAATGGCGCAGCTTCTCGGTGATCTACGGCTCTGTTCATAAACTGGCGCTGCATTTAAAAACAGCTGACGATATTTTAGCGCTAATCAAAGAACCGGCTTTACTGATGAGATGCACATAATATATCGTTCGATATATATCGCCCAGCCCTACCTTCAAGGTACCAAAATGGACCATTCTGTTCCAGTGACAGTTTTGTACCTTAATTTGCATAATGAAATACTCACTGAGTTCTGAATATGTTAGCTATATGAGCTAGTTCTTTTTAATAAACTAACATACTAATTGGACTCAATGATTTGTTTGCAGATCAAAATAATTTGGTTCTTAAGCTTAAATGCATAGAATCAGTGATTCAGTCATTATTACATTATATAAATATAATATTTAGGTCGGTTAATAACAAATGAGCATTTTTTGAATATCAGGAGACTTGGAATAAAGTCTACTTTTACTATATTTGTTGTCATTATGAACAGTCACTGTATGGAAAAGAGCAGCATGATTCTTCAAAAATGCCTCCTTTGTGCTCCACTGACCAAAAAAAGTTTTAAAAAAGGTTTCGAAAAACATGAAGATGAGCAAATCGTTTTTTTGGATGAACTATTCCTATAAGAGCTGACATTTCATTTCAACACAAGTTGTTTGTGAGGAAAAGTAATAGTTTAAGCAGAAGAATGAATGTTGTTTGCTGCGGTAGAGCTCAGAGTGCCCTTTTTAGTTGGTACAGGAAGCTGTGTGAGTTTTTTCTGCGAGACGGGCTGAACATAATGACACAGTGAAGATACAAATGACGGAGACTGTAAGCCAAAACTTGGCATACCACAAACGCACACAAATATTCTCAGACAAACTTTTGTGCATAATAACATTCACATGCACACATATCACTGCAATAATAACACACTCTCACAGAAGTGCAATGCCTTCTGATTCATATTCTTTCTGCAATTTTTTAACAATGCAAATCCCATCCCAAAGCCAATGTTGTGAAATTGTGAGGATCACTCAACAACAGTTAACAAATAAATAGAGCCACAATTGGTTGAAACACTTATTCTCAAACAAACACAACAATGACTGTTTGGAATATCGTATTGCTGCAGCTATAAATAAACATCATCCTGATTCTCCACCAAAATGCTTTTAGGAAATAATACAACCACATAATACAGCTAAGCAGAGGATAGGAGTGTTAGGAAATAAAGATGAGGAAGAGATAGAAGAGGTGGAGGTGAATGGGTTCAGTACCAGTAGTCTCTCCTCCTGTTCCAACCAGCGCTGATCATCCTCCATCTGCTGCTGCTGCAGTAATAGCTGCTCCTCCATCAGCTGAGAGAGACCTCCGCGCACAGCCACACCATCCTGAAACAAACACACTTCATCAACATACTGTACGCTAATAAACATGATCAAAATGTTAATACAGCCTAGTTACTGTAGCTTATGTTAAAGAAAAATAGCTGCTTGGTTGTCTGTGGATTCTGTGTGAGAAAACCTGGGCAATTTAATTACTCGAGACAAACTAGGGACTTGTGAACAGCACAGTTTTTATGACCTGAGTAATTATAAATACATGTGAATGGAATCTAAAATAAAATCCCAAAGTGATTGATGTGAGATGTTTTTTGGCAGCAATTCTTTTCAGGAGATGCAGATCATGAGAAGTGCATGAAGACATCAGCATTCGTTTTTCTTTTCTTTTTTTTTAGCAACTTAATCCATTACATTACACATTTTAGGTAATATAATAAGACAATTTTTTCAGATTACTTTTGACCTAACATGTTTATTAAGTCAGTCAATTTAAATATGATAATCTTACGCCACAAACACAAAGAATATGAAACTCTATTCCATTCACTGTTATTAACATCATGAAGTGCATTAAACAGTCACATCAAGGTATGTAAATTTGATGAAAAGCTAATGATTAAGTAAATAATAAAAAATTTAAATCATATAATAATAAAAAAAAAAAAAACTATTAAATCAAAATAAATTTACAAATCAAAAAATTATATTAGATTTTTTTACCTGCATGGCATGTGACAGTTAATCAAAGTCAGAGAATGAGATATGTAATTGTTAAAACAAGTATTTAAAAATCTTCAAGTAAATATATTGAGTGAAAGTTCTGGAATGCCTGCATTGCAAAGCCTTCCAACGACACAATAATACAAGGTTAAATAACCTAATTAAATTTGATGCAATGTTAAAATGTATTTTTACAAGTAATTAAATACAAATGCTTTATATTTAGAGCCAGATTACGCACTCCAGATCACACTTCGGACAAACTTTGTGCAGCTTTAGACTTCGGCCAAAACTAGCTTCCTTAAAAGGCCTCAAATATTTGTTATTAACATTTAAAACAGTCTTCACATTTGGAGCATCTCCTAAAAATGCTGATTATGTTGGCAGCTCAGTCACTTCTGAAATGGATCTTAGATTTCTGCATTCAATAAAACCACCAGCTTTCTAACCTCCATGCTGGGATTCCACATGTGATCCTGAGCAGCCCTGCGATGGTTCCAGCTGTCGTGGGGATCAAGTCCGGTCCCTGCGGCGTGGGGAGGGTACATCCCACCCGGCACAGAAAGCAACCCGTGTGGGCCAGAGTGCCCTGCCATCTACATCATGCCAAAAAACATATAACTTTTATAAACAACCTGCAATCCGACTAGTTTCCTGCTGCATCTTTAGTGAATCTACCAATCCTTATTAGACTAATGCAAGCACTGTACCTGATAATGATTGTGCTGGCCCATGTGCTGAGGACTAGGGTAGTACCCTTCACTGGAACGGGGACTTGGATAACCAGGCCGACTGGGCTGTAATCATACACACGACTATATCAGCATACAAGCACATTTTCGACCAATCAGGTTAATGTTAGGAGATGCTGTTAAAAACAGTCCACCAGATGCACACAAAACTCTTGTACATTTTGTGTGGATGAAGATTTCAGGCTGTTGAGGGGAAGAAATTAAAACAGTCGAACAAAATGCAAGCAGTTAGTTAATGTTACCACAATGCACATGTTATTTCTGAAATGTTATTATAGTTTTACTGTGTATGGGCGGGAATTAGAGATTAGAGGGAGTGGATTGGAAAATGAATTCTGATTGACAGGAGGCAGTCTTCCTCCGATTGGTTGGGATACTCTGTGCTCAGCTGTGGGCGGCAAAACAGCAGATGGACTGATCTACCTTATAAACGCGTTCATAGAGAGTGTCGACTGACCACAGCTCCAGATGAGCAAAGGAGGAAACAGAAGGAGAAAAGTGGGTGACAACATACAGCAACATACACTAAATGGACAGATAAGGGTTAATATGGGGAAAAAACACATGAGCAATTTGTGATGGGAGTTATTGTCACTATTGGAAGAACTACCAAAAACTGCCTCAAGAACTAATTTCCTTTTGTTAAGAAAGATGTTATGGGAATGAGGATGAGGTTGAGAGTCTGCGTTTCCAAAAAATAAAGTGTAAAGTATCTTTGATTTTTAATTTAAGATAAAAAAAATCAAATAAAAAAAAATCACACAGGTCTATGGCAGGCCAATGCTTCATTTTAATACAGGTCTGGCACACAGTTTAGTTTACATGCACTGAAGAGGCAACATGCAGTTTTCCCATAGAGTTTTATCTGAAAGGCTATCTGAAGCTACTGTATAGCAGTTTTAACTTGGTTTCAGCCTAAAAATCTCAATTTAAACCATATATATCCAATAGTGCGCAAAAGTCTGGTTCTGAAAGTAAAAATAACATTCATTTTCTCTGTACATCTATAACACGGATATGTTTTCTGAGTTCATTTATGCTTTGATTTGAACAGAAACAATATCTGTGGTGCAGTTGACACAGAACAGTGTACACTGTTTGCGTTCAGTGGAAACTCTCCAAAAATACTACTACAGCGGACTTGGAGGAGACAAATTGTTCAATAAAGTCGCAATTTTTTTCCTTTGTGTAAAAACAGTATTCTCGTAGCTTTAGAAAATTACGGTTGAAATTTTTTCATGTTAAAAAATTAATTTGACATCACACTGTTTCAATGCATATTTACACACTGCCTCTGAATATTTCCTCCCCTATTAAAAATTGGATCAGGTTAAAATTTTTGCATCTTCACATCCTTAGCATGCATTTTGATGAAAAGTATGACAGAAAGAAAAAAAAACAAATTTCTGACTCGAGTGCACAAGGACCTTTAGTCTGTTAATCTCCATAATATAAAGCCAATCTAAATATAATACACTAATAAGCCGTTCTTTTCTATGCGTTTTTATTTTTATTTTTATACTCATAACATTTAATCTGCAGCTATAAATAGCACCAACTAATAAAAGCACCTGTGCAAATTAAGAACCTACAGTAAAACTCTTGGGATGCCCCGTTAACAGTCCTAGCACACCTGCCTGCGAGAATCTGTAGGGCACGTGGGTCAGGCTCAGCTGTTGCATGGAGGGATAGTAGGGGTCGAAGAAAGCAGGCTGGGTGGCACTGGGGGGGGAAGAGGGAGTCCTTCTGGGCCCCTGAGGGAACAGCAGGGAGCAGTGCAGCGGTAACGACTGAAGCAGAAGCGGGGTCTGAGTTTGCGGGAACGAACGCTGGGGATGTACGCTAAGCTGTTGTGTATTAGCATGAGTGTACTGGTGTAGCGTTTGGGGTGATCTGTTAATGGTGGTTTTTTTGCATGGCCCCAGAGGAGAGGCAGGCGGCTTGGGCTGGCGGATGCAAAGGGATATCTGGGAACCAAAAGGTTGCTGTAGAGGGCGAGAAGCAGCAGATGCAGGCGCAGACAGACAGTCCATACTGAAGCTGTGCTGGAGGGGGCGTCTGCGGGAGGGCTACACGTACACACACACACACACACACACACACAAGGAAAGATGAGCTAAACAACACAAGTAAAAGGCAGAAATTTAGTAAGGCAGGGCATGGATGAACGCAGTTTCGGTTTGGTCATTAACACGAGGGCAGGTGTGACCAGTCAACAAACAAACAGACATCAGCACCTGGACAGGATGATTGGCAGGTCTGACAGAGAGCAGAGGGTGGGTGAAAGTAAGAGTAAGTGCTTAAAGCCACACACAGAGCAGATGAAGAGATCAGCCCAGCCCGTCAGTCACTACAGTATGAGAAACACAAGACTGGGAAGGATTTAAAACCCTGTCAAAAAGCGACAGACTAACACTATCAATGACAAAAATAAAAACTACAATTAAAATGTTGGCAATATTTTTGAATGTTCTTGATGTTTACCATCTTATTTATGCTAACCAAGGCTTCTTTTATTTAAAACAGTGATACTGTGAAACGGTTCTGTATTATAACGTATGGTTTTAATGTTATTTACTCTGCAGCAGTCATTCATTATCATTAGAATATGCTAATTTGATGTTCAAGAATCATAGGGTCATTGGTGAAAAAGTTATATTTTGTGGATTGTTTGATGAATACAAAGCTTAAAAGATTGTATTTTATTTTATTTTATTTATTTTGTAACTTCATAAATGTCTTCACTGTCAATTTAGATAAATATTTATTTATCCTTTCTGAATTTCTACATTTCACAGTTTTTCTTATATATATTTTATTTCATTTTATTTTTATTTTATTTTATTTAAAATATCTTTCAATGGTAGTGTATTTTCTACTAAATAAGGAAGTTGTGAAAGGTTCCATCATAAAACTCACTGAGTCATCAATATGGTTAACCTGTTCCCAGAAAATAAAGACTTCCATTTTAAATGCACATTAATTTTTTTTTTTTTTTTAAAGAATCTTGTCAACTTTGAGGAGCACAGTCAGCACACAAGCACATCCAGATCTCAAAGCTGGTACATATGGACTCCAAAAAATTAAAGTCTTAATTTCATGCTTGTATAAATTTTCACCCAAAAAGGCTTAATTTGACTAAATTATTGTCCAGGTTCCTTTTTTTTTTACAATCAGTAACTAATTTCTTTGAATTCGTCAACAGAGCTTAAATCTGTTTTTAATTTAACAGAGATATGGAAGGATTATGACGCATCTAATAATATTTATTGTCCCCGCAGCTTGTTCAAACAGATAAAGAGAGAAGTGAAGACAGAGAACCACATGGGAAGAAGCATTTTTGCATATGGGAAGCATATGTAACACACAGTGGGGTCCAAAAGACTGAAATCACACTGAACATTTATGATCCAAAATCAAAGTGAAATTCAAATATAGAAATAAAAATGTCTTGGTCTCAAATCAAACAATTAAATATAATAATAGAACTTTTAATGCATTAATTAAGGTAGCTATTTTTTCAGCATTAAATTAGGCAACCAAAAATACACTCTTAAAAATAAACCTGTTTCATAATGCCACAGAAAGGTTTCATAAGGAACCTTTAACATCTGAAGAATCTTTCTGTTGCACAAACGGTTCTTTGCGGTGAAAGAAGTTTCGTCAGATTATAAAAAGGAAGGAAAGACACGGCTCTTTGATGAATGGTTCTTTGTGGAACCAAAAACGGTTCTTCTATATAATCCCTATAAAAAACCCTTTGAAACACCTTTTATTTTTAAGAGTGTGGAAAAATTTGTCTTGGCGGTCTCAGTACTTCAGACCTCACCTTAAATAAATCACAAGAAATGAGTAACTAGAATTGCTGTTGTACCCAAGACACAGAGATGTTACGTGACAGAAGATGTGACCTGACACTGGAGAGCTGAGGTTATAAACAAAGAGAATGTCTGGAAAAGTGCTGCTTAACTATAAACAGACGCAATAATCAATAATTCACATCAGGAAATACATGCATAGTCTTTTTCTTTGATACAAAAAACTAAATAAAAAACATATTGCAGTAAAAGTTTCAGAAAAGCATTCTATTTAATTTAAAACACACACACATATACACACAGGCATACTGCTACTCCTAACTAGACACCATGTGCTAGAGCGACAAATGGTGACACGCTGTTAACCTTGGTAATAAATCTCAGGCTGCCATAAATGTACAAACATGAAAAACAAATGAACAATCCAATGACTTAAAACTGATGTTTTTTTGTAGTTACGCATCGATAAAGACATCAGATCGTTGACTTACTTTGGGTGGTGCTTCGTCCGAGCCTCCTGAGTCCCAGGATACAGGAACCTGTCTCCTCATCTCCATACGGCTACGCTCCTCCTGCTGAGCCTTCTCCTCCGCAAGGATTGTACTGCACAAAGAGTGATGGGAAACTCTATCAAACAACAACATCCTTCTTCCAGGACTATCAGAGATGTAAATGATCCTTGAGCTTGACCACTTTTACAAAGCGGGTAGGTAAGAAACCTCTTTTATACAAAAGTGAATGACAAATTTCCCATGAACTTTTGCTTTAGTTCTTATCAAGGGGTGTGGGATCAAGAGAATGACATTTCCAACTTTATGCAGTTTGTTGAAAGGTGGAGTTAATCTATGAGCACAGACGAGTCATCAGACGAGTCAACCCCACACACGGTCAACTACCAGGAAAAATAAAGCAACACCGATTCATGCCAAAAGCGCTATTCAAACTATTTCACAATCAAGTACGTCATGACAAGCTGTAAGAATTCAGTGTGAATAGAGGATGATGGGTTAAACATCCACGTAACACCATCAACCCATCTGTCATGCTAGACTGTGCAAATAAAAAGAGACGTGTTGAAAACTAATACATGGATTTAGAATCTCTGCATGCATAATACACCGCCTTAGGGTGCATATTCATATGCTCAAATGCTATTGATTAAGAAATGAATACATTTATTCAGCAAGGATGCATTTAATTGATCAAACGTGTTAGTAAATAATGTATAATAAAAAAATAAATCCTCATTTACCCAAAATATTAAGCAGCACAACTGTTTTCAACTGTGATAAGAATAAGTGTTGTTTCTTGATTAGAAGGACCATGCAACATTAAAGACTGGAGTAATAAAAAAAAAATAATTCTGTTTAAAATATATTAAAAATAGTAGACACACTAGAAAAAACAGACAAACAAACTTTTGAGTGTTAGAGTGATTTCAGGATGGGGTCCGCTCATAATAGACTCCAATATAGACACAATAATCTCCACTAAATTCACAGCAATGGCTTTAGTTATCAGACAAAAGCCCTAACGGATGTAAATGTTAGTAATGATCTTAAAACTCACCAGACAGTCCTTAAAGTGTCGATATGTGACGTTCGTACATGAAGATTTGTGCTGAGAGGTGGCTACAGAAACGCAAAGAGGTGCGAAGAAATGCTGGCGCATGTAAGTCTTAGGGGTGAGAGAATGCAAGCTGACTGAGAGAGGGGTTATTTCTGGAAACTCTATTATCTCTGAGAGAGACCATGAGTGTGTGGATGGAGAGAGAGAGAGATGCAGGATAAACAGAAGGGACACCTGTTGTGATCAATCCAGACCTGCTGAATTTCCCCACACCCAGACCATCACTCACAGCCATGACTGGCTGCAGGGGTCTCGGGCTCTCAAAAAAAAACAAAGAAAAAAAACCAAAAGGTGTCATAGGTTTTAAAAGCTCTTTTACCAGTGTTTCAAAACAAAAGTTTAAAATCGGTTCTCTCAAATATTATTTAATAAAAAATTATTAAAATGCATGCTTGTTTGTGTATTTATATATAAACAATACATATACACAGCAATACATTACATAAACAAAAACTTATTTTGGATGCAATTAATCATTTGACACCACTGGTTTTTTTTTTATGTTTTCTTTAAAAACATAAAAAGTAAACATTTCTTAAAAAAAAAAATCTTCTAATTAATTAATTAAAAAATATTTGCCGAACTAAAAATGTAAGAAAGTAAATGATATTATAATCAAAATCTTTTCTAAATATAACAAATGCATAATCAAAAAATTGTTATGGAAAGGTAAAACTTGTTATAGGTCAAGTTTTATGGTATTTGTGAACAAAATGTGGGAGAAAGAAAAAAAAAAGACCACACACACACACAGAGGACCAAATCAGTTTTAAAAAAGATACTACTTTTACTGCTTGGCTGTGACAGAATAATCACAGCTTTTTCAGAATATACTCTAGAATGAAAGACCAAACATCTGATCATTCATACACACAAAATACTGATTAGACGTAAACTATTTAGTGTAAAGACAAACAATGATTCATTCGTCAGGTTGTTTGAGCTAGACTTTCTTTTTGCAAGAGCTGACAAAGACTTCCGAGGAACAGACAATGACTAGAGTTCAAGC
This sequence comes from Enteromius thamalakanensis, assembly GCA_032357475.1. NCBI lineage: Eukaryota > Metazoa > Chordata > Actinopteri > Cypriniformes > Cyprinidae > Enteromius > Enteromius thamalakanensis. The sequence continues at coordinate 13,953,058 of JAUCMT010000032.1, forward strand.
ATCCTGTGTGTCAAACCCATGTGACTTCATGACATTTCATAACCATCACTTTATCTCAGTGTTTACTGTAATAACCTTTAAAAGACACTTCTGAAGAAGTTAAATAAACTTTGTTATATTACAACAGCTGTTAGGGCATCACAAATGTGATGCGTTTTTTCAAACAAATTGAAATGACATGACATCATAAAGCCCATAAATCCACTAATCACAGACCTCAAGCATACAGCAGCTAATTTTCTTATCAAACACAACAGGACATTAACTAAACCTCTGCTCTGATAGCTTCAGCACTAATATGGCTTTATAAGTGCTGTTAACAGTGTAAATATTTACATGGTTTCCTAGAAACAGACATGAACGTCCCGCAAATGTAATGAGGGTAGAGAAAGAGATATGTATTTTCCAAGAGGCACTTAAAAAATAATCACTCGATCCAAGATACCTAAAAAGGAATTAACTTATTTTATATTTGCGACGTAACATATCTGCCTCAATCTGAATATCTGGGACATCTGTGTATAACTTGGATGTTTTTGCTGAAGGCAAACAAGATTCCTCACATTATTAGGGATTCAGGTGTTTGATGGCCTGTCAGAGTACACCTCGTATTTTTCCCATTTCCATTAGCATTTACGGGAATTGACTGCATGTGGGGACATGAACAGATATTTGAGAACATAATACTGTTGTATCATGAAGCATGCAGGGAGTGTGTGTGTGTGTGTGTGTGTGCATGCCTAAAAGAGTCAGAAAGAGAAACAAGAGAATAAAAAAAGAATCGTATGATTTTTCTCATAGTGGATATTCCAACTATGAAATCAGGTCGAGACAGGAAGTGTCATAGACTTGCGGGTGGTGAATCAAGGCTTAACAGGATTAAACTTCCTCTAAAATGCTCTTTTCTGAGTATCTACTGTACACTTACACACAGTCTACCCTTCAAACATTTAGGGAAATGTATTTATGCTTCATAACTATACTAAAATAACTATATTCTGATTAAAAGAGTGGCATTTATTAGAAAAAAAAAATAATCTTAATTGATTTTTTTTATATTCTAAATATTTTTACTGTCACTGATGATCAATTTAATAAATTATGAAATTAAGCATGATTTTTTCCAAATAAATAAATACATAAAGAAAGTTTTTATTTTATAAATCCTCCTAACGGAAAGTTACATTATAAAATAGTGTAACAAATTGCACTGAATATGCTCATTGAACATTGCATGAAAATAATGTTAATAATCAAAACTCAATGTAACAACACCAACCAGTAAAAAGTAAGCAAACATACTTGATGTATCTTGACAGCTCTTTTATCTTGGACTTGTAGAAAATGTGGAACAGTTTGGACATTCACATACGGACAAACCTTAATAACCAAATGTAAATGTTTCTATACAGCCCTAAACCGATTAATAGATGACAAAAAAAGTAGAGTTTTCCTGTCAAATGTTTACAGGTCTATTCTCAGTAAAATAGTGTTTTAAGTAGGGCTGAATCTCTGCTTACTGTACAAGACTTGCGATCTAGTCAGACATTAAGAGCCTTACAGCGCCCTCTACTGCTACTAGGCAGGTTTATTTACTGTGCACATGAGACTCTAAACCAGCAGAGTGAATGCAAATGTGGAGACCAATGCTGTTCATAACGAGCGGAGCAAAATCTGCGTTAAGTTGTGTGGACTGACCTCAGTTGGCCTTTGAGCTCTGTGAATCGTGGTCGTTTGCTGGGGTCGTACGCCCAGCACTTGGTCATCAGGCTGTAGAGGGTCGGTGGGCAGTTGGGCGGCATTGCCAGACGCTCGCCATTCTCGATCCGGCCTATCACATCATTGTTCTTCACCCCTTGAAACGGCTTCACTCCATACATTAGTATCTCCCACATACACACGCCTAAAACACAACGTGAGGTCAGCCAACTGCAAGATTCCACCTCTAACGACTCTGCACTTTAGCGTTAATTAAATGCAGTTAGAAAACACTCTGCAAACAGCTCTCTTTACACACATTATAGAAATAGCTCAGATGTGCCATGATGCGAATGCTAACATTGTCTGAACATGCAAAGGAGGCTGAGTTTCTGATTCTGACAGAAGAATAAATCGCAGTAAAACACACATACTCACTTACCGAACATCCACACGTCGCTGGCTGAGGTAAAACGTCTGAAGTTTATTGACTCTGGCGCCATCCACTTAATAGGTAGTTTACCTTTGGAGGCTGTGGAGAGAGAGAACGAGGCAGTGAGTGTGTAAGAAAATGAGCAGAGGTCTAAACTTTCAGTCGGGTATGAGGCTCATTCACACCAAGAAAGATAACAATAATTAAAACTATATTAGCATTATATTAAGATACGGCTTGTGAACATAATAGTAGCACAATGTAAAGTATGAACGAGCTTAAATTTGCTGTCAGTTGGAACAACAACAAAAAAGATACCTCAAAGTAACTTTACAGTGTTATATTGAATGTTTCAGATTCATAAGCAATGTTGGCTTTCTGATCATTTGCTAAAGAGAGTACATTTATACCTTTATAATAAGAGCTGTCCTCCATGTATCTAGACAAACCAAAGTCTCCCAGCTTCACACAGTCCACTGAGGACACAAGTACGTTCCGCGCCGCAATGTCCCTGAAAAAAAAGAGATTTTAGTATGTAAGAGTTGTTCTTTGTTCCTTTTTTACATAATAAATATGCATGCAGAAGTGCTACAAGATCCCGTCTGCAGAAATTTTCAACAGGAATTGGGCGCTTATGAATAATAATGGGCTGAATGATGTGGAGACGTACCTGTGTACAAAGCGTTTGCTCTCTAGGTATGCAAGAGCTGTGCTGAGCTGGTAAGAATACAAGATGAGCGATGCTAAATCCAGATTGTACTTCCTAACCTGAAGAAAGGAACGCAACTGAAAAGCAAAAGGAGAATAAAATGATCATGAATGAGTCATAAATATGATAAAAAAAGAATATAAAAACAGTATTTCAAGAATTCACAGAAAACTAAAGTAATTACAACACTGCACACTAGATGGTGCTGTTGTATAGGTCTAAGGAAACTACAGTCTATAGCAGCACTAGAGTAACGAGCTTCAATGGCATTGCTATGATGCTCATATTCAACACCAATACAAGTTAAAAACACCACAAATTAAGCGTAGTGTAAATGTTGAACCATTTTGATTGCCTCCTGTCAATAAGCCACTGCACTGAAAAGAGAGTTTAAACTTCAACTGCACAGGGGTCAAATGATTGGTGAATTGCAAGTTTTCAGACTGTATACATACTCTAAAATTCATGGAACATCTTGGATATGCCTGCCATCTAGTGCTACTGATTAATCGCAATAAACTGCATAAAAAATAAAGGTTTTTGCTTACTTAATTTATGTTTGTGTATTGTATATATTTATAAAATATTTACCTGTATTTACTTATATATTAAATGTTATATATATTAATATAAATATTTATAACACTTTTCTTAAATATACACATGGATGTATGTGTATTTATATGTACATAAATATACACAGCACACACACATACATATACATATTATCTAAAGAAAACTTTTATTTTGGATGCAATTAATTGTTATGCATATAATATATACTGTAATAGCATTGCTGCAATCTACTGTATACGCTGCAACAGATAATTAAATATCAGCAAAAATAACAAATAAGTCATGTAAAGTTTGCACATCCAATTAAAATGCTTTTAGAAAACTACTAAAATCCATTAAGAAGCTGGAGCATGTTAATATTCCCAATGATTATTTCAATAAGATTTGAATTTATTTTGTATCACGCCGGGTGTAAACAGGGTCTTAGGTTAGTGGTATGTCAGGAGGGCCTCACCAAATTAACTAAGCCCCTTTAAATCTTAAAAGCATTTACATTTAGTTATATTAACAATTTTAATTAAAATCCTTAAAATGCTAAAATAAAAATGTGTAACTGACATATCTGTAGTTCATCACAACAGAAGAGGTTCATATCAGTTAAGATATATTGAGCCTTGAGATTTTGAGTAACCGGTTTTGTTGATGCAGGTCTCCTGTTAAAACTAAATCAGATCTTTCTTTCGCTATTTACAAGGTAACTGTTTTCCATCTGAAAGCCCTATGCACACAGAGATGGATTGAATCATTGGAGACGTGCTATAAAATACAGCCACCGCTAGCAATCATCTTTACTACGCCTTTATGGCCAGTTTATGAGACAAGCAGTCATGATAAATTCTTCCAGCCTTAACCCGGCTGCCATCTTTGTGAATAATATGACTTTAATGGGTTTCATATCAGGTCACGTTCCTTCAGAGATTTAAGACGTGTACCAACCCCTCCCCCAAACTCAAATCAAACTGCTACACATAAACTAGACTGAAAAGCCCACCTCTCCCAGCGTGCAAAGCTCCATGATGATCCACACTGGGTTTTCTGTAATGACGCCGATCAGCTTTACAATATGCGGATGATCGAACTGTCGCATAGTCACTGTGGGAACACAGAGTTAATAGCCAGGGACTATGAGATCCAAAGAGACAAAATTGAGCTGGGACGCTGTAGAGAGTCAATTAATACAACGTCATGAGATATGAAGTTTTAGAAGCATAAATAATTTGTTATGAAAAACATACACTACTTTTCAAATGTTTACAGTAAGTGATTGATCAAAAGTGACAGCAGAGACGCATTATTATAATTACAAATAATTTCTATTTCAAATAAATGCTGTTCTTTTCTTTAAATAAAATATTTTGGGAAAAAATTCAACCAAAAGGTTGACTCTTTTAATAATTTTAGTTACTTCAAAACTGTAGGATGTGTATCGTGTGTACCTAAATCAGTCAAAATAACAGATTTATTCTTTAAATCAAATGATCTGTGAAGGATTAAAGAGATGTGGCTAAAAACATCATGTTCTGTTTATTACTGGCAGACGTTTTCTTCACTCTCACTTATATACTAGCACCTGTTCTCGTGTACAAAAGCCAACAGCTGTGCTCTTACAAACTACATTCTGAAAATGTTTGGAGTTTCGGCACCAACTAACCAAAACACATTCCTCTCAATTACAGTGATGGGACGGAGCCATGGGAATGACACAGATAATGCAGTGAACTTGACACTCACAGGCTTCCTGGAGAAACTTCTCTCGAACACTGTCCGAGGTGCAATTCTTGCACGTCTTTATCGCCACAGAAAGTGCTGGGTTCTCCTGACAGCACAAAAGAAAGAAAAAGTCTTTTACTAACTGATTCAGATTAATTCAACATTAGTCTTCTTGTCTAATAGTCATCATCACGTCGAGTAATTCATACTTGAATATAGACTTAAGTAAGACATTTTTTGTTTAAAGAAATCAATACTTTTATTCAATTAAGATTAATCAAATCAAAAGTGACAGTAAAAAAATTTTCAGAGTTACAATTTTTATTTTTTTCCCCTTTTTAAATAAATTACATTTGAAATTATATTACCATAGAAAACAGTCATTTTAAATCTCAATAATTTTTCACAATAATGTTTTACTGTACTTCTGATCAAATAAATGCAGCCTTGGTGAGCCTAACAGACTTCTTTTGAGCAGTAGTATAAATAAGCAAGTTATATAGAAGTTACAAAATTTAAGAAAATGTAATAATGAACGTCATTTATACCGGACATATGTAAATCCCTTGATGGACGTCTCCAAACTGGCCCTCTCCTATACAGCGTCCCAGCTCAATTCTGTCTCTTTGGATCTCATAGTCCCTGGCTGAAAGACAAATTAGACCCAGTCAACACATTAAAACACTTTACATATGAATATTAAAGGCCACTTTTCACCATGTATGTAAAAGTAAAAGACACCATGCAATTCTTCAGTCCGTCCGAATCAGTTCATATACAGTATGTTTTTCAATATGGAATCCGTCCAATACATGCCATGTTAACCCAATAATCAATCAGAAATGCATACAAGACTCAGTAAAGAAAACTGACTAATGGTTATTCATTAAAGGGACAGTTCACCGAAGATAAGAAAACTCTTTCATCATTCAGTCCCTCAAGTTTGAGGAAACCAAACAGTTCCTGGTCCCCATAGTATTTTCTTTGTATGTAAGTCAACGGGGACCAACAACTGTTACTGGTGGTATTTAAATTTCGTCTTTTATGTTCAACATGAGAAGGTAATGTATACAGGTTTGTAACAACCTGAGTTTGAGTAAACACTGATAAAATGTTTGCGTGCACTATCCCTTTAACAAGAACAAATCAATAATCACTTTACAAGCCCTTTGAACATTCATATGTAAAAGTGTCAAAGCCAGTTCAGATCACCTTCTGTGGAACTCAAAGGTGTCAAACCTCCAAAAAAACTATTATTTTTGTTTACAACATTAGTAAATAAAGAAATATATAAAGATTTAACCACAGGAAACACGAAAAGGCAAAGCAAAAGCAACACACAGGCCCCACCGTCACACATGAAGTCTCAAGCATATGGAGGAGAGGGAATGAAAACAGCAGGAGAAACAGCTTTACCTTCATCAAGTCCATAATATTCTGTTGTGCCGATAACAAGAGAAAACAAAGTAGCAAATATAACACTGAATAACATTAAGGCCACCATTTACTGATAATTATTTCCTTTTTTATAAAAAAAAACCATGTTAATTAATCAAAGCATTGTTTGTAAAAAGCAAACAGTAAGTCTTGTTATTAAGGCACAGTGATTTTAACACTGATGTGTTCATTTCACAGTTGCGGGCAACTTATTTAATTAAAAAAAAAAAGAGCATAATTTCTCTCAGAAACAATACTGCCTGTGGAGCAAATAGGCAAATAGTGAAATCTGTATTATGGGGTAAAAACCTTTGTTAATTTGGTTAAGAAATTAATGTATTTTACAAGTTTAAAGGCAATTGAAATACAAATTATTTAAAACACAAATAAAATGTTTAATAATAATGCCTTAATTTTTTTATTAATATATGAACAAGGTCTTTTTTCAGGTAGAAAAGAAATATAGCAATAATCCCATCTAACATAAAAGTTTATGTTTGCATAATATGTGTACTGTGAATATTTTTAAATGTATATAAAAATACAAACAAACACATACAGCACATATGTTAAAAATATTTACATGTACGTATAAACATAACATATTTTTTTGAAATATATGCATGTGTTTGTATTTATATATGCAAAATAAATATAACACAGCACACACAAATATATCATGTGAACCATTTATTTTGGATGCGATTAATCACAATTAATACAAACGTACAAAAACATCAATAAAAACATATTAAATAATTTAATAAAGTAAGGTGCACATGCTTAAGCTTAAGTCATGATTGACACAATACTTTCTTTATAATAATCTGCTAAATAATTCAACCAAAATAACAACTTGACGATGCTAAATTTTTGTTCCATTTATAAAATAGACATTTAAGATCATATCAATTTCAATGCTTGCTCATGTCTTTCTCGTGTGTCTCTTAAGCACATGGCACAGCGTCCATGTCCCCAGCGCCGGTCAATACATGGAATACATGGGTTCTATTATTACAGCTTCCTCTTTTCAAGCCCACACTAAGCAAATGATGTCTGAGACACAAGCGCACAGAAAGGAATAGACAAAACTGAACACCACTCTACTCTAGAGTTCAGTTTCAGACCTAAATGAACAGCTAAGCAGAAAGCGACACCGACTCAAGCAGCTATAAACGTCTCGAGAACTTGTGCCTGTGATGCCAAACAACATGTTCGAAAGTCAGGTAGATGATGGTTAGGAAAATGTGATGTATTTGCTTTAGAGGATGCTTTTAAAACAGCTGCGTAAACGTGAAAAAGACAAGGGGTGTCATGTATCTATCAGATTTATAGATTTGAGTCATTTAAGAAATATTCAAAGTACAATAAATAAAGCTAATAAACATGGAAAACACACTAATTTATCTACACCCAATCGTTTTTACAGTGATTTTAAGCCAAAGCACCATAATACCGGTTTGAGATCAGTATGAACCTGTGACACTCACTGGAAGGCATGGTGTATGTGTCCTCTTCGTCAATGATCTCAGCGTAGTCGTCTGTTTCTGAAAAGGGAAAACAGTATTTTAAGTCCAAACATACCAGGACCAGCTAAAAACAGCCCTTCTAAAACCAGAACACGTCTTCTCGTCTCCGGCACAACTCACACACTCCTTGGCAATTACACATGTAGTCCATTAACGCTGCAGTGCTAAGTTTAAAAGTGTTTGGGTGTCTATGTATTCTGCAGGAGCTTGAGCTGGCTTCGATCGCATCCACGCAGCTGTGATACCCGAGTGTGTTTAAACAGTGAGTACATCTGGAAGAGAGGGGGGACTTTCTTTCCAAAGCATTGGAGTCATTGGGAAAAACAGATGAAGTCATGGGTAATCTGACAGCTATTGTGTCTGTCCTGTCTGGTTTTGAGGAAAACGTTTTTGTTAAATATTCTCTACACAGCAATGTGGCTGAAGTCAACCCATTCTGACAGCTCATATTGACTGTCAGTGAAGTCCCATGAGTGGAGTGCTGTGAGCAAACACTTTCCCCTTACTGTGAGAGAAAGGGATGTGTGTTTTCAGGAGATAAAGTCTCCAACGTGGCAACACGGTCTAGTTTTACCAGATCAAAACATCAAATTCCACTGGAAGCTACACTGCTGCGAGAGATCACAGATACACACCCAGGTATTTTGTTTACCATAAAATTTGGATTCTGTTTATACAGTTTCTGGAAAATATATTGGATTAATATGTCTTATATGTTTATGTATAATAACTTTTTTTTATGTACGAATCAAATTTTTAGATGCTTTAGGGGCTGGGGATGGGGGATAGGAGAGTTAAAATAGATATAAAATGTATTTCAAGATATTTTCATGTTATCTTTCATTTCCTTTTTTACATAAACATTTTTTAAAAATGCAAAAAAAAAAAAAAAGTAATATTAATATTAATTAATACATTAAAATAACTAATATCTTTAAATATTTTCTGACTTAAGATATTCATTATTACTATTTCCTGTTACATGCTATAAATAATATATCAGGAATTTTGATCATAATGTTTGCACTAATATTTAAGTGTAAATACAGTTTAAATATATTAAAATAACATTTTATTTGCAATATTCAAAATATGGAATGCTATGCTAAACAGCCCTTATCTATAAGTTAAAAATTTAGAATAAGTTAGATTGAAAATGTTTTCAAACTTTTCAATCTAAAAATATCAGGAAGACTGTTTCACTATTTCAAATTAACTGCAATATCTATATCTATAAATATATATCTATATCTCTCTCTATATATATATCTATATCTATATATATATATATATATATATAAAATTAGTACCTATATGAAACGTAAAAGCATTAAAATCACAGAGATATATTCACATTGTTGCATTTGGTCTCTGCTGGAAACAACAAGATCATATATTGTAAATATTAAATATTTTGCCCCGCTTAACACGGCAATAAGACATATTAAAATTGGACTTTACCATCCCCACCAATATCATCTGTGGATCCAATCAGCATGCAAAAGATTTAAAGAAGAGACAGAAAGAAAGAGAAAGCATTAGATGAATGTCTTCATCAAAAGACATTACTGAGGAGAGGCAACAGAAAGAAGAGTATTTCATGGCTGTTACACAAAGCAATAAAACAAAGCCCCAAGCCATTATTATCAACATAGATTTTTTAAAAATTACATTCTCATTCTGTAGACTAAAACACATGCACTATAAAAACGGGGACTTTCCAGTGACTTGCACAGTTACTACATTCAGCTTATGCTTTTTTTAAATTCTCCAAACATCTAAAAAAAAACTTTTTGCATTTTAATTAAGACTTTTTAAGCACTTTCATTAAGTCATTATCCTTGTGGAGACCGCCAACCTTTTAACTCAGGTGACTTCAGGTTTAACTATCCTTGTGGGAACATTCAGTCCTCATAATTAAAGCAAAACAATCCCCAGTAAAGTACAGCAGGGTTTGAGAGTACTGTAGAATCAAAGGTTGACCACCATTTTTGAAACGAGACAAGAACTGTTCTGAATTAGGAATAGAGCACATCTGGTTGGTATTAGTTACTTTGGTTGGAAGTTCATTATCAATGAAAATGATAGTTCACATCTCAGTCTTCTTGAATGAGTCTTACCTGAAATGGAAATGGTTTTGGCCCGGACTCCTTGCAACCGTTTCTCATGGTTTGCTGATCTGTGTGACAAAGGTTGAAGAAGATGAATCGTGTACATTTTCAATCAAACCTAATCACAGTGTGACCTTTTCCACACTGATCTGTGCTGAAGCCACCGAGCAGGTCTGTTCCACTAACGTGTGAAGGGGGGTGACATAACAGATGGGCACTACCACATCCACATTAATGGGAGCTGGGCTGTTGGTCACATTAGTTGGAGGTACACTGAGAGATTCCACATGTCTGAGCCAAAGAGGCCAAAGGAGCAAGAGCAAGGCGAAAAACAGGAACTGAATCGATCTAATGAAAAAGTAGTGTGAAAAATATGGTATACTTTATAGTCTTACTTTGGAGCCTTTGGGATAGATGGAAGAGCTCTCTCTCCTTCTGTTGACAAACAGTAAGAAAGAAACATTTTATTATTACGATTAAACTGTTGTCAATTTTAATATGATTCGGCTGAGTGCTTCACCTTTCTGTACACGGACGATAAACGACGAAGAAGTTCTATTAACAAGTCTACAGTAACCGTCAATGAGTTCAGCCATGTTCTCTGCCGTGTTCAGTGTTGAAGTTGTTACCGTCAGAGGCTGGAAAATAAACAAGAACACACAAGGTCCCAAAAATGCACCATATCCATGTATAAACAGCACATATAAGCCAAAACGATATACTGAAAAAAGGGTGAGGAAGTTACCTCGGGTGCTCCAGCTATATTTAACTGTAGAGTTCCTTTCCTTTCTCGCTCCTCAAATTGGATACTCTGCACCTGTGTGAAGTTAGCGAGGTGTGTTGGCTGCAAAGAAACATATAGAGACTTTAGATTCACTGTATGTTTATCTGTCTATCAGTCCAGTCCCTTATCTATCGAAATGCACAGTAACGTTACTTACGTTTGAGCCTTTGTCTGTCAAATAACTAATGCCCTCCTCGGGTCCGATGGCCAGCTCCACTGATATCACCCAGCTCGACTATCACACACAACAGCAGACACATTCAACTCAAACACATACAAACTAATAAATAAAATGCAAACCTATGCCCCTTCACAATGATGAATGATCGAGTACTCTTTCGAAAAAAAACAAAACCATATTGTTATTCATTTTTCAGCCAACAGAGGGCACTGCAGACCATTAAAGTAGTCTATCACCATAAAGACAACCAATAATGCAAATCAGGAGAGATGTTACATGTAAATGAGTTGTTTCTTTATTTTAATGAATTGAATTAATTAATATCTAAACTCAGCTCACCCCGAGAGCACATTTAAAACACTCCTTATCAAATCTGTATATGGGTGAAAGGATCTCGAAGAACTTGAGGATGCACTGCTCGTCGTTCAAATTGGCGAACTGTTTAAAAGTCTGCTGGATCAGTTTCCGCAGGGATTTAGCCTGCAAAGACAAAACACAGTGACTTGTAATAAAATTATGATATTAGTTATAAACCCTATATAAAGGTGTAGTGTGTAGTTTTATTGAGATGAAATATTTTGCTCTATCTGAGATTAGTGATAACTACATGCCATTCAGAAGATGACTTTAGAAAGATTGTAAACACTGAAGTACTGCTTTGTTTCCTTAATACTGCTCAATTAGCGGCCCTCATCTGAGAAGGAACTACCTGTTTGGTCTTGCCTGGTGCAAAAATTACACACTTCACCTTTAGTGATGCTACAAACAAGGACATTTGAAAAATATTCTGTAAATCAATATTTCTACAGAGAAAGGAAATTGAGGTCTTTAAATCTTTTTTTTGAACCCAGAATATGACTGAAGCAAAGAAAAATCACTAAAGGTTTGAATACAACTGTCTTTGCAAAATAGTGATGTAATTTTTTTTTCTCAATAAGATGTCTTAATCTAAATAGAAATTGACAAACAGGTTTTTAACAGCCTTCAAACCAATCTTTAACGGTGTTAACAAGCCCTGTCAACTGTGCAAACATTATCGAAAGGTATTCATTATTCAAAGATGATAATCAGCCAATTAGAATCAGGGTCCTCTCCTTCTAGAATATTTGTAAATCTAAAAACTCTCAAATAAAAAAAAAAAAAAAGCAAAACAAAACTTGTGGGTATTTCTCTTTTCCCTATTGACATGGGCTTGGGTTTCCATGGCAACCAATGAAAAGGAGGGGATTTTGGGCTGCTTTGGGGGTAGAATGTAAAATATAGAGAGAAGAAGAGAGTCGCAAAATATGCAGGAAATCTCCTTGAATAAAAATCAGAAAATCCCTCGGGAACGCAAACACACAAACGCCAATTCTATTCTCACCCTCTATTCCCAAATGCACACAGAATTAGAATTTACTCCAATAAGTAATGATGCCGTGATGAGAAAAAAATTAGCAACAGTACTTTATCACTGCACTATTGCAAAGGTGATATGCATAATATAGTGATGTTAAAATGTTTTCTGTTTTTAATATACAAGTAAATATTTAGATCCATTTATTTTTTTTTTATAGAAAAATAAAAATGTCTGTTCAGTTTAATTTAAAGCCATTCATGAGTTATTTCTTTGTAAAAGTGCGTAAATCATGGCAATTTCTCTGTATATAAATATTTACAGTAAATACTACACCAAATTTTAGAGAGAATAATGCTTCACAAATAACAGCAGGCATCGTGCCACTGGATACTGAAAGCCTGAAAGGGACTAGGTAGGTCAGGTGGAAAAGGAAACGGTTTCTCTGGCAAACTGCATTTCATTAGAACGGTTCCCTTCGGCGGCTTCCTCAGAAAGAGAAGGAAAACAGAACTGGGCCAAAACATCTCAGGGGTGTGAGACCACAGAAGAAGCCAGGCAGGTAATAACATTGATTTTGCCTGAACAATAGCATTTTCTCACATCCAATAAATCAAGACGACCTCCGTTTTGAAGAACTCATCACAGGAACATCAGAAATGCCTTATTACCTTCACTGAGTCTAATAAACTCTTTGGAAAGAATCTCCGCAGACCAACGTCCTTCCTGCAGGGAGAATAAAACAGCAAGAAACTGACTTCAGTCAAAGCAAAGCACAGGATTTTGGGGTAATAGCGCAAGAAAGGAGACAGCAACTTGTTTGTTGCAAATAATTGTCTCTTTCAGTGCAAAGCAACACTACAGTAACGGAGACCCTGCACCACTGCAGGAGATAAGCAAAGATCAATTATACTCTACTAAAAATAGATCAGACAGGTTTCAGAGGGCCATGCAACACGGACTAGTTATTCTGACCCATATACACACAATCTGAAAGAAAAAGAGGGAAAGAATTCCTTTAATGGTTCAAAGAACTACAGTACTCCTTTCAGTCTACTATAAGCTTGGTTTGCAGTACACTAAAAGCATTACATCATAAGTGAACACTGCAGTAATATGAGAATGAGAAGCGATTAAAATGTAATGTAATGTAACAATGTCCAGGCACAATGCAAAAATGAAATAAGTTATTGAGAGAACTTTTCACTGTGAAGATTATTTTTTATTCTTAAGTAAAAAACACTTAAATTAATTGCACTACAATGCCTCAAGTTAAACAAAAAAGATGCTGTCTGAAGCAACATAATATATCTCATGTAAATATGGATAAAATTGGACAACTCGACACCAATGATAAAAAATAGCATTACTTACTCTAATAATTCATAATTTGATTTTTTATCCAGGGCGTTTCCACGCATGTCCCTGAAAAACCGCCTGTAAAAGACAAAAGATGTCCAAGTCATGGGAAACACTTACATTTAATAATTTATACTAGTTCAAAAGTGTGTACGGTTTGGTAAGAATTTTTTATATTTTTGAAAGAAATATCAACACTCAAAAATACCGAAACATCATGAAAACTTGCTACAATTTAAAATAATTTTGTGTGTGTGACTTTCAGTTTTTAGTGTGACTTGATCCTTCAGAAATCAATCTATTATGCTGATTTGATTCTATAATTAATGTGGAGAACAGTTGTGCTACTTAATATTTTTGTAGCAATAGCAATATGTTTTTCTGATGAATTACTGACTCCAAACCTTTGACCAGTATATAATGTGTTTCACACATACCTGATTTCAATGCAGCCTAGTTTAAGTGCTATGTCTTGATCAATTTGATCGGCAATCTCCATCATATAATCACTTTTCACCTGGGCACAGAGATATATATATATATATTCAGCTAGGCAAGGAGAAAGGCACAACAGCACTGGCCATACAGGGTGGATAATGCATATCAAATAAATAAAAAAAAGTTTTAGCTAGTTTTAGTTTCAATTTGCAACAAACACAATAATACACGGCTAACAAAAGGTTTGATGCAGTCCTATGCAATCAATTTAAATAAAATGTTCTTGTTCAAATTCATACTGTTGTCTTTTGTATGGATATTCACAAAGGCACTGGGTGGAATTGGCTTCCTTAACTTTGATGTGATGACGACATAGAACAGAGACATGAACCTATCACAGGGACAGCCACCTGTCAGTTAAGTGTTTTACAATGATGATTGTGAGCTTATGGTTTGATCTTTGTAACCTGACAAGGATTAAACCAGTTTTGGTCCCTGAGCCTTGAATAATGAACCACTTTTCAGTTTGTTTTTGTTAATGCACAAAATAATAATAACAATAACAACACAAAGATAAATTAAATACAAAATAAAAAAATATACACAATATTGCATGAAGGAATAGAAACCTATGGTAGGAGCATTATTTTTTTTTTGTTTTGTACTGTAAAAAATGATAATGCTTTTTACTGAAAATCTCACTGCCATTAAGAATTTACAAAAAATTGATCAACACAACAGAGCACAATGACTTTACAATTTACAAACTAAAAAGCGAACATGCTTAAATTGTGAGAAGTGCAAAGTTGCATTGGTGCTACAAGGTTTCAAGGTCTGAATATAATAGTAAGGTACAGTAAAACTAGGTCTAATTTATAGCTGCTTTTGATTTTGGGGTGATATGCACCCGAGGCGTGTTCTTGAAAGGTTTTGTGTGACTCACTTGTGATGTGCAGGCAAAAGGGAAGGAAGTGTCTATACAGGGAGGCATTAACAAAAGGTTTGGCAGCAGTACACAGGTTAGCAGATTAAACTATCCATCACCTGATGATAAAAGTAGTTGAGCGTTGGCTGGTCCTCAGTAAACTGGATTAAAAATCCTTTAGGCAAGTATCGAATCCGTAGCTCATATCTGGAGAAAGAAGAGACAGGAAAAGTAATGATGTATAAGAGACACACTCAAGAACATCAATCACAGTTGATCATCAGTGACTGGCAGCTGTTATACAGCCTGACCAATCACAACAGACGCTTTAGAAAATGAAGCCCTCGGGTTGAACACATTCTCTGTGTGGTTTGAATCTTTAACAACAAAGATGGTTCAGATTATAGCACTGTTTACTCATCTTCCCTTTCATATGTGACTGATTAGAAATGCCGGTGAGACAAGATCTTCTAAAGTCTGCCAGACAACACAATTACGGCAGTATTAGTGGCTGTTCTTAGCAGCTGTCTGTCTGGGAGGTAAAAATTACACTCCGTTCTCTCACAGCTGGTTCACTGTCTGCTCTCAATTACGCTAAATTGGTTTTACACATCCCTCTACCTGAGCAGAAGCCAGAATGCTATGGCACCTGCCTCACACGTTCAAAACAATGTTCTCTATATCGGCTAGGGATGGTGTACCAGGAACTTGCAGCCATCTGCCGCAAACATAATGCACAAAACATTCCAGATAGCTTTTAAATGGGACAGTACTCTTATCATGAATCAAGAAAGAAGTAAAAACTAAAATAATAATAATAAAAGAAGACAACAAAGGATGGAATTTTCACTACAAAAAGTGTTATTATGGATTATTAAATATAAAATTTGGATTTGTTTTTTTACAAATACGTAGATTTTCGCTTCACGAAATGTTGTTTGATTGATCTCATTCTGACGGCACCCATTCACAACAGTATATCCACCAAGTAAAAAACTCATCTACATATTGGATGACCTAGGGGTGAGGAATTTAAGCCAATTTTAATTTTAGGAGTTCTTAGTTCACTCTATAGCATTTGACTTGTCAAAAATCTGATTAGTGCCAAAATAGCTATTTGCCTCCGCTTCAATATCCATATAATTGTAGAAATGCTGTCCTTCCTTGGTCAAACCCATAAAAATATGACCTGTATAACTGATGAACTTGCATTGTTTTTCATATACTCCCAAGACATAGTAGAAATATTAAAAACAAACCAGTTTGGATTTCTGGATTAGATCAGCTTATCCTACTGGCCTTTAGGCTGTGCTGAATAATAGCTTTATTCCATGAAGGAAACATGATCATAGACAATAAAAAAAAGGGGTAGCCTGCAGTTAAATCCTATTCAATTCTTTTCCATTTCTGCAGAAACTGAAGAGGAGGAATTTAACCTGCTGATCTGCATTTACAGAGGGTGAGACGTCTTGCTTTAAAGCAAATGTTGCATGTATCAAGAAGCTTCTGTTTTTCATTATGAAGACATGCTAGAGGGCAAACAGACTCAAGCTCATCCTTTGAAACGCGGACTTCCCCGTAAACGCATAAAAAGCCCATTCATTCATAATGAATGGTTGAAGAAGGAAGATGGGTGAAACAAGCCCCAGGCTGCGTGAATGGAATATAAACAATAGAGCAATTAAGCACAGACTGCTTTATTTAGCTTCATTAAGATAAAACGCACTATGACGAGCCACATTCATTCTAAAGCTCTGCCCCCTGGGTCAACCCTTATCGTGATGCAGAATTATTCACCCCCATCCTGAATTATACATAAGCCATTATATCGTCCTTTCATCTTCAAAAGACGAACAGGACATGCATTCCCATAATGCTTTACAACAGAACGATGTGCAGAGTCACCCTCATAAAACAGGCATGACCTAGATATAACATGGCAAGTAATGGATGTAAAGACATTGGAACACGACTCCTGTTTTATGCAATTAAAAAAGGAAAGTTTGCATAATTTAATACTTTTCTGAATGAAAAGCACCCTCATTTCTTTAAATAGACTACTAGTGACAATAGGAACAACCAGACAAAGAAAATAATATAACAGATAATAAAGTACCACAACACCGCAGTGGTCTCCGATGTCAAAGATGTGCTGTTTCAGAGATGTGAGAGCTGTTTTGCTTGTATTGCAGGAAGGGGAACGAGGACAAAAATAAGTGATGGCAAACTTTATTAAGCCCCTGTGTGGCCACAAAAACGGACCAACATCTAAAGCATTGTTTCTTTACTGCAAAGAAAGCTGCCCACATTTCTGATTTCATTTATTTTAAATGTATATAAAAAAAATGTTATGAGAACACATATAAAGTAAAATAGACATTTAAACTACGCATTTTTTAAAAGCTTATATTGATGTTGAAAAGGTGGCCAATATAATGTTGACATTCAGTATTTAAAATTCTAAGATTCATTTATAAATAAATAAACAGCTATTACTACTATTGTTTAAATTGTACTAGTACTATTTATTAAAATATATTGAATTAATTATTTATAAATATAAAAATACTTTTGATCAGATCTTTTAGAAAGAAATTATCTTGCTTCAGCAAGGATGCATTTTAACAGATGTGAACAGATTTATAATGTTACAGACAGTTTCTGTTTCTAAACTTTATAGTAAGTCATGCATCAAGGAAAAATGTAGCACTGTATCCACAAAAATATTGATATTTTTAACATAAAAAAAAATAAGCAATGTTTCTTAAACACCAAATCAGCATATTAGATTGATTTCTAAAGAACCACGCAACACTGAAAACTGAAGTAACAGATGCTGAAAATTTGGTTTTAGACGGCAATAAATTACATTTTAAATATTTTAAAATACTATTTTAAATATTAATAACATTTCACATAAGTACATTTTTACTCAAATTATTAAATAAATGCAGCCTTGTTGAGATTTAGTTATTTCCTTCAAAAAGTATTTTTAAAAATCCTATTAACCCCAAAGATTTAAATGAAAGAAGAAGTTTTCTGAACAATCTCCTTGGATAATAAATTATTGACCGTAGCAATAGTTCTATGTTTATGATAAGAGCACTGAAACAGTGGCTCACCTCCAATCGTCCTGGGGATGGCTGTGCTCGTACCTCTCCCTCACGTGAGACACGCCCATATCAGGGTGCAGCCAATGAACTTCCCCTGTTCTCAGATGGCTCAGACGCAGACCAAAGCAGGACACACACCTCACCTTATGAATGTCCACGATCTTCTGTATAATGCCCTGAAAACACACACACACACAAGCATTCAGTGATAGCATACTACAAAATTCATTAAAATATTCTGAAGAAAATGGGCTTAAAGCAGACTTTCAGTTTAATCTTTCTTTGATTAATGTCTCATCTTATGGGTCAGCAAGTTCTGTGGTACAAATCAATGTAAGACAGCGATGGTGAGAGAGGAGATGGATGAGGCCAAGGGAGAACAGGATGTTCAAGAGTCTGCTGAGGCTTAATATATGATGTCTAACAGGATGGAAAAACTGTTATTTAATTTATTATGCAAACTGCAAAATACATGAGCCATCAGGCAAGAACTGATAAGCCACATTAGTGTGTGATGAATAATACGTCATGGTTGTTATCTTTTCTATCTCTTTACAGACATCAAAGACTAGTAACATAAATGACAAAAAAATAAAGAGAAAACCTGGCTTAATCATAGGGTTTTAACACATTGAAACTACCTTCTTTATTTCATCTTAGATGTCAATTCAATCTGTTTCATTTATTGAATTAATGTGACGTTTCTGTGGCAGTGGTCTGTTTAGTTTGGGCCAGGTTTGGATGAGGTACGGACCTGATAAGACTGATAAGCATCAGATGTAAACCTGCATAAAAAGGCATAATAGCAGAGATCTGGGACAACGGCAGCCATGTGAAGGAGGAAAGCGGGAGAATACGCTTTGAAGTCGTACGGCTACTTGGCTTCAAAAACCAACCTCATTAAATAATTTAGAGTAGCATAGCATGCCATTGTCTGAAGGGGTTTTACCACGAGTGTTCTAGGCCACTGCAAACTGCATCTAAATAATGCTGAAAACCCCGGAGCTCAGAGGAAATATCCTCTTTAGTCCTGAACAGGAATGTTTGTGGTATAACTGTCAGACTAATGTTGTAAAGCCATATCCATAGTCTTAAAACAAGTACACCACAGAATACTTACAGTATAACATGGAATTTGCCATATTTTGGATGGATAAATCAAAAGTAGCCACATAAACAGCATGTTAATATGCATGCTACATGTTCTGTGTGTGTGTATAAATTGTGCAGATCCATAGTTTTGTGTGCATGACACTTGTAAGGTTTTCAACCAATATGAGTATATGAACACAAACACATAAACAATGTCTATAATGGCTCTGAGAGCCCCTATATGAGAATATTGTTCTTTTCCTCATATCATATACAAACAAAAATGTAAAGGTCTTCACAGCAAGCAGTCAAAATCAAAGTCTGGTTTAACTTGAAGAAACTGTCACATGTAATGATAGTTTTACTACTAAATAAAATTAAATTATTATTTGGATATTTAACAGAAAAAAACATTAACAAGATTTTTTTTTTTTTAAGTTTAAAATCAATTAATTAGAGATGCTTTTGATTGTTATAGTTTAACGAAACCATTAAAATGGAATCCAGAAAGTTGGAAAACACAGAATTTGGTGAAAAATAGAACTGAATTTAAGAGATGAAATGTAACAGCAGTATAAGAAGTTTTATTCTAAGTTCCACAATTTTAATGAATTAGACATGCTTTTAATAACATTTAATTTAACCATTAAAAATAAGTCTAGAAAAAATAAAACTGAAGAAAAAAAATGGAAACCAGAACAATAAAAAAGAAAATTATCTGTTGTCTGTTCGTTTTTAATAACGATGAATCAAAATATAGAATATATTGATACCTGTAACGTAAACACAGCAAGTAAAATAGATAAAAATCTAATATCATCTCAATATTTGCCAAAAATACATAGGAACAATGACAATGCATTTCTCTTCTACTGACTGCAATCGATACGGTCTATTATGGTATTCTATCTCCCGGGGAAACATTAAGAGGATGACCCAAGCTGATTCGCAGACTCACCCTGACATCAGTCGAGTCCCCGTGTCGGATGTTGCTGGCCCAGGTGCAGGGTTCACTACTGCTCTCGAAGTAGTGGAAGACTCTGAGAACGCGCTCCAGAGCCCCAGCCATCCGCTCCATCCCTGCGCTGAAGCGAGGCTTGACCCCCTGGTTCAGGGCATGGGTCAGGTTGGGGTCCAGGTAAGCCGCTGCCATGGCTTTGGTGGGTGCTAACTGTCCGTCATATTCTGAAAAGAGCATAAAATCTTCACTGCAGAGGCCTTAAGGAAGTGCAATCAATAAGTTTGTAAAATATATATATATATAAAATATGCAACAACAATCTATAGGATTATGGGAAAGCTATGGTAAGGATGTACTATTAGCTTTGCAATGCCTTCAGTTTGTTTGGTTTTATAACAATACTACTAATCAGATCAATGCATAATGAAATATTCTTGTTCAGAACATTAAAACATTAAACATTCATTTCCACTGCAGAATGCACAGATGAATCAAAACACACACTGACAAGACAAAAAAAGAGCTGAGTCAAGTCAGTACAGAGGTGTCAACTGAACACAAGGGTTTGGATCTACACTGATAAAGAAGACTGTCCGAACTGCAGGAGCAAAATTTACAGCAGGATGCTGCAAACGATAACAGGAGGTTGGACTCCCGGGAGGAAATAAAGGAAAAGGTCCAGACACCAACACTTCAGACAGACAGATGTCTCCTGCAAACATGCCAGAAGAGTGGCCTCGGGGACTACGATAGTGTCAGATATTCTGGCAGAAGAGCTTCGAGTACAACAATCCATAGCATTCCAGAGCTGCAAGGTCAACACAACAATGGCTTTGTTTCATATCACCTAAATCAGCCCGAAACATTCCCACAAAGTGTCTGCAGCTCTGGTTAGATGATGAACAGCTAAGCGCAATAGGGAGAAGATAACCCTACAAGGTCATTTTAATAAAATAAACCAAAAACAAAGGAGATGAGTTGGTTGGCTGCACTGGACGTTGATCATAACTGACCAATCAGAATCAAGTACTCAGCAGAGAAAACTGGAATAAACAGTAATGTAATAAATATTTGTTAACTAATTTACATCGATATAATACCAAAAGGTATGATGACAAACATATTTAGAGTAACATACACAACAAACAGGAAATTAAATCATGAAATGAAACAATCTTTAAGCGTATAGAACACATCTGATAGTTTCTTTGTTAGTTTCAGTCTATTTTCAGCCCCTCTCCTACCTTTTCGGAAGAAGGGCCAGCAGGTACACGCCAGCGTGGATCTCGATAGCTCAGGGCTTAAACAGCCCTCTAAAAACACAAACAATGAGCTTGCGAAGCAACTTAAGTCCAAAGCACACATGCACTCTGTTGGGTCCGAAGGACATCAGCAACAAAACTCCATGTTGTCACTACTTTCAGTCTTATGGTTCACATTTCAGATATAAATGTCCTCTCACACATATTCAAACAGACAATACATTTTAGTAGCTTCCTCTGTGTGACATCATATCCTGCTTTTCATAATGTGTCCAAACTGGACCATGCTTCATATAACCAGAGATACAGTTCCTGTCCCGCTTGTCCTGAGGAGACCAGGAGAATACACAACACTTCCTCACAAGACGGTCATGAGTCAAAGACCTAGATTCAACGGCACTAAACTCACAACACTTGGGTTAAACCAGCTGATAGACTGCAAGCACTCGCACCGAACTACACACACACACACACACCAATGACTGAACCTGCCCACAAGTAAACAGACGTGGTTAAATGGGACTCTGGCCAGGAGGAGGAGTTCACACACACATATCTGATTGAAAACACTGTAGCTTAGCATTTACAATACAATCAAATCCTAGCATATAGCATAGACGGTGGATTTCTACTATTCTGGTATGAGTACGAAAAAAAAACCTGAACAATTTCTAATTCTACACAAAATGCACAGAAAATACACATTGCATCAACAGCTTGTTTGCCATTTCAGTTGTCATATTATAAGAGGGTAATATTTACCATGTCTATATGTACACATAATAAAATAGCTAGGTTGTGACTACAAGATCTTTTTTTAAAGAGAGAAAATGTGTAGTATCATCTACTAGTATCATAATGCGAACTCAACCGTTGTTTTACTAAAAAAACAAGCTCCTCTTCAGAATCACAAAACTCTTTATTGATCACAGAATCACTGAACTGACTTCAGTCAACATGAATATGACAGTACTTAATAAATGTTTTTTTTTTTTCATTCATGTGCCCTGGTAATCTATAAAAATAAATTTCCCCTCCTTCTTGCAATGCATTTATTCTCTTCTCTGATGACACGTACACCTGTGCACATGTGGGAAATCTGTCCTGGCGCAAGCAGCTGAATGATAGACCCATTTATATCCCATAGACTTTTTCTAATTTGCATGACACAATAGTGAAGACAAGACCAATCCTAATTATTTTACTACATTAACACTCCTAGTTTTTGTATATTCTGTTTGAAAAGACCTACAAGAGGAAATACATGGGGGCTTGGGGGGCTTTGTAAGGCAGCTGCACTCTCAACTCAGATCCTTTGATTGATCCTAAAATATTATGAATCTTGACACTAAATATGGCTTGCACAGTAGCACCTGAGAGTGTTATATTTAGCTGTGCTATTTCCATAGAGGAAATAAGTCCGGTGGCATTACGATGAATGAAAAAAAATGACTAAATGATCATTCATTCACTGTGCATAAAATTATTCACATGAATGTCCTTCACTGAACCAGAGGCAAGAGAGAAAAGCTTTGTTTCTGTACTCATTGCTTTCGGTAGGATTTTCCAAATTGTAAATGGTTATACTGTAATGTGTACTCATCTAATCCTTTGTTTCTTTTTACTGAACTGATGTATAGTGGCTCAAAAGAAAGATCTCTGATCACAACATAACAATCAAACAATGTTATAAGCTAAAGCCAAAGTAAAGCAAAAATAAACAAAACTAAACAAACAAGATAAAACAAGAAAAAAAAAATAAACAAAAAGGAAAACGCAAAAAACAAAACCAGAAACAAACTAAAGCAAAACGAAAGAAAACATTCTTGCAAAAACAAGCAAAATAATTAAAACAAAACAAGACATAAAAAGACAGATCAAAGAAAAGAAAAGCAAAGCAAAATAAGAAGAAAAACATTAATTCAGATGAAAGTGAAGACACTGCTTAGACATATTAGTGTCGTACTCATTTTATCTGGCAGTACACATGTGCTGCCTTCATTTTATCTTTCGCCCAGCAGTCAATTGGTCTTTTCAAAGAGCTCACTCTCCACCACACTGTAAAATCCAATATTATACCTTACTTATACATCATTCGTTACTTTTACTTAGTTCAAACCTGACTTTTTTTGTCTTTTGTTTTAGAAAAGACAGGTGCTTTCCAATTTCAAAGCCATCTTAAATGTAATAATCAGTTTGAGAAGTTCCAGTCAGGCTTTCGTTCAGCCCACAGCACTGAAACAGCACTGCTCAGGGGGACAAATGATCTACTGATGACAGCTGATGCAGGTTTGCTATCCTTGCTTATTCTCCTGGATTTGTCTGCGGCCTTTGATACAGTGGACCATTCCATTCTCCTGGATCACCTCCACCGTACAGTTGGATTATTGGGAACTGCATTGCAGTGGTTCCAGTCCTAACTGTCTGGCAGGACTGAACATGTCATGTTGGGAGGATGTACATCCAGGCTGTCCAACGTCACATGTGGTGTTCAGCAGGGGTCAGTCCTTGGTCCCATCCTTTTCACCTATATCTATATCAGGGTTCCTCAAATCTTACCCTGAAGGTCCGATCCACTGCAGAGTTTGGATCTAACCCTAATCAAACTCACCTGAGCATGTTAATCAGTGTCTTAAGGATCATTAGAAAACACAGGTAGGTGAGTTTTATCAGGGTTGGAGCTAAACTCTGCAGTGCATCGGACCTCCAGGGTAAGATTTGAGGAACCCTGTACTACAGTAACTCCAGTAGCTTCTGACAATTATAACTGGTTAACTTGCCCTTTAAAAACTCCACTGCCCATTTCTAATCCAGAGATTGAACAACATGTAGCCGGATACTCGTATCCTTACAAACCCCTCTCTTACTCTGCAGGCTCATGGGGTCTAGCTACTAAGCCAGGGAAAGCTCAGAACAGAGTCCCACACAGGGATGCTTATCCGCTCCTCAGGGACTGTTAGAGACACTCAGTGATCTCCATCTCTCCCTGCATCACCCTGCTGGCAGTGAGAAGGGGGTCAGGGGTGAGAGGGGAGGGGGGGCTGGTCACACATTCATGCTCTGATATTCTGCTTGTCTGGCTGTGGGGTGATTGATGACCGCAGGTTTGAAGCGGTCTAAGATTTTCTCCAGCCGTGGCTGAAGACCCTTGAGAATGTTTGGAAAAAGTGTGTAGGAATGAGATTAAGGTCTACAGCGAAAGGCCAAGATTTGATAAAATGGTTTTGCTTGACGTTGATTGTCGTCTTAAGCATCTAGGCAAAATTGATGAAACTTAAAGCAGCCCTAAGGTGCTTAGTTGGTCTGTTTTGTTGGCTTTAAATGAGTTCTAGCCACATGTCAGTTGTCAACCAGGGAGATCTACCACCTATAAGACCTGGAGACTAGTCTTAACCAACCCAAGAAACCACCTCAGGCTGTTTAAAGCATTTTTTCCCAGCAAGGACAGTTAATTAGCATAAGGTTGAACTGAAAAACACATGCAGAAATTACAATGATCTAATAGGTTGTCATGCATGATTGATCTAGCTAATGGTGTTAGAATACTTATTCAATGACGTAAGCATGTAGCAGAGGTCCTTTGACCTCACCCCTTCCATCTGCGGGGTCTCCTGGGGAAACATGGGCACTTGTGCAGAGCTTTAGCCTGTGGGAACAGACAGTCTCTGTCCCCGCTGGGTGCTAGTATTCTCTTGTGTACAAAGACACTTGCATGTTTTGGCGTCACAAGTGAGTATGCAAGTTTAACATTTATCAGGTACAACAGAAAATATGCAGGATTCTAAAGATTATATTATTCCTGTTACAAACACATAACCATCCATATAGATGATCGTGGGAACTTGATGTGAATGTGATTTCATTAAAGATGTTGGACAGATATAATTTTGTTAAAAAAGAAAATCGGCTTCACGTCAACCTCCAGCATTGGACAGATGTTGTATTTTGGTTAAAAATGAAAACTGGGTTGACGTCAAAACTCAATGTTGGCTTGATATCAGTCTCCATCGTTGGACACACATTGTATTTTGGTTCAAAATTAAAATAGAGTTGACGTCAAAAGCCAATGTTGGCTTGATGTCATCCTCCAATACTGGAAATATATATATTTTGGTTGAGAATGAAAATCATGTTGACATCAAAATCCAATGTTAGCCTGATGTCAGATTCCCACTTTGGATATTGAATATTGGCTACTTCCACAATTCAAAATCAACAATACATCGAAGTATAATAAAGTTAAATTGTATGGTTGTATGTCACTATAATGTTTGAAAACACTACGTTTTCAGTTACTAAATACTGAATGCGTAAAACCAACAAAATATGAACGTCAGCAACTGACAGTATTCTACGACAAATTCTACTACAGCATTAAATATTGTCTTGAGATTAAAATGTTAATCACCTGACCAAATATAGTAACATCTTACACCACAGTTAGCCTGCAGGGCTGTTAAACGATCCACGATCTGCCTCTCTTGTCTGAAACAATGCATCAGCTATGTAATTGGCTTGGGAGCTCTTTAAGAGAGTGAACTACAAATGTGGAAGTAATGCTGTTTCACTATTGTGATTTCAAGGGCCCATGTATAGTGAAGTTTAGAGCTCACTGTATTTCAGGATAATTTACTATGTATGAGTGTATTTTGGCACCAGGCTATTTGTTGAACACGATGTTCCCATTATTTATGCAGGCGTTCCAAACAGAGTGCACTGGCAGAGTGTTGAAAATGCCCTGGCATCACAGGCCTTCATTAATCGGTCACATTAAACCCACAGAGTACTAAAAATACATCCTCAGCATGTCACGGCAGATGAGAAGCCAAATGGAAGCGCTTAATCATAGAAAAGTTTATTGGCCAGTTTCATGACTGTGAATACAGTCGCATTTGCTTTTTCTGTTCATAAAACCACAGTGGTCAGAAAACATTTGTTTGAATAAAGCAGTCATTTGTGACACAATAATGAGATTAATGCCAATTTGCCCCATTTGCCATGAAAACAGCTCTTATTTTGATAAGCTGAAAGCGCATGAGAAATGAATAGATTAGAAGAAAATGGGCGAATAGGGTGATTCAGGCTTTTTGATTGAAAAATGGTGGACAGCAACAATTTATAAGGAAGAATTGATCCATAACATTTTTAAGGCAGGGCTCAATGAAATATCGAGCAAATTCAGATATGTGACAGCCCTGATAAAATGAGTTATGCACTGATAACACAAGGTGAGTGAAGCATATCTGAGATCACTGTTATTAACTGTGATACACTCATTCCACATTCAACAGGACTGGCTGTAACATATAACTAGCAGCTGTTTGGTATTTAGGTACAAATTATATCATAAGTGTGTGAATGCAAATCAGTAAGCCTACATGAAAGCTTATGTTTCTCAGATTTTCCTAGTTTTCACACACAATTCTATCTACGTGAGGCAGCTGGGAGACCCTGCCGTCAATTAGCCCTGGCAGTGTTCAGCTCTGGCCTGCCTGTGAAGAACGAAGCTGCGCAGGCCACACATATCTGCTGTGTGACAGGAGCCTGGCAGCGAGAAGGCTCAGTTGGCAAAGACGGTTGGCATGGCAGTGGCACAATCCCCTCTTGGCTGTCTGGTGTTGTCTGTGTGCCAGCTCTGAGCTTTGCCCCAGAGACACCCAGAGGAGA
The DNA here is from genome assembly GCA_032357475.1 of Enteromius thamalakanensis. Classification (NCBI taxonomy): domain Eukaryota; kingdom Metazoa; phylum Chordata; class Actinopteri; order Cypriniformes; family Cyprinidae; genus Enteromius; species Enteromius thamalakanensis. Next base: position 13,980,379 of record JAUCMT010000032.1, read on the forward strand.
CAACCGTCCTAGAGCTTGCTATACAGCTAATGGAGACACATCTCCGATAGCCATCTTCCTGAAGGGAATCACTTTTATCCTTCAGAGATTTGGGGGGCGAGGTAACGTAATCCTAAGTGATCTGAACATTACTCAAATGTATATGTTAAGTATGGCTCGTACTGGCTCAAAAAATGCTAACATTTCAAACATTATCAAGTTGGCTAGGTTTCAGAATGATGGGAAGCTGGCATGTTCACACAGCCCTGACAATCCAAGAGGGTTAACACAAGGATGCTTTTGATTATCAAAACGTAGTGAAAACATTAAAAGGGAATAAAGAAAATTAATTGAAAAATTTGGTAAAATAAAAAAAACGGAAAAACTACATTTTGAGTAAAAAAAAACATATTTCATAGGGCCTTTTTTGTCAAATTAAATACTGTTAAATTTTATACGTTTCATCAATTAATTAGACAAGCTTTTTTGATTAATAAAATAAATAAAAAAATGGAAAATGGAAAAATTAAAATGGAAAAAGTGGAAATGAAAATATAAATAAATTGGATTTCATAGGGCCCTGTTTTAGTTAAGGTTAGTTTTTTTTAGCATTATTGCTTTCGCATGCATCAGCTGTTAATT
>JAUCMT010000032.1:13981099-14008334 GCA_032357475.1 Enteromius thamalakanensis
GTTAATCAGTGCCTTAAGGATCATTAGAAAACACAGGTAGGTGAGTTTTATCAGGGTTGGAGCTAAACTCTGCATTGGATCAGACCTCCAGGGTAAGATTCGACGAACCCTGATCTATATACTACCTCTTGGGCACGTCATCGCCGGACATGAGCTGTCCCCATTGTTATGCTGATGACACATAGCTCTACATTAAAACTTAAAAAGAAGCCATCTCACATGCACCTTACCTGCATGCCTGAAGGAGATAAAGGCTTGGATGAACAGCAATTTTCTACAGCTGAATAGCAGTAAAACGGAGCGATAATAATCAGATCTGTTCTTTTTTCTATTTTCCAGTTCACCTTTGATAGCCAGCCCATTACTCTCTCCTCCTCGGTCACTAATCTAGGGGTTCGGTTTGATTCACAGTTGACCCTCAGCCACCACATAAAACATCTGTGTAAGACATCGTTTTACCATCTATGAAAATTTTTCAAAATCCTAATGAGAGTAAGGAAATTTGATCATATCACTCCCATCTTTAAATCACTTCATTGGCTCCCTGTTTCTTCATCGCCATCGTTGTTCAGGAAAGTACTGTGAAAGAATCTGCTTCATTCATTCAATCATTTGCTTACGGACTGTCATGTGCTACATTTGAATTACTGCTCCATTTGGACTGTGAAAATCATTTACAGTGTGATGCTTGACTTGGGATAAAAAAAAAAAACCCTGTGATAACTTTTTTGTCCAGGCCTGTGCCACACTAAACTCACCATATCTGTTTAAAAACATTTGCCAGATCAGTTTTTGCTTTCTTTTTAAAATGTCTGTAATACAAGTAAAGCTTGTAGTAAAAATCATTACCGTTAACTTTGTACTGCACTACCTTAAATTTGTTTGTTCTTTATACTGTAACACACACAATTTCATTGTTATGATTAATTTGTAATGGATGTCTAGATTACTCAATTTACTTGAGGAACTCTTACTTGCTTTTTTAAGGCAATCGGTTTGCAAGTAAATTAAACTGATGTTTAAGTAAATACAACTAAAAAATTCCATGTTGCAGGAACTGTTACATGAGTTAGCAGAACTTCTGTGTAGGTTTACAACACAAAAAAAACATCATAAGTACAAATTTCAATTCTTACTTGACTTTAGTTGTTTTTTTCATGGCAATCAGTTGGCATGCTTTTTTGAGTAAGGTTAACTAATTATAGTTTACAGTGCAGGGAGACTGGAAACCACACAAATACTGTAGCTCAAGAGTTCTCTGAGTTCAAGAAACGTAAGCCGAGACATCTGATAGTGAGAGTGGTCTCTCTGAATGTCTCTTTCTCTGTTAACGTCTCTTTCTTTGCCTCGTCTGCAGCTATAGGTTTAATGGAGATGATTGGAGGCGCTCTTTTCACAGGGTAATTCTGCAAAGACACTATCAGGGTAATTCTCACAAGAAGACACCAACAGCCCCAAGCAGGCATACAGATTCTTTACATCAAATAGGCCCATAGAGCGTGAAACTGCATGGTTTTGTGCCTCTCGAATAGTTTATTCTGATTCCACACTCAATTTCTCTTCAGACAGGAGGTGAAAAGAATTAAGAAAAAAAGAAAAAGAGAGTCTGACATTTCTTTGGCCTATTAGATCTAAAACCCTGGACAAGACTTTTGCCTTGTCATTGCTCTCCGTGTCCTCATTTCTTTGTTCTTTGGCTTATAGAAAATGTCAGTTTTCCAATCTATTTTCTGCATCTTATGGCGACAGTATCTGTCATTATTCCTCCAGACACATTGTTAAGTCTCATCTTTTAATGGCTATGAAATCATTAAAAATGTTCATGGAAACGAAGCCGTCTGACTGAGGTGGAGACAGGCAAGCCATGCAGGAAATCTGATTTCATCTATTTGGCCTGGATGGTTAGAGCAGAAACAAAAGGGTGCTCACATGGGGTAGAAATGAGTTTATAACACACACTGTGTTTATGATGACACAATAAAATAAAAATTTAAAAAAGCACTGTAAATTGCATTCACTCTGTGTAATAAGGTGAAACTGCGAAGGCAAAAATGTGAGAAAAGCACCTAAATTAGCTAGTCCAGTAATCTCAAATGAGTCTGTATAAGAAAGCTAATATCAGAATCCCTAATAGCATCTTTAAATAAGCAACATTCATTATAATAATATAAAATAAAAAGTCCTGTATCAGTACCATTTATCATCTGCCCAATGAAATTCACAGATGTCTTACAGACAATAATGATCAGCATATTTTGTATTCAGTATGTGTCTTGCTTCCCACACACACACACTCAGCTGAGCACCGATGGGAATTCACCCCTCAGTAATGAAGCTACACTCCACCTACATGACTGCTCTTGCACTGATGTCAGCGGACAGATAATCAGCCTGACAGCCGCTCTCTGATTGTTCATTAAACTCAGCCTAATGAGCTGAAGCTCTTTTAGAAAGAGTTGAATTCTCAGCCCTATATTACAGAAGAGATCCTTTGGCAGGGATCACTGAAACCATCCATATTTAAAAGAACTTATAATTATGAAAGAAGCCAATTTGAATAACTTTGGAACAACCAGAATTGCACACAGGATAACAGTATAAACCTGCACCTGTGAATAAAACGTGACTCTAATAAGATTAACGTGTGATTCAAATAAGATTATTAAATTAACATGTTTATTCATTAAGGATGAATTGAATTGATTAAAACTAAAAAATAGACATGTATAATGTTAGAAAAGTTTGTATTTTAGTTCTTTCGAACTGTCTATTAGTCAAAGATTGTACCATGTTTACAAAATTAAATTAAAAATTAAAAATGTTTCTGGAGCACCGAATCAGGCTATTAGAAATATTTCTGAAGGATCATGTGGCACCAAAGACTGAAATAAATAATTTACATTTTAAAATATTTTAATGAAGAACATTTTATAATGGTTATAATATTTCACTATTTTACTGTTTTCATTGCATTTTCGATCATCTTAAAAACAGCACTTAGAAGCATATAATAAATATATATTTTATAGTAATAAATCAAAGTACTAATTGACTTCCCAAAAATTTTAAATGGTAGTATAATCCATACAGTATAATAATATTTTCTATACGGTGGTTTGAGACAGCACAGTGATTAAAATATCAGGACAAATGGGACCTAACCTTCAGGATCCTATGAGAGATGTTGATGAAAGCTAAAACAAAAATAATAATAATAAAAAAATAAAAAAACGAACTTATGAGGCACTGACGCAATATTGTGAACAATGTAGCATTGTAACGTCACAGCTCTAGTAATACGGAAAATAACAGTTAAATAACAAACTAGCAGCTATCTGCAGAGATATTAAATTAACCCTGATACAAAACCACTAAAGAAACCTAGAGACGAAAACCACTGAGAAGTCATATCAGAGCAGCTTTCATTTATCCTAAACCGCATTTAAATCAATACACCACATCCTGTAAGACAGATAGAGTGTGAAACAGTATCGTGGAGGTTTTCTGGAAGCGGGTTGCTTTAGTGCTGTATCTGGGTGACATACTTGGCAGAGGGGGAGGGTAGGAGTAGACGCAGGCTCCTCGTGCCCAGCACAGTGGGAAGGGACTGCAGCCGCTGCTCTCCATCCGCTGGCCTCCGCTCTCGTCTCTCTCCCAGGCCCAGCGGCTCTCCGCCTCCCTGGCACAGTCATAGGGAGCAGGGGGCGACCCCAGCCCACCGCAACGCACTGTGACCAGGCCACCTGGGATGGCCCTCAGAGGCCTGGGACGAGGCGTGGTGTGAGGTTGCAGGAAGGTGACTGGTCAGCTGTCCAAAGCTTTAATCCAAAAGTGCGAAAACATAAGGACGGTGCATACAGGAGTGAGGATGGCAGGTAGATATCGGACTCGTTTCCTTATGAAGCGCCTTTTGAAAAACACCAGCAAGAGCAGTGGAAAAAGATCCAGAAGTGACAGGGAAATCCCACAGCTGTCCGGAGTAATCCAAAAGCAGGAACCACAGCAGAAATGTCGACAAGAATAATCCTCACAAGCTAAAACACTTCCTTTTAGCTGCCTTTCTGAAGTTCATCCAGATTAAGAGAGACGCTGCCGTGACTGCGTGTGTAATTTTCACAATCCGGCAGAGTGTGTCAGGAGAGAAAGTGTGCGTACGAAGAAGGGATGAGAGAGAGAGAAAGAATCAGGCCAACTGAAATAAGAGGAGGGGCCTCTTTAAACATGCTAATGAGTTCTGTGAATCCATCTGCTATTGGCTGACCAGCTCTTGTTTACAAAACACAGACCACCAAACCAAAAGAAGCGGCTGATCAGGTTTTTCTGGGTGTGTGTTTGGCCAGGATTATTCAGATGGGCGGTCCGGCTTCTGTTTACATTCCTGGGATTGTGTTTCATATTTAAATACAAAGCATTATCATTTCTAAAAAGCCCCAATCACCTTTTGAATGACGGTGGAAAGAGGATATCTGTGGACAGCTGTGGGCTGCTCGTGAAGATACATGTGGAGTAGGACTGAAGGAATGTCTGTCAGCTACCTGACAAAGGCCTTAAGGAAGGAAGTGAGTTTCCTGTTTTTGACAATAGCCCATACTTACAGAGATGCACATAAATAAACTATGAAACATAGAACAAAGCTACAGTTTATTTCCCAAATGAGCACAGCCTTTGCGATTTGCAGAACTTCTTGCATCATTCTTTATGTCTATGACCATGAAGAAATCCATCTATAAGGTACTTTGGATATTTCAGCATTTTTGTGTAATCCCAAACATGCCATTTCAGCTTAGTCACTACAGTCAAGTCCTTGTTCGGTCTGTTTTACTACATTTATGGGAAATTACTTTACAGATGTACCCACTTGGCTCCACTTTTTCGGACCAGAAATGCTCTAAAACGGCAGCTTGGCCAGACTAACTTTGCTTGCGAAATGAATGTAGCATCCAAGGAAGTATGGGCGGGCCTAGGCTAAAATAGGCTGAATTATAAAGCAGAAATAGAGTCACACAAATAGCAACTGCGGTTGTATCAATTAGTATTAATTAGAATTTGCAGAAATGGTTTACATAAAAATCATTTAAAAAAAACTTTTACAATAAAATACAACTTAAAAAAGCATATTTTTACAGTTTTGTTTCATCTCATTAATTTATTATTTGTCTTACATCTTATCTCAAAATTAAAAAAAAATAAAAAAATTTATACGGATAAATACAATGATACACAACACAGGAAATACAGGAAAAACTGTTAATAGAGTTCTCAATGCCAACAGATTTGTGCAATGTGCTTATAACCGAAGGCACAAGTTATGCATGATTGCAAAGCTTAACACATAAAATGATTTGCTGTCATTTAATGGTTTCACCTTGCCATGTTAGCCAGAGATATTCATTACCATTCCAAGCACTCATTCCCTATAGGGAGGGCAAGCAGGTCACTTCCTGCTATACTAAACGCATTCTCAAATATCAGCTAATAGGCCCCATTTTGTGCTTAATAATGCTCTCCATAGATGCCATACAGACACAGAGGAACCCTACAGTCTAAAAATTCCATCTTTCCCTCCAACAGTAATGCCCTTGGCTTTGAAAAAAAAATGAAACATCAGCTGATTGGTCGATCAGCTTGAGATTGAGACAATGTTGCAGTTCCTCAGAAAAGGATGAATGAATTGAGGATGCACTATTGAACTACACATCTAGATTCCAACAATGTTCACAACACCACTAAAAAAATCACCTAAAATCACCCCAAATCTTACAGCTTTAAAAAGCATTTTTACATAAATGAATAATACATCAAATGAGAAAAGCTGGTTATGGGAGGAATTAAAATTCAGCTCCATTGTCATATGGGCAGCCCAAAGGCAGCTGTCAGGCTTTGGAACAGAGTGTACTGATCTGCTTTATACAGGAGAACACGCTCTGCCCAATTCACATTCAGTAAATGGTGGATTAAGGTTAGGTTGACATTTTCCCTGATCAATTTGAAATCCATTTCAGACAGGAAGAGAGAGAGTATGAAAGGTTGTCTTACCTGCATAATATGATATCCTTGAAATATCTGCAATAAATAAAAATAAATAAATAATGTTAGTTTACAGTTTTAGAAATGCTCATGAATGCTCTGAAACTGCTATGATAAAGTACTGTTTGTGTGTGCATGTGTACCAGTGTGTGTTTAGAGGGCCCTCTAGCTGTCAACTTCTCTGGTATTCTAAACATTCAACTAATCAACTTCTTTACTAAACAATAAGGCCCGCTTTCACAGACAGAGCTTAGACTAAGACTAAGGCTAAGACATAGTACAATTAGGACATTTAAGTAATTTTTTTATAAATATGCTTTTACATTACTGGTGTGCATCTTGAGACAAAACAAAGGCACTGATATATTTTAAGATCAATCAGTCCAAGTTTCTTTCAGTTGAAACGGCTCAGACTTAGATTTTAGTCTAGGAATAGGCTTAAGCCCTGTTTTTAAAACCGGAGGTAAATGTCACACAAAACAAAATGAATACAAAACTGCACTCAAAGCAATCTCAGGAGTTTAAGGTTGTTTTTTTTTTGGAAAAGAACAGAACAAATAAGAATATAAAATTCTGTAAATAGATTATTAAAGTGCCCCTATTATTGATTTCACAAAGTGAATAACACAGCACTAAGTTTGTTTGTTTGTGTTTAACACCATTCCAGCTTCTGTGGCTATTTTCATGGCGAGTGTTACGTGCTTGATGTAAAACAGGGATGATCTCGTAACATTTACGTGAGACAATTGTTGAACTGAGTGTGGTGCGAATCAAAAGAGGAATATACAAACTGAATTACATCATGCTTTTATAAATATATAATTTTTTTTTTTTACTTGGCTTAACTCTGTTAAAAATCTCTTCAAAAGCGTTAACTGAATAATAAACATTTCTCAATGAATAGAGTCTAGCACAATCTAATAATTCTACAGAGTTTAAAGGAAATTCTATTTCCAACATTGAGAGTTATTTCATAGTTTATTCATTGCATATAGATCCCAATCTGTTTGCCATTTGTTATTAACATAAGAAGAAATTATTGGTTTTAAAATCATAGGAGGTACTGCGCAAATTTTCAGATCCGTCAACACAGCACTAAGTGAATGAAAACATCCTTCACCGTGTATAAAGTTATTGTCTCTCAAAAGAAAGCACTAATTAATTTACACTTTGGTCTGAATGAAAATGCAAATTCATTCTATGCCACTAGGTGCCGCTTTCGGAGTGATTAAATCGCACAAATGCTGCTTTAGAAAACTTTGGAAAAATTCATCTTTGATCGTTTAGGAGTCGTTGAACAAATAAGGTAAAAATAAATGCATATTATAAGAAACTGAAAGTGTTTTTGACCTTGCATGCATGTCAACCTGTTGTTTGGGACTCCCATAACCAAAATATGAACCTTTCATAACCCATAATAGAGGCACTTTAACATAAACTGAACTCAAAATGTTATTGTTTAGAATAGAATAGAACAGAACATTGAGTTTAGTTTTAAGTTCTTGACCCCTTCACATTTACTTTGTGTCTAGAATTGACCAGACAAGCTAATTAATATATGAAAAACATTTGTGCCTGGAATAAAAAAAATGTATACTATTCTGTCTAATAGTGTAGAACAGAATAGTGCAGAACACAACAGAAAAGATTTATATCCAGAGACCATCGTCATGAAACTATTGCACACAGAAAGGACAGTGCTATGCAAAAAGCTCAGAATGAGGTCATTCCTGAGTCCTATGCTTACTCAGACTTTATCAGCAGGTCAGCCAGAGGCAGAGCAGAAAATCAAAACTGCTGAAAAGTCTGTCTTACTGTATTAAACAGGGTACACTGGATAATCTTTCAGATGCTGAATATGCTCTAATTGGAACGCAGTGGATTTCAGCTAGCTGAAGCATTAGATTCTAACACTGCATGCCACTGAAAAGGTGAATAAACAAAGGCTGGCCAGACTTTGTAAATCTGTGATGGATTGCAGCAAAATAGTGGTATAAATAAGACTGCATTTAATTCAAAGGTCATTGCGGTGTTCTACAAAACCTTTAAAACCACAAAGTGTGGATTATTTTTCTCTTCCAGCCACTACATGCAAGTTTCCCTCTATGAACTATGTTCAGCTTTAGAGTTAACGCCAGTGAGATCTCCTCATAAACACAGGCGGCTATCAAACTGGCAATCTACCTAAACCTCACACAGCACAACTGAAAAAAAACATGAAGAACAGACAGTAATTGTGAAGAAGAGAAACAAACACAGCCATCCTTCATCGGGTTTAGAGAAGATCGCTAAATTGTCACAAAGGAGCAGCGAGCATTCATCTGTTGCTGTAGCTCCAGGCCTGACAATAAGACTGACAGGTATTTGTCAGCGTGAGAGCAGGAAAAGAGGCTGCGATGTTATCGTTCACATAATCTCCTGATTGATTCATCACACCAACCCGAGAAAGTGTACAATTCCAAACAACTCACGTATGGCGATGTGTTCAACTGGACAGAAAAATCTCAGTTAATAAACATAAGACAAAAACATATCATGCTGTGCAACGAAAATACATTTTATACCATCTTGATTGTTATGTCTCAGCTGGTCTGCTGCCATCCCAACCATCTAACCCAACTAAGGAGGACAATTAATGACCAGCTCGGACAAACTAGAAACTATGCAACTAACTACCATCAGAATTAGGTTTTAAGAGGATTTTCTAATAAAACACTAAAATCTTAAAGTAAAATTATGCAGGCTAAAGAAGAATGCCACCCAAATTTCTCAACGATGCCTTTATTGCTTATTGAATAACAGCCAAATGATCTTGCACAAGTTTTCTGAGAACATCAGTTGCTGTTATGAAACGCTGGTGCTATGTTATTGTAACACCCACAGCATTTTATACAAAGAATAAATCAAGGTAATAAAGTGAAAACTAAGATTAAAACATTTGCTAAATGTTACACTCACAATGATCTGCTTGGAAAGTATCTTTCTAAATGTTAATATCCTTAATCAAATATTTTCCGTTACTTGCCATTAAGGATAAAAGCAAACAGGAAAATCTATCTATATGATCTCTGAGGTACAGCACCAAATCAGTTATTGTCTGAAATTTTATAGATATTTTATATCTATCAAAAAACAACAATTAGAATAATTATCCTGCCTCCTTTCTTGAAAGCAAGTAGAGTCAAAAACAACACACAACAGAGACGGATGTCTGTGTGTTTGAATCAGGGCAGAGCAGAGGAGGGCTTGTAACCCACAGGGGAGAAGGAAGAGTAAGAGTGAGAGACGGAGAGGAGAGGATTGACCCCTCTTGACAGCATCTACAAAAGACATCCATCAGTTCAAACCCTTCTCAAAGCCCCCCTCTGCTTACAGCGCACATATTCGCCCGTTCCTTAACCTCTTATCTCTCCTCTCAGCCGTCACACGCTGAGCCTGAGACATTGCCATAAAGACTCACCAGGCTGTTGCAGACTGACAGATGCTGAACTGAAACCAGTTTTTAGGTGCTGATTCGGGTAAGAGGACTTTAAATCAATGCAAGATGACACAGCTTTACAGTTTGTGACTTCAGCAAACAGTTCACTCAACAAAATATTCACCCCACTGTTGTTCCAAACCTGTATGAGATTATTTCTTCTGTGGAAACCAAAAAGAAGATACTTTGACATTTTATCTGTATTAAATCCCATTGACTGATTGTTTGGACTCAAAAAAGTGTTACTTTTGGTAAACTATAGAATCATACAAGTCAAGTCAACAATTCTAGTAAACTAAAACTTATAAATAAAGATACAGACCTAAAAAAAAAAAATAGAAATTATAAATTCTATAATTAATATTAAAGTGAAAACAACAAATAAAAATAAAATCTAAATATTACCTATATACAATAGTACATCAGTTATACTAGAATAACACTGCTCCTGTGCTACCTTGGATGATGTGATATCTATAAGAACGGGAGGCTATCTCCCAAAAAGTAAGAATCACCATTAAAAAGAAATCAGTCAGACAGCAATGTCTCATCGCTGCTATATGTGTTGACCCCTGTCACTCTCTACTATAACACAATGAAACCCTCAGCTGTTCTGAAGCAGTTAGAAGCGCAGCCCTCTGCCAATCAATAGTAATAATAACAAGGAAAAATGTCACCATGTCACACTAAGGCCTAAAATCGGTCCAGGATAATTCCTCTAATGAATAGCTCAGAGGAGACAGACCCTGAGGCCTGGCTGAGCTGAATAAATCCACATTTCACTCATCATGTCCAGGCTTAATAATATACACCTTAGTATTCCAGTGCTCCGGTTGGACTGCTCTTCAGGTAGGAGAAACTGGACCACATTTCCTCAATGCAATTCTTGACGGAGTCATGGTAACATCACCCATGCAGGGAAAGCATTCATCTACACAAGCCATCACAGTCAGTACTTGTCTCTCAGTATCAGATTACAAGACTGGCAATATTCAGATTTTAGTGAGGCTGATACAATAGATTTGAAGAATACATATGATTCAAGCTGCATTATCAAATCAAAGCGCATAAGCACTGCATGAAAAAGCATCTACAATGTTTGCTAAAGCATAAGAGGCAAATAGCTATTTAAGCTACAGAATAAACAACTATTCCATAACTACCATCAAAAGCTTGGGGTCGAGACTTTTTTTAAATGTTTTTTAAAAGTTTTTTAATGCTGGATTTATTTAGTAAAATAAAAAAACACTAATATTCTGTTGGCTGCTTTAATTAAAGAAATTTAATTTTAAGAAAAAGCCTGGTTATTGCTGTGACGGTATATAAATATGCTGATCTGGTGCTCAAAAAAACATGCATTATTATTACCATTGTTGAAAACTATTTTGTTGCTTAATATTTTGATGTAAACCACACAATTCAATTAATTTTAAAAATATTGCTACTTAACACTACACAACACTACTCCAGAGGTTCAGTACAAAAAACACCCTCAACAGCATTTGTGGCCTAATGTTGGCTAAAATTACTTCCACTTTAAAATGGGTTTCTGTGTAAACATTACAACAGAATGAAAGAGGGTTATTTGTTATAATAACCATAAGATGAAGCTAAAACAGAAAAACTTTGTGTTAATAAACTGATAACCTTTTCTCTATGAAATTACGTTCAGTTTTACAAAACTATTGCCATAACATCAAAACATCCTAAAATGACTACAATTCTGATTTAAACAGCCTACAGCCCAAATAATACAGATTGTGCTTTAAAACCTCTAGAAATTGGCTACATTCATTTCATATCTATTGTAAGTGCCTTAACGTAGCCTTGTTTTTTTAATTTAAAAAAAAATGTTTATAAGCAACAAATCATTTCAGCTGAGCTTTAACGGCATCTTTATTCTTTAGTGCATGTTGGTTGTAAGTTTACTGAACTCTCAAATCATCAACAGTATAGTTTTTAACAACGAACATCGATACTGTTATCATATAAGCAACATTTACTGTGTCTGCCTGCATGGTAGATCATTCCAATACCTGCAGCAGACCAAAGCTATGTTGAGACTTGTCAAATACACAGGAATTTGTTCTAAACAAATGTTGCAATGCATTAGACATAACCTACATATGGCGAACAACATTTAAAAACAAAACCTGATAGATTTACACCAGATGAAGAACAACAAAACAACACGTAAAAGAGCACAGTGAGCGTAAGACTCGATCGTAATATACATTTCCTAAACCTGAATAACATTCTATAAAACACCTCATGGCTATGTATCTTAAGAAATTATGTTTAGCATTGCTATTCACACAAACGCAGCTCTTTTATTTAGTGTTTAAGGACAGATTTTTAAGACTGAAAGTACACCACCGTATAAAAACATAGCCTCAAGCGCAGCTCTGCACCAAGCCAAGCCTCCTGGAGTTCTTCCGATCACATTTGCAATGGAAATATGAAATAGGGCTTTAGGTGGCCTTACTCCACCCTGTAGCAGAAAAAATGCCCTTTGTTTTATAGATGCGTGAGTAAACAACACAATATTTTCAAGTGACTTCACCTGGATGGGATTTTATGTGACACGAGCTCTCTGACCCTAAAGTGCCAGTCAGAAACTCTTTTCCTGTCTTGGAGCAGCTTCTAAATAATGAATGATTACCATTACACAGTGGACCTTGATTAATGTCAGCACTATAAAGAACACTCACGTACCTGCACTGGCACAGCTTAGAAAACTCCAGAACTGCATGGTGTATTTCCATGTACTCTTTCCTCAGCGCTCCTTACCTGTGCTAATGACGTAACCTTACAGAATACCTGCAGAGGTTCCTGAAGCCCACACATACACACACCTAGAGATGCCCCACCCATCATATAACGCTGCTCTGATTGGCCAACATCATGAAAAGCAGGTGAACCGCAAACACTCACTAGCGACAACCAATGACTCATTTCCGTGATTCGGTTCTCTCGAACAGTTTGTTGCAATCAGCTGGTTTTTAGTGGCATCAAAATTGTCATTTTGATTTGGCATGTTGATATAACATGTCGTTTTAAAACAAAGTGGGTTTCTAAAAATCTGATTTGCGATATCAGGTTTCGGAAAGCGTTTCAACAGATTAAGTAACCTCATTCATTCAGAAATGTCTAACACAAATCAGAAAAAAACAGCAATAAAAGCAGTAAAATCTTGTTAACAGCTCTATAACGTGATATGGTTGTTTACATCTCGTTGACCTGCTAATTTTTTTGTATTCCAGTCTGAGTTTTTTTTTCATTTTTGTGATTTATAAAACTTCAACCAGTTAAAATGATAACTATCCCAATTAGGTTAATATTAAACACCACCTCCATGCATCATAAAAAACAGGCTACCTGAAGCAGGTGACCAGACTACTGTAATAAACTAGTTTTTATTAAGTCAAAATACATGCACTTGACACACAATACTGGTAGAAAGCATCATATATAAATGATGCTATAATAAATCTTGCCTGCTCACTAAACTAGTGGCATTGTTTGGCGTTTGTTATTGTTTTCAGTTCCCCATGTGAACAGAAACAGTCTAACAACAGCAGCAGCCCCGAATACAACACACTTCACTAAAAATAACAATCCAGCAGCAAGCAAGACATATTTACACCGGGTTATTAAACATGCAGGTCGGTGTTACATGTGACGCGACGCTTTTTCCGTGAGGGAGAAAACATTGGGAATGGCTTGAAATGACTGGGTATGGTCTCTTTCGCATTGCCAGAAGCATTAGTCCTGCAAAACCGTGACTTTTATCAGCTATTTCATAATGTTATGGGAATCCTAACCACGCTGCAATACAATATCACGCTTCGCATTCCCAGTCTAACGCAACACAACATGTCAGGCTGGCCCAGGAAAGCCCACTCTCTCTCCAGGTCCAAGTGCAAATACGAGCCCCTCACGCTATGCTACCAAGCTAACACAGTTATTGCAATTATTACAGCAAATATAAAATATGCATTCTTGACAAGGGGCGATGTTTACCGTGTTCTTTTCATCGAGCGTCTCCAAAAACGCGCCTTCTTGATGAACACCCTGTAATCCGCAGTTTTTGGCTTTGGTTTGTGTCCCGTGCTAGCGCTGTTTGTGGGTCCGTCCAGGCTCCGTGGGGTCTGTAGTGGATCTGAAGCCGGAATCCTCCCTCTTGCTCTCACTCTAGCTGCTGCTAGTGATGACCGATTTGCGAATGAATCGCGCTGTTGAACCGATTCCTTTGAATCATATGAGTATGTGAATGGCATTATAATGACTATTGAACAACGGTGCATATGTGACATGGACCTGATTCCAGCGAAGCATCAAATGCCAATGCTTATACATTTAAATACATGAAACACATTTAACTCGATAAAGATAATTGGTTATTCTTTTGCTGGTCTATTGGAAAGCACACACTTCCAATCATTCTGTCAATTACGGAGAGGAATAAGTACATGGCCATATAAATGTGATACCTTGAAAAAGAAAAGACAGACCAGAAGGAATATAAATAGTATATTCGTTAGTAGAGACATTAATATTATATTTCTGTAGGTAATAAGTCTGCCTTGTGGGGTGGGTTAAAAAGCTGCCCAACAAAAATATTATTCTCAAACCAATTTTCAAAGAAAATGTACTTATTCTTATAAAGAATATCCTTATTATTCCATAAATAAAACCGGTGCGGAGAAAAATCATGTTTGTATAAGGGACCAAGCCAAGAGCATCTGCTTAAGAAAATTAGACCGTTTAAGAGAGAGCATTGAAACATTATTATTACAAAGCAAGAGAAAATTCAGGCCACCAATTTTCAGCCAATTAATTTTATAGTGTTGTTCAATCTAAAAAATCCAGCCTGCCTTGTTTTGTTGGATTCATCATTATTGATTATTTAATATAGTGACTTTTATTTTTCCAGATAAAATTGTTTAATATGCTATCAACCTTTTCTAATGTTCCTTTCTTGAATTCACACTTCCTTGTTAATGCAAATACAGCGTGTTTGTCTTGCTGTCCAGGGGAGCGGACTCTGACCCCTAGGGCAGCATAGGTCGGGCAACTGTTTTTGGGTTTTCATTATTAAAGGGTCCAAATTTATATTACATCCTGTTTTTTGGTCTTTATTAATTACAATTCCTAAAAACGTAACTTGATCTTTTACAGGAGTATTGCATATAGAGGGAGCATGTTTGATTGACATTAATTCACATTTCTTTATATTTAGTCAAAGACCAGAGGCTCTGGAAAAGGACTCAATCAATCTCAAAGCTAAAGGGATTTGGGAGGCATCGTGCAGAAATAAAGTGTTTTCGTCAGCCAGTTGGCTAATAATAATTTGTCTGTCCCAATTGTGACATCTTTCAAATTACTATTGGAATTATGAAGAGCTTGAAATTGAGTGGCTAGTAAGAATAATTACATAGATATTGTACAGCCTTGTCTTACGGGTCAAGTGAACCAATTTGCTGAATGAAAAGTGCTTTCCAATGCTTGCTGCTGGAGATCTGAACTGCTCAGACTCAGGCTCCGCCCTGCATTCATAAAAATAATAAGTGACAGTAATTTAATTTCAGGGGAAAAAATAAGCTAAACATATTAACTGGTACAGGGTACTGAATGCGGTGTTGATTGTGATTCATTTGGAAACAGGGAAGAAAAATACCTTATTCCATCACTCACACTTAACTACATCAGTATGACACCACTGTGAACTTGTCAACTTCATCCTAGCGTTCACAAAATGTTTCTTTGGCATCAAAATTAATAAGTACCATGAATCACTGGTCTGTTATTTTGCTTCTCAATTATACAAATTCATTCTTACGCCACGCACAGCAGCTCTGAAAGCGCTGATATACGCTGGACGCCCACGCGCACACTCCAGGGACTTCGGGACAGGATGGATGTAAGCTGGCTTTGTCTTCCAGACACATCCCCAAAATTCCTTCCAATGACGTCTGACAGTTGGATGGCTGACCCCAGGGTCAGAAAGTTACACATCAGCCAATCACTGTCCTCTGCATGGGCGGCAGAAATCCAGCCAAGGGCCCCTTCTGCAAACACCTCCAGAGCGAGAGGGCCTGATGCAGAACAGCTCCATGTTTATTTATTTGAATATTAAAGGTTAACTTAGACTTCACATCAGTTCTGCTATTTTAGGACGTGATATTAAATAATCTGTGTTTGCAAAGGAAAAAAGAGGCTGGTATACTGTAGGAGGAGATTCTGGTACAGAGTTAAATTAACCTTTTTTCATTTTCTTTTTTTATGAATAAATACAAATGTATCACCGTTATTCATATTACTGTAATAGAAATGTACAAAAATCCAGTAAAATTAAGGGTATTATTATTAATGTACTGAATTTATTCATATTTTAGCACAAAAACAGTATGACAGATATAATGATATAATTACATTACTACAGATTTTTGGTTTTGTTTTGTTTTTTACATGCAGTAATGAGAATTTTATGAAAACATTTATATGTGAATATGTGACACTGGACCATAAAATCAGTTTGAAATCAGATTTATACCTCAACTGAAAGAAACAATAAATTATGTAAAATAATAAATAAGCTTTTCATGGATGTATGGTTTGTTAGAACAGGACAATATTTGACTGAGATGCAACTATTTAAAAATATGGAATGGTGGAATAAATCACCTTTAAAGTTGTCCAGATGAAATCCTTAGCAATGCATATTACTAATTCGAAGTTAAGTTTTGATTATAGTACGGTAGGAAATGTTTAAAATATCTTCATGAAGAATAAACATCAATCTTTTTTCAATATCCTAATAATATTTTGGCAAAAAAAGAAAAATCCCTCATTTTGACCCATATAATGTATTATCGCAATTGCAACAAATACTGTGTGACTTGAGAAGGTTTTGTGGTCCAGGGTCACATACTGCTAAAATGCAAGCACAATTTAAGCCAGGCCTATAATGTCTAAAAAAAGTCTACAGTATTTATTTGGTTTTTACTCGTTAGTTTAATGCACTTATAAAAAGAAGAAGTGAACACATTTCTGTGTGAGATTCCCACAAAATATTACAGATAAAAAAATAAACACAGATCTACAATAACAAAAGCAGAGACAGGAGTGTCTATCAAAAGGGGTTTCATACATCTTACAAGTCACTCCAGAGACTCCTCCGCAAGGAATGGCACACTATAACACAATCTACTCATTATGGCTGCAGTCCATCCTCAGGCAGTGCTGGTGTTTAGACCTCAATTCCCTTTGATCCAGGGCTTTTCAGGAAACTGTCTACATGGCAGCTCCAAAAACCTCACCCAATGCTATATTCAGCTTTCTTGGAATAAAGGACTTCCAAACGATAAAAAAATATTTTACAGCTACAAGCTTTGCTTATACGTATATGTATTAGACAATACAAAAATATATTTCCACATAGACCATCGAGATCTTAGCATTCTCAATATTTGTAAAAAAAAAAGAAAAAAAAAAGCCTTGTAGTAGTTGTTTCACTCCCTTATGATAAGTTTCTGCAACCTTCAGGATATTTGTGCCATCACTGGCTCCATTCAAAACCAGTATAAACATCTCTGTAATGGGATTACATGACACTTTTTAAGGGCAACCGTGTATACATTTCTTCCCCTAAGTTGAAACAGTTGAATACAGTAACTCACAAGTTTATGAAGTTGATAAAACCTACAATCAAGTTTTATCAGCTTGTTTAATCTACTCTCCAGATGGCAATTTTGCCATCACATTTTGCAGAGCCACTGAGTACGTATCGGTCCTCTGCAGAGAAGAGAGTTTGAACAGTGTCTTCATGGGCCTCAAGCTCCTTCTCAACCATCAGGCTCTCAGAGTCCAACACAAAGATCTTCCCCACAATCTTACTGAGGCCTGACCCACCACTACAACCGATCCAGACCTAAAGAAAGAGAAAGAGGAGACCTTGTCTTGTGGGTACATGTATATATATATATATATATATATATATATGGTATGACCATAGAAATGTCCTGTAAAGGTCACATCTTACCTGATCTTTCACTCTGATCATACACGTGACCCCACTGCAGTTGGGGAGTGTGACCCATTTAGGTGGTTTGACGGGGTCACTGGAGTCGAATACACAAAGCTCTGCTAAGTCTGTGAAACTTGTCCAGATCTGTCTTTTCTATAAAAATGCATAACAAGAGCCTGAAATCCTTGAGTATGTCTGAGCACATTATAATTTTATGCAATTCACACCATTTAGTGGCATGGCTGACCTCTCTTGACTGTCTGGGTGTCAAATGTGTTTGTGCAAACAGCAAAGAAAAACTATGCACTAAAACAACAGCTTCAACACATCACAAATGCAGAGCCACTATAAATACTATTAGAATTATATACATATATAACATTTTTATATATAAAGATTTATTACCTTAAAACATGTATTTTGTATTTATGTATAAAGACCCATTTATACAGCATAAATGGAACTTTTTTGTATATGTATATGTATTTTAGGAAGGGGGATCATGTTTAGGGGTCATATTTGGTTACAGCTGATACTGTGAGACGACTGCAAAGACGATACAAACCTCTATAAACAGTACGACCCTATTGAAGGATGTGGTTTTCACATTACCCGCGAGGGAAATCCTACAAAGCATAGCTCCACTGGGACTCAGCTTCATAACACAATCCCTAGCACCTTAACAAACAACAAACATATGCTACATTTAAATAGAATTTTGTATATATTCAGATTAATCATTTAACAAGTTTTTGTAATAATGATTAACAATTAAAAAGAATAACGGCCAACTGAACACTTTTGTAAAATATATGTTAAAACTCTACAATAGGAATTCGAGCTTCTAGTTAACAACAGTTTTGGACAGTTTTACCAGACTGCTGACAAACTTACCACACCATAAGGCATCACCGTATAGTTGCATGGACTGCAGTCTGTCACAGGACAGATTAAACTGTCTCTTGACCTTCAGAGAAGGGACGTCCCAAATGATCACAGTGCCATCTGTACTACAGGAATACACCTGCGCTTGGCTTGGAGAACACATCAAAATGACATTTCTTGTAATCTCTATTGTCAACCTCAGCTACCAAATGTACAGAAAATATCACAAACAATGCTGCCACCTGCTGGTGACATTGTTAATTGTATTATTAGAGTAAATATTATTTATCTTTATTTTTGACATATCTATAATGAACAAAATGTACTGAGTACACACACACACACACACACACATATATATATATATATATATATATATATATAAATTAAAACATTGTAGTAATATACATTAAATACATATTTATATGTATAAATGTGCATACATAAATTAAGATCACAATGCAGTGACACTGATCCAATTGCAGTCGGGATGTTGTTACTGTCCAATACTCACCTTGATCTGTTCTCAGGGTTCAGTTTCTCCAGAGCAAAATCTATGACCTCTCCACGGTGTTCAGTCAGCTGTTTATGGCACAGCATACTGCGAGTGTTGATTATGTAAATGACAGAGTCCTGGGAACCAATCCACACCTGCTCCTGGTCCAATCCCATCATGCAATTCTGGGCACAGAAAAAGACTGCTGTGTTAAATCTGTTTTGAGAACTAGACTTTAATTTTCACTTCTCCACAGATCCAAAAACTACAGCCAGAAGTATAAGACACTGGAAAACAAAGCTACAACTAAGGTGGCATCATAAAAAATTTACTGTGGCAACAAGAAAAAGATGAAGGTCTGTAACTGTAACTAAAAACAAATTCTCATTGACTGCAGTGTCATTAAATACAGAAACCATACTAATATCAATGACTTTTCTAACAGCTTTAATGTTAAATCAAACTGCATAATCATAAAATCAAATAGCAGCATATCTACCAGTCGAGATCCTCCTAAATGAATACTGTTTTGCTTTAGGGACCAACTGACAGCATCAAACACAACCACTTTCCCACAGCTGAGAGCACACCAGAGCTTAGGGTTTCCATCCACATCTCTGTCTGGGAAAGTTAACTGGCCTGGAATAAGTTAAAAAGAGTTATTTATGATTAAACCGTACACAAACACAGTTTAAATATAACTTTAAAAAAGCTCAAAATTTTTATTTAGGTGTTTTTTTTTAAAATATAAATCAAAAAGATTTATTTCTAAAGTAATAACAACAATAAAGTGCCCCTTTTAAGGATTATTGAACATTAGCTTTCATGCTGTAATACAATTAAAAGTGAATGAAAACATCCTGCAAAGTGCATTGTGTATGAAGTTATTGTCTCTCAAAAGAGACTCTGAATCATTAAATGGAGTAGTTTTTAAAAAGAGTCCCAAGCTGTTAAACATTAAAGCATATTGCCCGCCCACTTGTTGCTTGCAGACCTGGGAAAACTACATTTTTGCCATTAGGTGCCGAGTTGCGTTGTGATACTCTCAAAAATGGTGATAGAGTCAGGTGAGAAATTTGGTTTAGTGTTATTTTTGGTTTAATTATTCTCCTAGGGTTGCAAAACTGAAGTTTAGCCACTGATGTCACATGGACTGTTTTACTGATGTTTTACTACGTTTCTGGATCTGGGATTATTTCAGTAGTATTGCTATTTATGGAGGGTCAGATGGCTGATTTCTGATTTCATCAAAAATATCTTAATTTGTGTTTTGAGGATGAACGCGTATCATACGGGTTTGGAATATTTACGGCTCACACTACAGGAATTATTAAATCCTAACCGACTATGAAATCTGGTTGCAGCACACAAATAAGGAGAATCTTTGCAGATTATCTTTCCTAAAATCTTAAACACGCACACGAAATTCATACCTGTAAAAAAAAGTACGATTAAGAAGAAATCGAATGAATTCGTACAAGTGAAGTCATATGAATTTGAACGAATTAGCCACCTCTTAATGCTTATGAATGAACAACTCAAAAATACTTTTCAGATAATATTTCATAAAGTTCAATAAACGAAAAAAAAAAAACTTTTCAGATACGCGGTGCGCTAATCATAGACTGAAGACCCAGGTAAACAATGAATTAATCTCTTTTTTTAATGGTTCAACTAACCGTTCAAAAGCGCACAAACACTACTTTAAATGAAATCAACCAATCACTGTAGGGGTTTGGAAAAATTAATCACATTGAACGAATCGTTTGGGAGTCGTTGAACAAATAAGGTAGAAATCAATGCACATTATAAGAAAACAAAGTGGGTTTTGGCATTTCATGCATGTTTGGGACTCCTTAAACCAACATATTCTACGATTCTCCTATTCTGCTTGGGATCTAAGAACAAAGCATTAGCAATCTTTGACTACATAATTCAATTTAATTAGCTACATCCTCAAGGCTTAAATATGGGTTATATGAAAGCTTTCAAGTGGGAAGCATGTGGAGTAACATTTAGGTTAAATCTCCACACTGCACCCCTTGTTCTTGCTCAATAGTTCCACAAATGCTAATTGGACAATTCTGCACCCACTGAAATTGTCATGTGACACTGCCTTAACAAACAGGCCAAGAATTGTACACTTTCACATGCCACTGGAAAACATTCGTTTTGACAACATATGCTCAGTTCAAAATAAAATGTAGCTTTTTATGTATTATTAACGTTTCAGTCTGAAGTAATGTGCATAATGATGAATTTTTTAACTGACAAAATCTCATGGGGGCAGACCAGACAAATCCAGAAAATGAATATATCTTAAAGGGATGGTTCATTCAAAAAAACGATTTGGAATGACATACAGTAGAGTAATTAATAGTTTAATGTTTTCAGCAAATACTTCTGCTTGCAGACCTGGAGTGTAGAGCAAGACATCGACAGACTGAGGGTTTGTCATGTTCTGGGACGGATTGATCTTGTGTTTCAGAGCCTCTGCCGTGGGTCTGGGGATGATCATGGGGACTGTGGGAATAAAGACAAGAGACTTTTATGCAACTGTCTTGTTTTGATCATACAGGTAGGGACTGAGACACACCTTGTTGCCGTTGCTTTTCAAAATAGGCCAATTTGGAAGCAGCACAAACAGCCTTCTGTGTCTGCAAGCAGGTCACCACTGCATCCATAAGCAGGACATTGGTCAGTGCCTGCTGCACATACTGGGGGTCCTGATAAAGAAAGGAGTTCACTTACCACAAATTAAAGTACTTTGTGCATTTGTGTTTTTTAACGTGCAATAACCTAGAAAAAGAATAACACTCATTGCCTCAAACAAACAAAGAGAAAAAGAAAAGATAATTAAAAAAACATGTTGAGCAATGTACATAGTGAAGTGTGTGTTTATAATGGCAGGAAATGGAAATTAACCAGTAGGGCATATTAAATCATGTATGTGATTGTGAAAAATGTGACAGGTGTTTGAACACACCCTAAACACACCCTGTAACTGTTACGCGCAGGGAGTAAGCAGCGTGTATTTTAGTACGGATTTTTTATGCATGTTAACGGATGAGAGCTTGCGTTTCAGCCGCCAAGTCTGTTTTTGCTGCACCGCTTATGTTGAATTAAAGTGACAGTGCGTTGTTCTTGATAAAAACTGACCCGATTAACATGAAAAGTAACATAAAATTGTGCGATTGATGTGTTTCGTGTTTCACACTCACCATATGCAAAAATAAAATGCAAAAAATAAAAACACATCACTTGCCCAAACTTCAAAGGTCTTTTAAATAAATAAAACTAGAGGCATTTGTTAGCTTTAAGATTAGTTTTTCAGTTCAATTATTCAATCCAAATACACTTTATTGTAGGAATTCTTTCAAAAATTTTCTTGGATCTCAAAGCGTAACCTATTCAATCTAGCATCTGCATGCAAGCCTTCTGTTGCCTGGCAAAATCGAATATTTCTTAAACAAAATATGAGAAGGGTCAGACATGTTTTTTCCTGACAGGCTCTGCAATTTTTTTGTAAAGTATGTGGTCAGTATTATTTTTGGTAAATTAATTATTTGATTAAATTAATTTTAAGTGTATTTCAAAATATATTACGAACTTAATAGTCAACAAAGAATCCTGAAACAAAAAAAAACTAAACAAAACAAAACAAAATTAAGCAGCAAAAATGTTTGGAATTTTAATAATAAGTATATTTCCTTCGGTGACAAAATCTGAATGATTTTTGAAAGATCATATGACACTGAAGACTGAGAAAATTCGTTTTATAATGTTTTTGACAATATCACTGTTTTTACTGTATTTTGATTAGCCTAAACAAATAAATGGAATAAAGCCTTTGTGAACATTCTTTCGAAAACAGAATCCCATCCTTTATACAGTAAGCAAATTTTATTCTATTAGGCTGGTGATTATAGTTGATGATTGATTTTATTTTTCATTTTGTTTCCAGCTTTAGATATTTCACAGTACGGGTGAACTTTACCTTATGGTTGTCTGCCATCAGTTTCCCTGCCCACATCTCCTTGACCATCAGGTTCCACAGTTCACACTCAGATTTTAAATTAGCCTCAAATATCTCTCTTCTTAGGCTGTTTTTGATCTTTAGAGATGGGATTCTCAAAAGCGGGAACGAAGCAGTGGAGATCTTTACTTCCTGGGGTCACAGGATTCATACAGTTACCACAAAAACATTTTAAAGGTAATATTACAGGTATAAAGGCTTACAAACCTCAATATCCCTAAACTTGGTAATCTCAACATATCCACATCTGCCTGTGGTCAGCAGAAAGAGCCTTTTTTGAGTCATGGCAATTTTACCAACACCATAACTGGTCTTCACGGAGCTGGACATCTTGTACACACACTCACTGTTGTCTAGATGTTCCAGGACCTCGGCAGGCAGATCAATGTCATGTGCTTTTGCCTCGGCCTGTTTCCAGAAGTTATAAAACACTCTGAACATCTCTGGATGAATATGCTTTGGCTCACCTAAGAACAAGCATAACAAAATATTTAACACAATATAAAAATAAATAGCAGAATAATGATATTTTAATTTAAAAAAAATTTTGTATATAAAAGAAATCATAGTAAAATTTATTTGAAACCTGTGATTTTTTTTCTTTGATTCTTTGATAAATAAAAATGAAAAAAGAACAGCATTTATTTAAAATTAAAAGCTTTCTAACAATATAAGTCTTTAACACATTCTTTCTGAATAAAATTATTATTGCCTACA
The DNA here is from genome assembly GCA_032357475.1 of Enteromius thamalakanensis. Classification (NCBI taxonomy): domain Eukaryota; kingdom Metazoa; phylum Chordata; class Actinopteri; order Cypriniformes; family Cyprinidae; genus Enteromius; species Enteromius thamalakanensis. The sequence continues at coordinate 14,004,768 of JAUCMT010000032.1, forward strand.
AAAAAGGGAAAATGTAGTGTTCATTATAACACAAAATTGATCTTTTTAACTTTTTATTTATCTAGTATCCTGGAAAGAAATATTGCAAACCCCTAAAATATTAAACCTCACATTTATTTCCAACACTGCTTATAAATCAGCATATTAGAATGATTCTGAAGGATCATGTGAGATTGAGAAGACTGGAATAATGATTCAGCATTGTTTCCCATGAATAAATTATCATTTAAGGTATATTAAAACAGAAAGCTGTTGTTTTGAATTGCAATAACATTTCACACAGTTAAAGTTTTTTCTGTGTTTTTGATTAAATAGATACAGCATAAGAATCTACTGATCCTAAACTTTTAAACAGCATTGTATACCAAATACTGACCAACTGATATAATGTACCAAAATATTGTGCATCTCTAGTGGTTTTATACAACGAGACACCCCAGCTCAAACTTACTGACAGTGAGAGCTTCAAACAATCTCTGTGAAGTGGCCATGTCCCGCACAATACCGGACTGCTGAGTGCACTTCACAAACTCCTCCAGCTCCATGGGGCTCTTGGGCAGCTCAAACTTCTTCACATGATCGTCCAATTCCTCATGCTCTATCTTGTCATTGTTCTTCACCTGATAGATGAGCCGTTTGAGCTCACATATCTTCTCTGCCTGGACTTTCTCCTCATTCTGCAGAGAGTCCACCAGTGTCTTCACTAGCTCTCTGGGAAAAATCTCAATATCTGTTTTGTAGAGGTTCTGGAAGTCGCTGAGGGCACTCAATCTCTTAGAATTCAGCATGTGGATGAGGCCGCGCAAGTAAAAGTATCTTGCTAGCAGGGAGGAATCCTGAGGTGGTGTGGCCGTCATAGCTTTGTTCAGCTGGAGGATAAGATCTCCAAAGTAATGAAATACGTTGGGGTAGCTCAATGGAGAAGGGAATTCTGGAAGCTGGAACTCTTTGATTGGCCTGACTGTAATATTCATAGCTTTTTAGGGATAAGGATTTTTTAAGGATGATTAGTAACATAAATATATCATGATAGTCTAAACACAAAACATAGCTGTGCTGATGCATTACAGTGTTTCTCTTACGCTTATCAGGAATGATCTTAGTTGGAGACGTCTGATTGAGGTGTTTCTTGTTGTCCAGGTCAGGAAGACTTGAGCCCAAGCGTTTACTCAAACCGCTGTCTAATGAACCCTTTCGCGAAAGTATGTCCTTTATGGTGGGTCTGCGGGAGTAATCCATCGATCTACTCAAGCTGCAGAAATTGATTAGTTATTAAACAAAAAAAACAACATATAATGACTCTACTGTCCCTTCTGATTAAATGAATGCATTCTTGTTGAATAAAAGTATTAGTTCATTAATAATGCTGAATTCCATACAACTTACTTTTGATCTTCTGTCCGAGTACTAAGCTCCATCTGGGTAAATTTATCTGTTTTTCCATTCAAACGCTCTTTCAAAAAGGAGTGGAAAATGTGTGTTTCCAAAACCTGTCATGAATAAAAAGCCATCAGTCATACAGTTCTGTTTCTAAAGGTTGAAGACCAGACCTATTTTTAAATATACTGTAAAGTCACCTTTTTATAAAATGGATGGTCTTCTGGCTCCCTGGTCTTCAGAAACTCATCAGTGTTAAAAACTCTGTGTTCGTCATTAAGGTAATCACTGACATCTCTTAAAAAAGAAGCGTTATTTTAATTATACATGTTTTATACACGTCAGTTGTAGTTTTGTGCACAGGTTTCTTTACTGACCTAAACATGTTAACCATGAGCTCCAGGGTGATGTTTTGTATTTCCAAATTGAGCCTGTGTTGCCAGCGTTGCCTCTGCATCCGCAGCTCATTAATATTGCTATACATTTTCTGATGAACCAATTCCAGGTCATAGTGTAATTGAAGACCTTTCCTTCTACATGAACATCCAGCAAAACAATTACAAATCTGACAAATATAGGACCATTAATTATATAAACAGCCCTGGGTCATAATAAGCCAGTTTAGATTGCACCATTATTTGTATAATTACCCTACCCTTAAATCCATTGGTACCTAAAAAGCATTACTGATCCTAAACTAATCCTGTAAGCCTGAGTTTGTTCAACTAATATCATGGTACAAGCCCAGAGTCTCACCAGCCAGGTCTGATATTCTGAGTTTATATTTTATTATCTTGTATATTTTGATTACTCCAATAAAATAAAGATTCTTAGAGCTAGCAAAATGAATGCAAGTAATGGTTAAATGTTTCTTACCGACTCTTGAAATGCTGAGCTGGTGCTTGTGGGGTGTTAGGGACGTCAACGTAATGACAGCCAGAGCAGGACACAGTTCCCTCATCAATATCGATCAGAATCAGGTCATCAGTTAACTGATAAAAAGACAATGATTTCAGAGATCAGAAATTGACAGGCTGATGATTTAATCAAAAACAATGAATTTCTCAACATATTAAAGTTAGATAGAGACAGTTTTAATAACTTTATTTCAATTTTAAATTCCAAATTCAAGTTTTCTTAAATTGGGAAATTATGTTCCTAAAGGGAACTAAAATAAAGGAATCTATAAATACACAATTATGCTGTGTGAAAAATATTAATCGTAATATTAAAAAAAACCTAAAAATTATAAATGAATTAACATTTAATTCAATTAACATTAATAATTTAAAATGAATCATTTGTACAAATTAAATAGTATTGTACTACAGGTAAAGGAAATAATAAAAAATATATAAATTCTTATGAGTTCATATTTTAGTACATAATAAAAATGTCATCAGTAGAAATCACTAATAGCTTTTTGTACACTCAGATTTTCCCTAGTCCCTCTATCACCCTTAACTAAAGAACATCCTTATGAGATAATAGCGACCATTTTTTAGACTTTACCTTGGCAACGTCCTCAAAATGGCTGATGTGGCATCCCATGAGAAAGGCAGTCGGTGCCATAACAAAGTCAAGCATATGTTGGGACAGTATCGGCACCAGTGGGTGCTGCCAGTGCAGGGGCCAAATATACAGCATGAGACACTCTATGATCAGGGTCAGTTTGGCCCACTCCGAGGAAAAGAACACCATACGCTGCTCTGTGAGTATACTGGCTATGATCTGCAGGGAAACAGAGACATAAAGCATTGTTTTAATATCAGGGACCAAAACTTTCAAAATGTTCATCCATTTAAAATGAAACTTCTCTCTAAAATCAACTGATTTCCAGACTGTGTTCGCTCAAACTGCAAACAAAGAAAACCCCTCAATTTTTGTTGCTTCCATACTGTATGTTATTTATTACACCTGCAGCAGCTCTTTGGATTTGAAGCAGAGGAGTGGAAGATGTAAGTCCAGGTCGATAACAGGATGGTTTTTATCTTCTCTGGATGGAAGGACAATCGTCAAAGGTCTTAAGTTGAACATCTGCAGTGGTGGAGGAAGTACATCATTTTATTACTTAAGTAAAAGTACAACTACCCTGCAAAATATATACTTAAGTAAAGTATAATTACTACATCAACATCTTACTTAAGTAAAAGTCCTAAGTACATACTTTTAAATTTACTTTAAAGTATT
>JAUCMT010000032.1:14008434-14019084 GCA_032357475.1 Enteromius thamalakanensis
TAAGTAAAGTATAGATACGTAAAAATGTACTTAAGTACAGTAACGAAGTACAAATACTTCGTTACATTCCACCACTGAACATCTGTCATAAAAAATAATGTAAATATACCTCACACGTATTATGTATTTTGTCTTTACATTATAACATATCATATACTTATTCACCTTGTTACAATTAGCTCTTATAGAGTATTTTGCTAAACTTAAGATACCCAAAATAACGCACCACATACAGCTGACCAGGAGGAGGAACTGGAACTAGAGCCAGTTTAGCAGAGAACTCCCTCACTTGCTCTTCCATATCAGTCGTTTGACAGATTTTGAGCTGAACTAAAAGGCTGTGGATAAGAGAGGGAAAATTCAGGAAATGAAAAAAAAAAGGTGAAAACAGCTGAATACAATGACAATAATATGTGGGCTGAATTCTCTGAAAACTGTGGTAATCTTACCTAGACAGACTGTCCCTGAGTGCACTGTAATACGGGTGTTTGGATATAACACATATTGCATAAGCAATGTAGATTTGTGAAGACTTGTACAAGGACAGATGCCCATTCTGCTTCTCTTCCTGTATAACAGTGTTTAAAACATTTGAACATGTCAGTGGCTTAATCAAATTGCAATTTCAGTTTCATTAATTAATGATCTTAGTTATATTTTAGGAAAACAAATGATGTTCATATGTGTGTGTGTGTGTGTGTGTGTGTGGTTTATGAGGAAACAAATTTGTATAATGACATGGGTGTGACTTAGGTATTACAATATGTAGGTGTTTTATGAGGACTTTTTCAGTGTCCCCATAATTCAAAAGGCTTAAAAAACATACTAAGTGGTGTTTTTTTTTTATCTAAAAATGCACAGTTTCCTGTAAGGGGTAGGTTTAGGTGTAGGGTAGGTGTAGAGCAATAGCACATACAGTTTGTCCAGTATAAAAAACATTACGCCTATGGAGAGTCCCCATAAATTACAAAAACCAACATTAGTGTGTGTGAAAATGATTGGACAGAGTTATAGTCTATAATGTGCCGGAATTCATGATTCCTTCATGTGCAATGTCCTACTTTGTCCTAATATGTTCATTTTCCTAAAATGACCTGTTTTAATTTGAATAACCAAATAGGGCATATTAAAATAATTCTATTTTAAACACATATTCAAACCACAACACGCAAATCAGTAATAAAAAAAGCTGTAAATCAGCTGCATCTTCACTGAAGTTAGTATGATCTGCTAATTCAAGCACAACAACTGAAATAATTTAAGCATTAAAAGAAATATAGGAATAACTGTAAGATTGAAAAGTAGCTGACATTGTATATAAACAGATAAATAATCTTACATTTTAACAATTTTTCTTCAGCATTGTACCCATGCAAATGCTGATAAAGATAAGAATGCATGTACCCTTTCTGATTTTATATAGTTAAACTATATGCACACACACATACTATATGTAAATATATAATCAACTTTCAAGTTAGTTATTTGGGATAACAGCGGTTAAAATTCAGCACAGGTGAACTGTCAATACACAACCATAATGAGAGGTTAGGTAATAAAAAATGAATCCGACCTTTATTGCTCTATAGTACTGGAGAACTACTCCATGAGACTGGTTTCCAAACATGTCAGTAAAGACTAGGAAGTGAAATTGTTCATCCTTTTGTTTCTTAGCTATCTGAAGTCCACCTGTTTTAAAAGAAAGAAATGAATGTTAGTCTAATTTAATCATCCTAATATAATGTTGCTGCTACTGCGCACTATTTCACGTTTATAGTATGAATTGCTCTTTAGTCAGTTAACACCTTTATTTTTTTCTTTACTACTGTGACCCTTGCCTTTTTCTACAGAGATTTTAAACCGTTTCTCAAGTATTACACTGTGTAATGTATGAAGATCTGCACGGAACAGGGTTGCAGCACTTGCACCGGCATGATTCAACAATCAGAAAAGCTTTTGCATTAAAATTAGTTTCACCTGGAAAGCAGAGTTGTGGAAGAGCCACCAGATCCAGGTCTTTGGGAGCACTAACATTATCTGTGGTTTCTTCTTTGGGGTTTCCAGCCTTAGTACCAGACCTATAATTTTTCTTAATGAAGAAGCACTGTTGCTGGGTTTGATTGAGGTTTCTCTCAGCTGGTTCACTGAGACTCTCTTGATACACAAATGGAGGTGCATGGACCTGTAGGACCTCAGGATCCAGCAGAGGACTTTCATTCACCTGCAGCAAAGACTGGACATTTTCAAGACACAGATATGGTTGGAGACTTAATCTGATGAGAATGTAAATATAATTTTTTTTTTAAAGACAAATTCACTTCTTAGGTGCAAAAATAAATAAATCAATAATAAAAATAATAATTATAATTAAATAAAATAATAGTTTGAGTGTATGCACCTTCAAAGACTGCTCCTATAAACTTCTATTTATTTATATAAATATTTCTCATTTTTAATAAATAATATTAATAAAAAAACAACAACTAGATTTTATGTTAAACTTTTATTTTAACTTGAAAATCGAAACAAAATGCTGCCACATCAGGAATGTTATCACAGAGTATAAAGCTCTGAGCCTGTCCCGACATGTTTGATGCCCATGATGTTTTTAAATAAAGAGATCTACTGTTGTTAAGGCGGTGCCTTGCCTTCATAACAGTTTAATAAAGACTCACAGAAGAAAATTATTTTACCTCTGACAGCTCTTTCAGTTTGCTATTTGCAGGACCAACAACGATACATGCTTCTAGCAATCCTGAAGGCAGACCATCTGCCATTGGGAATCAACGGGACTGGCACTCCTCATAAGATCTGTGAACAGAGAGATCAGTGAAGAAAATGTGAATATTCACATTCACGTAAAGAAATATTTCTAGTTCCTAGGTTGCAAACCGAAATCTGAATAAAGTAAAACTAAACATTGCAGATTTTGTGCAGTATTAAGTTATATTAACAGCTCAAGCCAGGGATAAGGGCAACACAACGGCATGGTAGCGTGAACAAAGAAGAACAAGAAGAAAAAAAAAGATGCATAGGCACCCCGGAAACCGCAGATAAGAGATGTGTCACTAATCAAATTTTCATGCCCTGGGAAGTTTCAGGGTCAAATTTGACTTTTGATGTGTGTGTGTAAAAAAACACTGTCTGGACAGTTTAGATATTTTAATAGCTGAAGTAGGAAGCACTATTTTAAACACGAATTCAATCCACAACTGAAACATACAACACAATGTAAAAATATAACTATTTGCAAGCCTATAAACATTAAACATAAAATTATTATTATTATATGAAAACTATAAAATACATTTAAAAAATCTTTAACAAACGAGCTGTAAGTAAATAGAAAAACTGAAAATCGTAATATTTTAATGTAGCATGCATCATGCATTCACCTTCTGATAGTTAGTCATTATTTTAGTTTGTCTGAATTTAGGCTATTAAATTAGGCAGTTTTTAAAAAAACTAATTCTAGAAAGAAAACTGTAATAATTTAAGTATTTACTCTAATAGGAAAAACTGCAAAAAGTTTTTCTCAAAGCTTATATTCTAACAATTTATATGCCCATCTTTGCTGGAAATATAAAAATGCACGTACCTTTGTCGTTCACCGGTATTATGAAAGTGAAATTACGGACGGGACAGGTGGAGAGACAACAGGATACTCTCCACACGTTATAGTGAGGCGCGTGATCTGCGCATGCGCTCTCCACAGTCAACAGCCACTTCGTCGCTGACACTACTGTGTGTAGAAGACACATGCATGGCGGCAAATTTTGTATTTTTAACAAGGTAAAAGAAGTTCACCTGAAGATTTTACACACAATGTATCCAACGAACGTGCTAATCTTTATGTGTCATCTGTTTGTTGATTAAGAGTGTTCAATCATTTTAGAAAGATGGGTTTGCTAATGTAAGTTTCAAGTTTAATGCAAAAATTTGTGTTTGTTTATAATCCTCCTGCATCTAATATTCATAATATACTGTAGATTTTTATTTTTTTACATAAACATTATTGAAATGTTCTCTGCCGGCTTATTTAAATCTTTGGTATTTCATGATGTTTTAGAGCAACTGCAAAGCTCATTAAAGATATATTTTGCCTACTGTAGTGTACTGTACTAGACAGTCCAGAAACATTCTTTACATAAGCTTCACTTTGGAGGTGGAGTATCATAAGCTGCTTTTTTATCTAAATCACAACATGAAAAAGAAAGAGAAAACAAAAACGGCACGACCTAAGATGAGCAGCATCGAGGTAAAGCAATCTATTAATGAAGTGATCATTTTCCTCAGATTTGTTAAACAGATCTACTGCTTATCTGAGTAGACTGGAAGTTAAGAGTAAGATTGCTATACATTTAATGGAATATATAATGAATTTAGCCGTATCAGATGATCATATCTAATTTTTGCTAGTCTATAAAGTAAAGTCATCACTGCACTTAAACCAAAGCCTTTATTCAAGCATGTTCTGTGAGTTGTATTAAAAATGACAACCAAATAAAATCATTTATTTAGTCCAAGATGTTTCATTGCTTTCTCACGTCACCTAAAAGCAAAAGTGAACAGTGACACATTTGGTTCCTGGCAAACCTTCATCTGACAGGAATGAGAATGCAAAGAATGTATTGTGTTAAGAGATTGTATTTTCACATGTCCACAGTGTTTAGAGAGAGCTGGATGTCACCTAAAAGGGAAGTCAGAATTTCTGGTTGTCTGGCCGAAATGTTTGGGGGTAAAACAACATTTTTCCACCTTGAGGAGTTTTAAATATTGATATCTGGGTGAACTGTGTAAACAAAGACAACTTATCCTCTTTTTTTTTTTGACAGGGTCTGGAAATAACAATAAGTTTAGTGGGGGTCTTTATATCATCGTGGGGTGGCTTGTTTTATCTTGCCTTTTGCTTTGTAAGTATTTCTTCCTTTTTCTTACTAAGAAAACACTAGTGATTCTGGAATACATTATTTTTTATTCCCTTTAGTCAGTTTTAACTGGAGCTGTAACCATCTTAGCGGAACACATACCAATCATGTGTCTGGTATTATTATTATTATTATTATTATTATTTTGTCTAATTGAAGGACAGCGGTATGATAAAATACACTGTGCATAAATTATTGATGTGTGGGGTCTTATAATCAGATTGTTTCTTTTTCCAGATCAGAACATCACAAATACTGAACTTTTTCAGTGCCATACTGAACTCTATTTCTATTTTTATTCATATTGCTGAACTCAAGGTCAGTAGATATATTGATATTTCATGCTTTAAAATATTAATGTTGCGTAACATCTGTATGGTCAACTTGCAGTTGGTGTCCCCTAATTATTCCATTCGAAACTATACTAACTATGGTTATGTTTATAACCATGTGCATTTTCTCACAATTTCTTCAGCCTTTCTGGGCTGCGATGACCCTTGTGGCCTGTGATATTCTGATCGGCATCTTCTCTGCAGTCATCGCTTCGACTGCCAACTGTAAATGTTGTGGCTGTTGTAGATCATCAGAGGTTAAAAACATTTCCATCTCAACATGCTGAAAGGATAAAATGTGGTCACAAATGTGAAACAAACATGCAATGTTGCTTCTAAGCTTTGTCTCTGTCCTTTAGCAAAGAGAGGCTCACCAACAAGACAACGTTTGGCATCATGAGAGAAACAGATCTACTGGGATTGTGCCTGACGAGGAGCTTTTAGGAAATTAGGGTTTGTGAATACGTATATTTTTATATAATGGTGTTTGTCGTTATAAAATGATCTTTAAACTAACTGGTCGTCTAAAACAGGAATTTCAGTTATTGCTATGAACAATATGCATAGGCTTCTATATCTTCTTTTGCAGAACCGAGGCAAAGGATGAAGAAGCTTACATTATAGTTCAATCTGCTGTTAGATTGTGTTGGGCACAATAGTTGTAATAGATTAGCTCGAACAGTCATCCGGTTTCTAGCTCTTTATCGCATTTAACAGATGCTTTTTATCCAGAGACTATGTAGCTCTGGATTTGAGTATCAGTGACATTAGATATTTTTGTTGAAGACTGGCTCCTCTGGTTTATCATACATCAATGATGAATAATAGCCTATGTTTTGATCTTAGGACTTCTTGAAAGGATCATTTGTAAAGGTAGAGCTTTAATTTAGGTAGACTCTTAATGACAATATTTCAAAAAAGAAAAAAAAAAAAAAAAACTCTACGCACTTTGGTTCGCTACAACTGAGTTAACACTTTCTCAAACGTAAATAAGAATAAAAGTTAATAACTCTTGCTCATCTCGTGTTTAAGGGACAGCGCAGGTGTGTAATATTCATGTTCTCCAACAGAGGGCGTGAGGGGTGGCAAATAAACTGCAATTGTTTCTTTGCAATAAAAGGACTTATAAAATTTGAAAGGAGCATGTTCATATCATAACAGTATTTTAAAAGCTGCTTTTATCTATCCGCCACTCCAATTTCACCATTGTTTATTCATTTAAGTTATAAAAATAGTGCTTGGGGAACGACTACAAGCAACCTTTGACGTTTGTTTCAAGAAAACAGGATGAATGCTAAACAGTGACCGAAACGACTACGTAACCAGCTTTCCATTTAAAGATGTTATTCTGCATAAACATCTTGATTTAGCCGTCGTCTAACGAAATCAAACAGCTAACACATAAAGACAGTGTCTCAAGAACAAGCCAAAACTATTTCAAGTGAAAGTTAACTCAAGTTGTATTCGCGTACTGTTGCCAACATTCCTTAAATAAAATAAACTGCTACATATTAAAAAACAAAACAATGACAGAATTTAATTTTCAGACAGTCCCTTTATCTGTATCCTGCTTAATGTTCTTACATTTGTGCAAAAGTTTCTAGTTTAAATTAATACAAAATCATAAATCATTTACAGCATTTCCTTTCGCTGACTAATAATAAAATAGCTTATTTTGAAGTGCCAATAAGCCTATATGTTGTAAGAATTAACTTTGTACAACTGATTTCTCATGTAAATTATTTTGTAAAACATCAAATCGTTCAATATAACATCTTTAAGATAATATTTTTGTGCATCTATATCAGGGGTAGGCAATGTCGGTCTTGGAGTGCAGGTGTCCTGCAGAATTCAGCTCCAACCCTGAAAAAAAAAACCTGTGTAGCCCTAGTAACCCTGACGATCTTTATTAGCTTGTTCAGGTGTGTTTGACTAGGGTTGTCTCTAAACCACACAGGACATTGGCACCCCAGGTCCGACGTTGCCTACCCCTGATCTTTATTCATGCATCACGCAGCATCTCATTATGTACTCGCACGCTATCTAGTGGTCACTAGATGATCACAACACTGTGTGCGTGAGGATAGTGACAACCACAAAACAATTCATTTCAGAATCAACCACGTTGTGCTACAGTTAGAAACAAACCAGCATTCATTCAGGGAAAAGTGTCAAACTTTTACTTTATCGAAACTGAACACAAATTAAAATTAGTACCTGGAACCATTATAAACTTTCAATTTGCTTCAAACACTGAAGTCACAACAGTACCACATATACAAAAAATGCGTTAAAAAAACAACAACAATCTTTGTTAATGAAACAGGCACACACTCGCACACAGAAAAAACTTCCGGTTTGATTAAGTAAGATACAAAGCCAGCCTACTGACCTCTGTACAGATGTCACACTTCCAGCGATGTATATAATCTACATTTATGAGCATATGAGGCCATAGCTTAGTTAGTCCACTAAGCCAGTGGGGTTCTGTGACTAACCATAAAGGAAATATTTGGCCTGTCATAAGTGAAACAAGTAAAAAAAAATGTGTAAATAAACTACACAACAGTACTGGAACATTATTATGATTTTGGCTGTGAAAAATACTGCCGCTATTGGAGTGTCATCACTTGAGATGGGGCCTGAAACCATGTAAAAAATGCCATGACAGCTAAACACACTTCTTCATTTCACACACCAATCACTGCTGTACAGCAAAGCCATTTCCTCACTCGGTTTCTCGGCTCTCTGTGTTCTTCATACCTCAAAATAGTGTAGCTAAGTTTATGAACTTAAAGCGACTCTCAAAACCAACATCTTGTTCAAAATCTATTCTCAACAGAAAAAAAATTATTTGGTATTGTGCATAGTTAAACAGAAGTGAGCGTTTTGCGCTCAGAAGCAGCAGCCGTTCAGCTTTCCCTTGAGTGTTTCTTATGATACGAGGCTGAAAAGGGGAATACAATGATAATCAGACTATTTTTTTTAACTGATAAAATATCAGTTTAAAAAAATGCTTGTATATGATATTTAAATATTTATTTGTAAAGTGAAATATAATGTGTGCGTGTGGGGGGGATTATTAGAATGAGAAATGTTTTAAATGTAGTGACATAAAAAAAATCTGATACATAATTTTATGTAGACAATGGGGCACAAATAATAAATAGCTAGAGAAAAGTCTCAGAAATCACACATTTGACTCTAAAAGGTTTGTCTCTGTACCATATCTACAGATTTGCATCCAGCATATGTCAGAGTATATGAATGGTAGACAATGTCTCTCTTGTGCTTTCGTCTGAGCTTGCTTGTGCATTCTGTTATTTGTACTTAAGTAGCTCAAGTATTTTATGTTCTAACACTCCACCTCTGTCTTGCTGGAAATGTTCCTTGGTGCTTGCTTGATTTTCTCTGTGCCGTTACTGGAGGCAGCCTCTGACTTAACAGAGCTTGGGTCTTGCTCGTCTTCATCATCATCATCATCATCTTCATCGTCAAGCGCATCAGGGTAGATGACGAGGAAAGCCGCAGCGAGAAAACCAAAAAAGGAACCTCCCGCTGCTACCATTGGGATCACTCTAACTGACCCGACGGCGTCTACGACTGCGCCGAGGGCCGATGCCACCAAGATCTGAGAGATGTACACCTGACATGTCAGGATGGCGCAATCTATGCCAAAACCTCGCTGTGAGTTTCCAGGGCTGTGATGAATGTACTGTGACAATGTAAAAGAGAGAGTGAGAAAAAAACAATGAGAGCACTGCTGCTGTGAGGAAAACTGCTGTCACAAATCAAGTGCTACTGGCAGCGAAGATGAATTCTGGAAGAGCTTATTTTCCTATCTCTATCATACACCATTCAAAAGGTCAGGAAGGTTTCATTTTGGTAGGACATTTTAAATTGATAATGCATTATTTCGCAATATTACTGTTTTTACTCTATTTTTGATTAAACAATTGTAGCCTTGGAAAATATAAGTGACTGAAAATCATTCGTAATTAAATTGTAATCATCTTATTGACTTATTGGTAACCTCATATATTTGGTTACATGAGTTGAAATGATACAGACCTCTTTGATTTCATGATACTGTCCTAGCAGAGCATAAGGGCAGTATGACATGCTCATAGAGATGATTCCCATGGTGCTTATCATCACCATAGCTACATATACATTTGGAAAGATGAACATGACAGCTGTGCCCACAGCGAAGCCTAGAGTCCCCAACATATAGATGATCCTTATGCTTAGGTCGTAGTTATTCAAGATCCGTTGGAGCACATCTGTGAACAAAGGAAAAAAGTTCTGATTAATTGACACAAACATAGAAATTGCATACAAAAAGGTTCACAGAAAATAAAAGGTCACATAAAATGTGTAACAAATTAACATTTGTTTAAATTAAAACAAATTACGAAACATTCTGAAGGAAATGATAGATAGAAGACAGAGTCAAGACTGTTTAGAACTATCACAACCTAAAAAATCTGCTTATTCCATAACATGATCATGTGAGTGTCTAAATCCAGAACTGAAACCTGATCTCACCACTGGACGAAACAAAAATCCTCATCACTAGCCGTGTTCTATTCAAATACCACACATAAACATGATACACACCTGAGCAGAGCGCAGCTGTAGCTGCATAGATCACAAGCCCCCAGCAGCCCATCTGCACACCTTTACTATAGTTCTGCAGGGCGGTGGAGTTAGCAGCAGCCTGGTTTTGAAAAACATCAATAGGCTATCAAGAACAATCTGTATTACATATAGCAAAATAGAGCCTGTAAATAGCATACACTATAGACTCTGCTAATAATTTGATGACACAGTAAAGTCCATGCGGCATAAGTGGTTCAGCCAAAAATGTATTCAACAATTCTTCTCTTGTGTAGTGTCACTTTAACAATGTCCTTACTACGTATCTGGGTCTGGAAAGGCTTTAGTTACATTGCTTTTTATAGAGGGTCAAAAAGCTCACGGATTTCATCAAAATATCATAATTCGCAAAATGGATATGCACACTGTGTAACTCGCTCTAGATTACTCAAGGAGTGTTTTTTGTGTCACTTGCGCGCCTAAAAACAGAACGAGCAACCACGGTGGAGATAACTACAATCGCTGTTTTGTACTTGTGGTCAAAGTCAAAAATACAAAGAAAAGCCAAATGCCAACCTTACTGGGTTCATCGTACCATCCAGAGGAGGATGAAGCTGTAGGCTATTGATTCTGCAGTAATGTGCGTTACATTTTACTACTGTTTTAGGGCTGGGCGATATATATCGAACGATATATTATGCGCATCTCGTCTGTAAAGCCGGTTCTTTGATTAGCACTAAATTTTCGTCAGCTGTGTTTAAATGCAGCGCCAGTTTATGAACAGAGCCGTA
>JAUCMT010000032.1:14019184-14041815 GCA_032357475.1 Enteromius thamalakanensis
CGCTGCATTTAAACACAGCTGACGAAGATTTAGTGCTAATCAAAGAACCGGCTTTACCGACGAGATGCCATAATATATCGTTCGACATATATCGCCCAGCCCTAGTATATACTGATATTATTATTATTATTATTATTATTATTGATAGCATCTATGTATATTCACGTCTTTGCATTGACTTTCTAAGTATTACACCATTTCACCATTACAGGCTTGGAACAACATGAGGGCGAGTAATTAATGACAAAATATTAATTTTTGAGTGACCTATTCCTTTAAATTACATAGTTGTTATTAAGGATGCACCGATAATGATCGGCCGCTATGTTTGCACGTTTCGGCCGATCATTATCGGTGCATCCCTAGTTATTTTTCAATTACAAGACAAGATAAGGAACTCTTCTTACAGTTGGGTCTCCTTCAAAGATGACCTGGCCCATGAAGTCCGTGTAGAACACAGCTTGTGCGATCATGGAGAACCAGGTGAGCAAGTGACATACACACAAACGCCAGAGCTGGGGAGGCATCTTCAGCATGGACAACCAGAGCAGTTTGACCGTGGTACCGTCATCCCCATCCTCGCTCTCTTCATCCTCTTCGTTCCTACGGGACGCCGAAATGCGACTTAGCTGCAACTTCCGCCGTTCATGCCGTGTATCAATTTTGTCAATGTCATTCAGGCTTCGTGAAGATTTGATCGGTCCTGCCATGTTGCCGTAGCGCCTTCGCCATTGAAAGCCCACACGTCCATGATAAGAGAAAGTAAAGGAGGGCTGGCGGTAAAAGGAAGGTGTGCGGCGGCGCATTGGGAAACCAGATGGACGCAAACCGACTTTGCCTGATTGATTGGCGGCATTCGCTGCTCCAGTGATTGGATTTCCAGAAACACCAAAGCTTTCGTTTATGGTTTTGTTAGCTCCACAAATGTGTTCCCCATTGCTATCGCAATTCTGTAAGTAGTGATCTGTGCACTGACCTGCATGGCTGTTACTGTGGCAATTCAATGTCGTTTCATCATCTTGCAGACCCTGGAAGTCCTGGAATAAAGTGGGTTCGATGTCGAAGTCCAAGTCTGGGTCAAGCTCTACTGTAGCATCTGGCATGGCTAAAACAGAGTCACTTTTACTCCGCACCAAATCAATGTTTGGAAAGTCTGTTGAAATATCCCGCTCAGAGCGGTCATCCTCATGGACTGAAAACGGCTCCTCCTCAGGGATCAGTTCTAGTTGAGGTATGAGACGAGTAGATGGAAAGCTGCCATAGAGCTGGATAGGAGTAGACCTTTCTTCATCCTCATCCTTCAGTACCCCTGTCTGGTTGGGGTTATATAGATGCTCCTTGATGCTGAAAAAATGAAGAGTCGCAGAAATGCTAAAGATGATGGCAGCGAAGAAAAAGAGGACCTGCTCTTGGGCCTTAAAAGCTCGACCTAGAAAGGTATTGGTCCAGTCCAGCCCTCCTAGCATGTAACCTAAAGCACCTCCCAGCCCTGAAAAACAGTAGTAATATCAAATTAAAACCATTCAGTATAATGTTAAGTACACTACTGTTTAAAGGTATTATTTTGATTTAAGATTATCTTCTAAAACCTGAGTTTTTTTAAAGAGCTATTATGCTAAAAAACAGAGGATCTCTTCCAGTTCAGATCAATTTATCACTTCCAGTCCCAGAATATACACCTGCTGAGAAAGCATGGATATTTAGAGCCATGTCCTGTTCCTCGGTATCAGCCACATCCAGGAGGTAGGCTCTGATTGGTCCGTCTAAAGCATCAGCACAGAAGTCTAGAAGCACCACTCCAACAACGGTCAGCACAATCCCAACCGGTTGATTACTGGGAACATCACCCAGAGACAGACCTGTTTGACAAAGATGAATATATGAATATATACGTACATATTATATAAATATATACATATTAAATGAATATATAAAATAATTACCTATAAGAGATCCATTAAGAAATAAGGCCACTCCTAATAAAACTCCTACACATAGCGCCAAAATGAAGGGTCTCCTCCGACCCCATTTCAAAGTGCAACGATCACTTGCTGAGCCAATAAGAGGAGTGAAAATTAAACCCAAAATAGGGCTGAGGAACCAAGTTAAGCTGTAATACTGCTCCGGAAGACCTGTGAGAAGAAACAGACTGGGATCAATTCAATTCCAAGGTTCAGTGTGATCTAAACTATTTTTTTAATAACCATTTTGGATAAAAATATACCAATATGGCAACTTAGGCAGCCCACACAGGCTGAAACATTTAATCAGGCAGGTTCCAGCATGTCTGCAGTTCATTAACATTTACAACACTATAAACCTTTCACATAGGAGATCTATAATTGTGTCATAGTAATGAAGCAATCACACTGCCTCTGACAATAAAATTATTAACAAAAGCAGAGACTCAGAGCAGATAAAAATGGCATGAGAAAAAATGAAAAGAACATTTTGGATTATTCGGTTGTGATGATTCATAGCAAATGGTTTTAACAGCAAAGGGAATTTTCCATGAGTCTGGCATGCAAAACTCGTGCCAGGACTGATGACATCTTAAAACCCAAACACTTGATTACTCAAGTGAAACTTAAATGTCAAACTTCTCCTTTTTTGAAGAGGTTCAAACGTGTAAAAGAACTACAGGTCATGAGTGTAGCGGGATGACAACGGAGAATGTGAGAACAGAAAGTGCCGACAACAGACATGTCAGGTCAAATTTGCAGATCATAACTCTTTAGCTTTAAAGACAAACAACTATCCAATCACATTCAACCCTCTGTGGAGCAGGTTAAGGTGCAGCATGAAGTAATGAAGTAATCAGCTTGTATTATAAAGCAATAACACTCAGCGTTACAACTCCCAAGGGCCAGAACTTAAAGAGATGGTTTTGTCAATACAAACAGCATTTAATGTATAACAGGAGAGAATTTTATCCTGTTTACTTTAAAAAACAGACTCTGGTTGATTGTCTATTAAACCACACCTCAAATTGCAATTATTTTACCTATTTTCTTATCAAGTAGGCTATTTGAGATTTAAAGGGACACATATATTTTGCCTAAATATGCACCTTAACGAGACATAAACTAATTGTTTTAGGTTACAATAATGTTTTTTTTTGTGGAAATGGCCTTTCAGAGTTTAGTGGATTGATATTTAAGCCATTAAATCTACTAAACTGCTTTTGGTATGAGATCAGAGGGCCTTTAAAGCAATTCAAACCTTTTGTTATATTAACCCCGTAGTTTCCTGAGAGGATCTATTGACATTGATCTTATTTAAAAGTAGCCGGAAAACCGAGAGAAAGAGAAATGCGCACACTCACACATTCTCTGCATTCCATGCAAACGCTACCTCGTCTATTTTTGCAGGCTACTGTGGAAACGAACATCCCTCCATCTTATTACTATGACAGAGGGTTGGTCCCTGTTCAATGATTATGAAGAGGCCTCAAGCCTAGGATGAATTTAAAAGACTGAATTACCCATTAACCCTCTATTTATGGATACGTGTACATGCCTTGTGAGGTAGCACGAGCCTTTTTAATGTTTTATCTACATCTAAAGAATGTTTAAAAGATAAGATAATATTTTGTTATTATATACAAAATAGTGCAGTTCATTATACAAAAGTTCATTATAGCCTAGATATTTTTACAATTATATTTGTGTGTTCATATCTTCTATGGAGCACAAAAGCAGATACTTTGAAGAATGAAAGTCAATAGGGTCCGAAACAACATTAGAACCCACTGACGCTGAAGAAAGATAAAGAGATAATGGTTTTGAATGGAACGTTAAGGGATAAAGCAGGACTTTCTGTCTACAAACATATTAAATCAGTTAATTTTCTTCATTTGTGAACACGTTTGTTGGGAAAACAGTTGATTACTGACCTAGCTGCAATAACACAGGAGTAACTAGTGCTGTTTCCATTGCATAGCAGAACTCCCTCCCGAACATAACGGCACCGTGCATGACCCATAACCGCTTTGGGATGTGGTTCACAGAATCCTCACTGGCCGAGTCTTCTGACATCTCCACTTCCTTCTCTTCATTCGGTCCACCATTCGAATCTTTTTCTTGTACGACTGCCATTTCCAGGACTGGAACGGACTCTGTGACAGCATTCTTGGGTGCCATGCTGGACTGCATATATGAAGCTGGTGCCTGGGGTCTTGATGCAGAAATGATTCTTGTGGTACTTACCTCTCACAAGTCCAGACTTTATTTTCTTTAAGCTGATCTTTCATAATCCACAGCAGGTTTCTTCTTATAAAACACCCACAGTCAAAAGAGAGGTCATGTTGTTCCATATATTTCAGTGAGAGATCTACCAACTGTTGCAATGAATCCTAGTCCATATAGAGCTTTGTTGGTTAAACCCACGAGTCATGTTTTCACGAAAGTAAAGAGGGAAATGGGGGAGGGCATGGAGAGCAGAACAGGTGGATATTCCTCTCTGGGCTTCCATGGAATTACTTATTAATCTAGATGAGAGGGAGAGAGTGAACAAGAGATGAGGAGAGAGAGAGAAATCTTGGCATTAACGAGTGATATCCAGAAAGATCAGGGCAGTGGAAAAATGTCAGTGAAAAACAAGACAGGGAAAAATATGAACATTGCAACAAAGTTTTATTCTTATCTCGCATATCTACTGTATAATCCCTGGAGAAAGGAAGATAAAAGAAAGAGACTAAAATAGGGAAAAGCATCTAAAAAGAGAGGAGAATGTAAATACATTTTTTAGGATAACATTTTAAAGCCGTAACTGATTATCAATCATTTAAATATAAAAAAGCGACTATTTCCCACGCATGATTAAATTATACATTATATAACGTCACATACATTAAAAGAAAACATATGCATTTTGGAATTGTTTCATTTAAATTTTGCATCGCGTGCAACCCCGAACCAAATACCTACTATCATACGGACTTAAACATGTGGATTTATTGCTCTTATTTGTGATATGTACATCAACAATGAACTGATTAAGTTTGGAAAAAAAAGCAATACGTGGCATCTTTTGTCATCCCACCCGGACACCTCACCAGCGACGTAAAGTTGCTATGGTTACGTCCTCAAGCAATTGTTTGGATTTGGTCAAACACAAGCTCTAAAAAAATTCGAAAACGCCTAAAAGCCTATTTAAGTCTACTTATACCAGTCATATGGTAAAGACAGCAACAGTGTGTAAAGTTCCAAAGGTTGTTTTAAATGATTTAAAATTACACAATCGCGCTATAAAATTAAACAGCACATGTACGAGCAGTTTTCCGGGAAAACTAATTGTGGAAAACTTGGTATGGTATGCATTTTTAAAATAGTTACATTTAATTAAATAAGTATTTTTAAGACCCGTGAACATCTAATTTTAATTAATATTTCACATGTAATAATTAAAATAACATCCTAAATTACCTCGTAAGGGATCTTGTTTCATCTGACGTCAAAATAATCCTTCTAAACCAGAAATATTGTCCCAGATCAAGTAAAGTAACGTTAGACGGGTATACCAAGTCCTACAGACACATACAGTGGAGCCAAAAATGTGTCACTAGTTTTACTTGCGGGTTACATGAGACGCCCGTGATAACTGTCCGCCCCCTGTGCATTGCACTGATAAGGCTACACCCAGAGGCTTCTGGCAGGTAACATTAAATCCAGAGCAGCCCAGGCCTGCTGTGACAAGAGTCAGGTGGGCAAAGGGACACCTGTGTTTTGAGACCGCCGTGAAAATGTGACAAGCAGACAAGGGGACAATATATAGAAGGACAAAATATCTGTTATTAGGGGGTGACGTTAAATCACGTGCAACAATCTTTTAAGAAGCCTATAATGGAGCTCAGATCATGCCTAAACATGCACGGTTTCCTGTTTGTGATTGGAAGTACGCCTGGAAACCAAACATTAAACCCAGTCATTGCAGCTAACTGCGTAAGATGACAATGTTAGACACATAAACAACATCGCTGGCTAAAATAAATGTTAACACGGTTACCAAAACATCATAATAACTCGTTCCCTGTGACTTTTCCTGGATTCAAAGGATTGCCAGATCATCAGACTGTTGCATGCAGTCATGTGCCCCGATAGTATTTTGCGTACTTCGCATCATACACAAGATAATCGTGTTACCAACTGTATCACTTGAAAGGATGACGTTTTCTGACCAGGAAAATGAGCGAGCGAGTAGCAATTAATATGCATTCGGGATTTTGCTGAACTTTATGTGAAATTTCGGTCTGGTTAAGGGTTAACGTTATACAGTCTCTTAGCCCTGACTGCTAGCCTGCTAATTAACTTGCTTCTACTTTAAATTTAGCTGATACCTTCAGTTCCCGACCACGACGAGCGGTCCGATAAATAACAGGTATCTTCATTTATGGATAAAGAAAGAATATGAGCATCCACGAGTACATGGAGAAAGATGTTAAAGAGCCAAATGTACCTGCTCTCTCAGGTCGCGGATGTAGGCTACTGCATCTATTGTCTGCTCGTGGTTGCCAGTTGTTACGCTCTACAAATCCCCCTCATCAGCAGTGATGTAATATCGTTCTGTCGAAATCTGTGAGCTTAACCATGAAGACGGTTAGTGGTCACTTAATATAAAACAATGTCATAAAGAGACAACTGATGTCTCTTGAGGTGATATTTGACAATAAGATACCATGCAACAGCATTAGTGCAAATTAATAACGTCATTAAGTGTTATGCTTGAGTTTAGATAAAATATTTTACTTAGTATTAAACTTCTGCACAGATCAACCTGAACTGTGTAAGGAACTTTATTCAAACCCCTTTTTTTGTAGATTTGATAATGTTTTTCTTCTGGAGGTCTGTGGTTAACATTTGAAAAGAAGGAGTCTTGATGATTTTTGTCTACTCATCAACATCAATAATTAGGCCTACATTTTTGCTGTAAAACTTTAACAGTGTATGCTTTTGCTGTGTCTTGCCAGCTATTATTTTTTATTTCTAGAAACATCCTAAAAAGCTTTTACGACATTAGCTTTGATATATATATGTATATGTATATGTATATGTGTGTGTACAGTTACAGTCTATTACTTCCCTGTTGCAGGGGTTTTTAAACTGGTATCAGGGGCCACGAGAGGATTCATGGGGGGTTATCGGGACAAAATTTTATTTTGTGAGTGTCAACATTAACATTAAAATTTATTTTGAATGTACAAAAAGTCTTGGGGACAGTTTTTTAATAAAAGCAAATATTTTAATTTGTAATAATATTTTACAATATAACTCTGTGGTTATGGATTGCTTTTTAATGAAATGAATGCTTTTATGCATCAAGGACACATTAATCAAAAGTGACGATAAAGACAACTAGAATGTTACCAAAGATTTCTATTTCAAATAGACACCAAATGAGAATATTAAAACGTTTTCTAAAGGAGCATATAACACTTTGGTTACTGAAAATTGAGTTTTGTTACACTGAAAAATTTTTTCCTGACCCCTTGCAAATACGTGTTTTTATCTGGTTAATTTCACTGATTTTAATGTGTTATTTAATCTTACTTATGTTTTATTATTAATTTTAAAATTCACTGCCCTTGTTTAAAACAAGTTAATTTCATTCAATTAAAAGTAATTAGAAAAAAATACGTTTCATTTAATTTCCATATACTGTCCGTTCTGCTGCAGACACATTTTTTTTTATCCAAACCATCTTATGTTTTGCATAAAAAGTTGGCTACTGCCCAAAGATAAGTAAATCAAACATCAAACAAACTATTATTTGAGTGTAGAATGATGTCTCCCTATTAATTTATTTTTCATAAATTTTAATATGTAGAAATTAAATGATTAAATTGATCTGGTTGCACAATAAATTTAAGCAAGTTCTACTCAAAATACTTTAGCTAAAATTATGAATATAATTAATCTAAAATTACTGAAAGAGTTAATAAACTTAATGTATAAAATGTAAGTAAACTCAATTTATAAAATATAAATTCACTCAACTTAATAAATATATCTGGATTTAGATAAATTTATTTCGTGCAACCCCTCAACGTAATAAAATTAAGTACATTTAACATAACATTTTTTTCAGTGCATAAATGGATATAAGTTCATTTTAAAATATATTAAAATAGAATTTTTTTGAAAAACATATTTCACATTATTGCTATGTTTACTGCATTTTTTTAATCAAATAAATGCACACATGGTGAGCATAAAAAAACTTTTCTTTAAACAAAAAACATTAAAAAATCCCAAACTTTTAAATGATCTAATTTTACAGTTTCTAATTTGTTACAATTTTTGTTGGTACAAAAAAGATATAGTAGATACGACAGATAACGTTTTAATTATTTGTTTTGGTTTTCAGTACATTGACAATATAATATAATATCTTTTTATGCGTCTTCATACGCACACTACAGATACATTGTTTATAAAAACCCCTGCTCTAAAGCACTGCAAGCTTAAAAATGCTGTGGCATATTACGGTGGCGTTGCTGTACGTTTGTAGTAGTTACAAACATAACAGTGTCAAATTTGAAATGAAATCTCATCAAAGTATTTACAGTACACAGTAAAGTCACAAACATTCATTTATGTCACTGATTTTCCATCAGTATTACATGAATGTGGGCTTCATGTGGACATTCTCATGCTGGTCGGCTTCCCTGCTGGACGGGGCTCATGCTCATGCTTATCCTTATACTATTAGTTATAGCAATCACTGTCCCCAAAGCCTTCGAGCTCTTCTGCACGCTGTTAATGTCTCCGCTCGTCTGCTCTCTTTCCATCTTCCTGAAAAATCTCTTCATGGTAGACTGAAAGTTAGTGGTGACGAAACAGTAGACCACAGGATCCAGGCAGCTGTTCAGGCTGCTGAGGGTGACGGTCACGTGGTACACGATCGCATGATGAGGCAAATCAGGATGGAAGTAAAACAGAACTTGACGGACATGAAACGGCGTGAAGCAGACGGTGAAGATCACCAAAACGGTGGACAGCAGGTGTACGGCTTTCATGCGCCTGTCACGGCTCTGCTGCATGAGGCCCGGGCTGGAAAGGGCGCACATGATTCGAACAGTAAACACTACGATGATCACCATCGGTAGGAAGAACTCAAAAACGGTCAGTGCGAAGAGTTTGGAAAGGCAGCAGCCTGAGTGCTTGAAGGCTGTGGTGAGAAACGAGTAGGTCACGATGATGGCGAACAGCCAGATGCAGACGCAAACAGCTTTGGCCACGCCGGGGTTCCTCCATTTGCGCGAGGCCTCCGCCTGAACGATGGCCAGGTAGCGATCCACGCAGATGCTGGTGAGGAAGAGGATGCTGCAGTACATGTTGACGAAGTAGCTGAATATGTGCATGTAGGAACAGATGAGGCATTTTCCTCCGCTGTAGTACAGTACGATACGAGTGGGAAGAGAGAGGTTAACCAACAGGTCAGTCACCACCAGGTTAATGGTGTAGATGACCGATGTGGTCTTCAGCTTGGTCCTGAAGCAGAAGACATACAAAGCCAGGCTGTTAAGGGTCATTCCCACCATAAAGAAAAGGGCGTTGATGACCACCAGAGCTATCCACAGGCTGTAAAAGTCATTATATAGACCCTCATCCAAGTGAGCCAGTCTGTGTAAATAAGGTTCACGGTATGGTGGAGAAGTATTGGTTGTTAGGGGAGGAATTGATGTTGATGTGAGGTTCGGATTCAGTAAACCCTCTGTAAGGGTCATCTCTGTGGTTTGAGGGCTGGATCTGCACAAAAACCAAAGAGAAAAAACAATTTGCAATGAAGCCATTTGTATGTGCATTCAAAAAAATATCTAGTTTGCATAACAAACTTCAATCTATTTGGATTATGTGGTTGTTACATAGACTATTAAATTTAATGTGATAAAGTATATATGAAACATGCAAGACTTCTGCACTTTTGCTATTATTAAATATTGGAATTTATTCCATTATACCATTATTTATTGGAATTGAACATGGTTATAGATAGCTGTAAAAACAAGCAAGTTAATTCATAAGAATGCATATGAGATTCAAAAAAATAAAGCAGATTCAAATAAATGGTCATTAATTGAGGTATGACTTAAAATATATGCATTATAATGGTTTGTCATCCACATGGAAGGAAATGTAAATATATGTAAATACAGAAATCCTTCAAATATGAGGGCAATTTGTAGATTATTTTTACATTTAATACTAGTTTATGTATATTTTTTTATTTTACTACTATTTCATTTCTAATGCATAAATTAATTCAATAAATTGAATTAAAAATCAATAAATAAAATAGTTTAAATAAAGATTAAACTACTATAAAGTAGCTAAGTGGCTTGGATGGATATTTAATTTTATTTCATTATAAAGTAAATAAGAAGTCATTGCTGCAAGTTTTAGCTAATTTACTATAACATTAATAGTTTGCAAACTGTCTACCACAGTATACTCTTGCAGTATGTTATATAATATAGGCCCGGTTTCACAAACAGGGCTTAGCTTAAGCCAGGACTAAGCATTAGTTAAATTAAGATATTTAAGCAATTTTCACAAAAATGCCTTATTAGAAAGTATTACAGGGGTACATCTTAATACAGAACAATGACACGTGTTTTAAGATATGTCAGAGCAAGATTTTTGCATCTGAAACAGCTCAAACGTACAATTTAGTCTGGGACTAGCTTAAGCCTTGTCTGTGAAACTGGGGGATAGTGTGCTAATTCAAACAACCTGTTTCTCTGATCAAGTTGTACCTAAGTTTGGCATGCCCAACATAAAACTTAATGACAGTTTTAGGACTGTGTGTGTCTACATCTCGAACCCTTGTCACATGGTGCAATGTGGCATCATGGAAAATTGCCTGCTAAAACAAATATGCTTTCCTTTCATGGCAGGAAGAATGAGGCTGATAAACAAACAGCCCAGAAGCCTCTGACGAAGAGGTGCCTACAGTCTGGCACAGTTCAGATGGTGTTCAGAACGAGATGTGTTTATAATTAAGACTAATGGGAAGAATTTGTTTGGATACTGAGATTCGTGGGAATACTACGCAAATGAATTCAGAGCAGCGGCTGAGGCATCAGACTTTTGGCTCTTTCGTGAGTTTATTTACTCAGGCCTCTGCTCAATTTACATCTTAATTGAAAAGACAGAACAATATACAATATTTATTGACCAAAATAAAGTTGTTTAGACATCAGAGACAAAACTCCACTGAATTACTTTAAATATTTGAACAACATTAAGCACTGTGGCATGATTAAAATTAAGCTCTGAGATAAGCATGTTAAACTAATTTGGTTAATTTTTTGGCAGTTTCACTCTGACAGAAAAATTAAGCTATACAAAAAAGGCAGAAGACTGACAAACTCATGAGTTGTTTGGGAGAGATGTGGTGAGGAATAGAACCTCCTGTTTAGAAAGGTATATAAGCTAATCGTCGTCGAAAACCTGACTCTCAGATATAAAGAGGGAATGTCATTCTGCAAAAGTAATGGCCTCTTATGAGAGACAGTGATGCATTAATGCTTTCCAAATAAACATCTCTGTGTGAGTCGCTGTCACAGCGTTTGATGTAGGCTAAGTGCTCGAGCATCATCCCCAAAATACTGTCTTGTAACAGGAACTGGGGAAAACACAAGATTTGGGAACATTTGAGTAAAAATACATTAAATATGTGTGTGTGTGTGTGTGTGTGGTCAGGAAGATTTTTCATTTAGATTTTATTCTATTAAAATTTTATTCTATTATTCTATCGTATTCTATTTTA
Organism: Enteromius thamalakanensis; assembly: GCA_032357475.1. Classification (NCBI taxonomy): domain Eukaryota; kingdom Metazoa; phylum Chordata; class Actinopteri; order Cypriniformes; family Cyprinidae; genus Enteromius; species Enteromius thamalakanensis. The sequence continues at coordinate 14,030,957 of JAUCMT010000032.1, forward strand.
TTTTTCATTCTAGATATTATTTTACTCTTATTCTCATCATTCTGCATATATTTGATTAAAAAACACAGTAATATTGTGAAGTATTATTGCAATTTCTAATAATGGTTATTTAAAAAAATAATTTATTTCTGTGATCCAACTAAAAATTTTCATTAGCTATTATTCAGGTCTTCAGTGTCACATAATTTTTTTACTTTGATGAATTAAAAATGGTAAAAATAAATATTTTTTTACAATATAAGTCTTTACCATACCTTTTTTATCTATTTAACACATCCTTGCTAAATAAGTGTTAATTTCTTATATATATATAATATTTCATTGCAACCTTTAATACTTTTTTCTTTGATTCTTTCATTAAAATCTAAAAAATCTAAAAAATAAATAAATTATGTAAATATATTGTAACATAGGCTGTTGTAATTTTTTTAATAAACACTGAACTCTTAAAGTTTTCATTTATCAAAGACTCCTCAAAAAGTACCAAAAAGTATTAAACAGCACAAATTTTTCCAACATTGATTATAAATCAGCATATTAGAAGGATTTCTGAAGGATCACATGATACTGAAGACTGGAGTAATGACGCTAAACATTTTTACAAATATTTCAAAAATAAAAATGTTTTAAATTTGCAAGAATTATTCACAAAATTAAATCATTTTCTGTATGTTTGTTCAAATAGATGAAAAAAACTTTCCCAGACGTTTAAACAGCAGTGTACGCACACACATATATACAGTATATATCTGTATTCTGTATGTGTATATAAAAAATTATGTATTATTTTAGTCATTTAAAATAACTTCCAAAATACAAAATATTCAAGGATGTATTCAAACAATAGCCACGAAAATGTCTCATTAAGAGCACAATAATAATCTGCATCATCACACAATAACGGCACACAGTAAAATGTCATTGATTACCTGCACATGTAGACGGAAGAGAATTTGGATCTGGAGTGTGAAACAGAAGCGTTGTAACAAAGGCCACTCACATTAGACCCTAAAATGCCCCTGAACCTCTTAAAGAAACTTAAACGATGAAAATCCAATCCCCTGTGCTACAAACATGCTGAACCTCTTCACCTTGAAGAGGCAAAAAGAAGAGAGTCTCTCCACCTTGTCTATGTTGCATGTCTCTTTTTCTGTCTCTCTCTGTCTGTTTCACTCTTTTGTTGTTTCCTTCCCTCCCTTCATCCTCTCGCTCACAGGAAGTTAGGGTTCGTTTGGATAAACCCTGACATTACAAACACTGGATTCTGGGATATGATACTTTTCATACAGTGATTGTTTTCTCTGTGATTTTTCTCAAATAAAATTCAACACACTTTAAACACAATGTTAGGAACATTTGAAAGAAAATTTAGCTTTAAACCATATAATAACACTTTGGGTACACAATGAATGGTAAAATGATAATGCATAGTTATTAGTTGTCAAAAAACATTTTCCTTTAAGAAATCCTTTGTATAATTTTTTTAAAGTGCCAGAATGCCAGCAAGACAGATAAAATAAATGACAGGATGTATTAATTCTGCTGGATGGGTCGACACTTTTTCCACATTTCCTGTCTGGAAACTCATCCATCACCATCTCTGTCCAGGCTCTGTCCTGATGTTTCCGAAATTTCTCCAACCAAATATATAAAGCTAGGTTCAAATGTGACTGAGAGTGATTTTAAATCACTGGAACTGTGTGCTGTCCTTTGTCTCAGTACTGTTTAACAGCATTGGAAGTACGTGAATCATATTTGTAAGTGGCGTTTACAGAATGCCCATAAAATCTTAAGTCATAAATCATAAAGTCACGCACGTTATTCAATATGAGTACTGCTTGTAACTAAACAACTCTGTTCAGCTGCCAAGATTTTGTTTTAAAAACCAAAATAAACAAAAGCAGCATTTTCTATGGCTCCAGACAAATACTGTTAAATCTAACACTTCTATATCCTTTTTTCTGGTTCCATAACCATTTAGACCAGAAGATTGTTTTTTTGTAAAGTCATTGTTAGGGGAATGAGTTAGAATTAGATCAAGCCTGAAGCTCTTTGCATCAGTATCAGACCAACTGGGGGGTCACAGTGATATAATACGGAGCATGGAATTTTCATCTGTGTTTATGTCTTTCTAAAATCCAGCCTATGGGGATCAAACTGGGGTAAGTTGTCACAAGGGCCACAAAATATCTATTGCTATATGTTTTGAGGAAAATGTTAAACAAACAACACACAAGTTTTGTATTGTAAAAACATTTGGTAACAGTAAAATGTTAAGTTAATCTTTCATTACTAGTGTGTTTTTGCTCAACTAATGCTTAATTGTGAACAAATTAACCATTAATTAATGCTTAACTAATGCATTATTCTGACACTTATTCTGAACATTTATTAAATAGAAAAAAAAGCACCTATTATAATAGTTATATATTATATATTATAAAAAAAATTATAAAATTCTAAATATGATTTAAATTGGATAAATTTAGCTTTTTGCAGAATTGGTTGGCTTAAACAATTTTGATGTTTGTGTTTGTTACATACCTTTCACGTTATTTTATTTCAAGCTTATTTAATAAATTGTATCATTATTTTACTAATTACATTGTGCTGAAAAGATCTTTGGCTGTTCAATAGGAAGTTCAACAACTTACTCCAAATAATATAACAAATGGTAAAATAAAGAAGAACCCACTGGTTTTCACAGGATTTTCACTGAAATAGAAAACACTGAAGACATCTTGAGTGATGTTTCAAGAGAAATTCGTTTTCATGACTACAGCATGAGCCTACACCAAACCTTTAAATATAAAAGCCCTTTACACATAACAGGCACTGAATGTATCCAAAAACTCTTATTAAAGGATAAGTGTCAGGATCCAGGCTTGACGACAGAAATATAAAAAATTGTGGGGGGTTTAAAACTACAGCAGTTTATATTTAACCAGCGTTTTTTCTGTCAGAATTACCCTTTGAGTGAACGGCTTGAATACAGTCCAATTACCTGCTTAGTGCTGAAATATACCATAAAACATATAGCTAAACACTTGGTACCCGTTTCAGAGCGGAAAACGTCATCTCCTCCCTATCGGGTAATACATCAATGTCGTACATCTCTGTTTCTTTTCTGATGCAGTTAGAGCAGAAGTGACAGTGCAGTCAGTGCCCTGCCAATGACCCTCACACTCCTCAAGTCATCTCACCAAAGACGAGAATAAACGCTTAAGAATATGAACAATCCAATAACCAATCATCATGTACAACGTATATATATATTTTTTACAAATATTTATTTTCTCGGTAATAGTTTTTATGCTCCCAAAGGTAATTATTTAAGCTAACACATTATATAAAAAAACAACAAAGATGATAAAAATAAAACATTGCATATTACTGCAAATATTATATTTTACTATATTTAAAATGTAATTTTGTACATGCATTAGCTAAGCTTATTATACAGGCTATTAAATTATAGCCCAAAGTGGGGATGATTTAAACTTGATATTAGTCGTTTCACTAAATAAACAGTGACATATGCAGCATTGATTTTCTGCGCTGTAATCATTCTTCGGCTCTTCCAATCTTTTCTATGTATGGCAATGTATACTAAATAGATCGCAGCACGGCGAAGCACTATCAGCCTATTAGATAGCATGAGTTCCTGAAGTGCGTCTAGTACGATAGGATGCTCATACAATATGACCTGTGGCTAATATAAGACTTATCTCTAAAGCCATTTATCACAAACCTGCACTGATGGTGAGGATCTGGCACCCTCATCATGTGAGGACAAATTGCCCTGAAAGGGCCTGATCTGTGAAAAATAACACACTGCGAGATTACAGTGCATCCTGTTCTCCCCAGAGAATACAATTACGCTTGATAAATGCCTCCACAAAAAACAAATAACAGCACAGTTGCATCGTTTGCAGGGTTGTTTATTCTCAACATTCGCCACAAGGTGGCGCGCTTTTGATGAAGAGGTCTCATAATGCCGATAACGGAGCGCAGATGGCATCTCAACGCTAGTGTTCAACAGTTTTTAGATACATAAAACGCTATTTAAAATTATTGTAACGGATAAAATATTGATTAAATATGGACGCAACAAACTTTGGATCTAACAAACATTTTTCTCGTATCCCTTTGGAAAAAAAACAACAACAGATAAACATTTAAAGTGTCTGCCCACATATACAGGTTGAAAAATATTTTCATTAAAAAAATTAGACATTTGTGCCCGTACATACTCTCCTTGCATATAGTCAGTTACTGGCATTTAATTTAAAAACATAAACCCAACAACATATATTTCTACAACAATAAAAGTCCAGCTTAAAGATTTTTCACTATTAAACTAAATGTAAATGTTTTAATGCTTAAAAAAAAAAAAAAATTACAAAACAAAAAAAAAAAGACTGACATGAAGTAAAAAAAAATAAAGAGTTTCATTAAGTAAAGTTAAAACGAGCACTTGACACCTGTAGAGTCACATTCAGAAGACTTTTGTGCATTTCTACTGGCAGTTCTAGGCAGGATTTGCATAGACTGGCTGTTGTAATTGTTCATAAAGGTTTAAACATAGCCTAGAGCTATGAGTTTACTTGAAGACTTTATGAAAACCTGACTGCCGAGACTCATCAATTGTATCAGTGTACTCCCACTAGTACCTCTGCAATATGTAGAAGTCTTACAGCAATATTTTAGCAATATTCAAGTTTAACTTCTTAGCCGAGTCCATGATTGACAGTGTGCCTACAGATCTTCGGCGATCGTTGGATCATCCTGACAGTGGGTGACGTAGTAGTCATGAACATACATCAGTACTGCGATTGGTTGACCAATAATGAGTGAGAGCCAAACAACAGCGTTTCCATAGTTCCCACGAAGAAACCTGGCCACAAACCATGCCAGTGGAAGCTGAAACAAATATTTTTTTTGTGTGTGTAAAAAGGTAACGACAAAAAATATATATATATATAGTTAAAACATTTGTATCTAAAAATTCATACCTGTGCCATCATGCCCATAAATGCCCACAGTCTGAACATCCTGAGAGGGACACTGACCAGGTACTGCAGAAAGATATCACAATAAACTCCAAGTTTCTAAGTGCACTTAGTTTTGTGCATTTCTTGCTTTTTAAATGTGTGCATTTTAAACCTGCAGTTATCAAAGCTGAAGTGAGTCATCCGATTCAGTTCAATATTCAGAATGAGTCTTGTCTGACTAAACAAAAGACTCAGTGACAGTTTTAAATTCAAATTCTATCATTATTTACTCACCTTCAAAGCTGTATTTGTTTTCGTAAACACAAAGGTAGAAATATATAAAGATATACCAGCAGGTCATTTTCGAGCTGAACAGGCCCTGTCTACAAAGAACCGTCACTGTATGGTAACAGTATTGCACAAGAAGTCTTGAAAAATATCACCTTTTGTGTTTGACAGAAAATATAATGGCATACAAGTTTGGAATGACATGAACATAAACAAGCAATTCATTTTTGTGCACTACACCAACTGAGTAATTCATTTGAAATGAAAGAGCAATGCATTTGAATGATTAATTATTAAAGCAGAAAACTTTTGCTGCGGTGCTGCTGTTTTAAATCCCACAGAGTAGTGGCTCTCATTTTTGTGTACTACTAATTTAAAGACAAATTTCTTTCATTATTATTATATTATTTAGCTTAAAATATACTTAAATGTTGTAGTGCTGCTTTTTGAAATTCTGAGGAGTGCTGCACAAACTCCCGTCAGGTTACATGAATCTAGTCCCAGCAGGAAACACAGAATCAGAACAAAAAATGTGGATTAATTAGTGTGAAGGATTGATGACTGTGTCCTTTAACTAGGTGCTTAACCTCTAGTTAACTCCAGGAGTCTAGAAACACTGACCTTCCTCCCTAGATTAGGGCTAGGTTACACCCCCAGCACATCAGCTCTAAATAAATAAACCTTTTTTTAAATTTCAGCGTATCTTTACAGCTCCGGTGTGAGATATTCGTGAGACGAGACTTCACTCTCCATCTGAGCTTACGGAGTCATTACTGTGATCCAGGGTCCAGTTCTGAGGCTTTCTGTGAAGGTCAATGTTTTTTAATAAGACGGTTAAGAATATCTGCCTGCACCTGCGGATTGGACACATCTTCCTCCCTGATTTCTCTCCCTCTCTGCCTCCCCCCAGCTCAGCTCACAGCTTATCACAGAGAACAGCAGCCTGATAGGAGCCTGTTCTTCCTCTTCCTCATCTCTCCGTTCTGACCTTCATCTCCTCTGAAGAACGGTGGCTACCAGCCAAACGTCGGGCACCTGCTTCTGAGTCAGGGAAATGAGACGACTGCCTCGGGGGTGGAGAACATCTAGAATTTTACAAATGATTCTAGAATACACAGCTGCTTCAGAGAACAGCTGCTTCCCGCCAAGAGACCATGGAGTTATTATTTTCTACTACATTTATGTTCGCTTGTGAAGTGTACTATTTCGATCTTAAAATACTTATACTTTATTTCCCAGATGCATACGCAGAGACATCTGAAAGTGTACTATCATTCAAAAATCTAGGCTCAGTGAGATTTTTTTAAATAATATTTTGAATTTGTTCATTCAGCAATGAAGCATTAAGTTTATCAAAAGTGGCATGGTATACAATTGTTATTAATACAATTATTGTATATTATTATACAAATATTATTGGTAAATATATTTTCAACGTTTATTATTGTGGAGTAACAGCTGTTGAAAATTCTGCTTTGCCATCACATGAATAAATAACATTAAGTATTAAAATAATAATTAATGATAAATAAATATTTTCATGTTATGGCCAATAAGTGGAAAATGGCTGATGTTAAAATGCAATAATGCCATGTCAAAAAAAAAAAAATTAAGTAAATTAAATCAGTGAATTTAGATGTTCCCAAAATGTTGCTAAATATTATATTTAACAGTGTTATTAAACAGTGTTTTTAAAAAATGAACTTGATGTGAGCTGTACACAATGGTTGAGGTCTATAGATTTTACGCTGAGTATTTAACCAAAGTAATATTCTGAACGTAAACACTCTAGCTTCTAAAATATCGCACTGTTTCGCTGCTGCTCATGAGAAATAGCACATTTCTAAAATGAGAATAATTCACACAGGTTGTTACCCTGCTCAGACTGTTAACTTTCATTTGCCATGACCCGACAGAATATTTAAAACAGCGTGTGATTTATGCACATCTCACCTCGTGAAAAAAAGCAGAGGCGAAAAACACCGCTGATTGGCTCAGTAACTTGCCAGCACCTCTTCTCAGCAACGGCTTGTAAAAGTGCCTTTGAAAACAGGAGAGAGAAGCACATAAACTCACATTCAGTGTGAACTGTAAATAACCATATATTTCTTGTGGACAGATCACATTATAGTCTCTCTTCATTATAGTCTCTGTGAGTTTTACTGTGTCGTATTTCATCTCGCCTCCCAACAGCTGTCTGCGGTCTCTTTCAAAACCTCCGCTCACTCACCGGAGACACCACTTGTGCACAGGAATATTCCAGTTTTGCCAGAAGTACGTTATTGTCTCTGAGTTCCTAAAAGAAACACAGTGTCACAATCCATCTGAGACTTAAAATAAAAACTCCACATATGAAATGGAAATGGAAGAGGCAGATGTGGCACATATAAACCAGATTGACTGCATTTAAAGCCTATCAAACGCAGTGTGGTGTGGAAGTCAAACCTCTTGCCGCTCAAATAAAGCTTTTTTTATTTAAAGAATAATAACTGTAAAGATCACTCACCACCAGTCACGATAGAATTCTCGATCTCCAAACCTCAACAGCTCAGCCACGAAGTTCATCGAGGAATGGAAAAACCAGTAGAAGAAAATCAACCAGATGAGATGATTGGGCACCTACAGCAGTAGAAAAATCAGTATTCATTCCATCATTCGTTTCTTGCTTCATATGCTCCGTCAGATTTGAGAACAAAAAAAAAAACTGAACTTAGGTTCATTTTACTTACTGCTAGTCTAAGCAGACGCTCTGTCATCCTACTGTAGTCCATTTCCTGCAAAATAAAGCCAGTCCTACAGAATTAACCACAGTGATTATTTTTAAGGCACTGAAAAAAACTAAAGATAAAGCATATAAACAAACCAGCAATGGCTTCATTGAACTTCGAATGATTGGCACCATCCACTGAAAGACAACAGAAAGCACATTAGATACATCTCAAAAACATGAAAATTGCAGGTGTGCTCTGATTACCAAATGCACCGTGAGGCTCACCTGCTGCGTTAAACCAACCAATAACTGAGTGAGGAGCAACTGCAAGAGACAAGCAAAACAGATTTTGATTTCTCACTAAATATAAAACGCAAATGTTAACAATGCTGTTTACAGAAGCGCGTGTATGTGTGTGCGAATTAAATGTGTAATTTGCAACAGCTATAACTGGAAGTAATGCTCTAACAAGAAGCACTTTCATAAATAAAAATTACCCTCATATATTTCTGCCATGGCTCCCGGCAGTTGTTCGCAAACAATAAGCTAATTCCCATGATTTATTGCCATTTGCAGATTTAGGCAAGAATGCAATCTTCACAAAATAAACAAGGGATAATATACTGTGAACAAATCTGGTAGTGCAAGTTATCAATGTAACGATGAGCAAGAACTGTCGATACTGTCAGGAAATGTGTCTAAGCCAATAGCCTACCATCTCAAAGAGCCTCCTGAGCAGAAATCCCATTCGGATGGATTCGGAGCGGGGAAAATTAAGCTCGTAGCAGAGGGTTGGAGCAAAGACAAAATAATACATATCTGGAAAAACACAAGTCACAAGTTTTAAATCCTCTGAAATCCTAATATTTGACAGTGTTGTTAGATATTGTGAGAATAATACAAAATCTGATTGGAAATAAACATTTGGGTCTGGACTGTAAGGCAAAGCTTACCCCTGAGAGAGAGATTTCCTGGGTAAGACACGTGTGACTGCATAGTGCTGGACGCAGATGGAGTTGATGGACCTAAAGAAGACAGGGAGTGTCAAGATATAAACTATATAAATCTACTTCTAACGTAATTTAAACCTGATGTTCAGCTAAAGAGGCAAGAACAAAGCTCCTAAGGGTTTAAAACAACAAGATACATAATGGCTGACAGCATTTTCATTTTACGGTGTAATAGCTTGCATTATAGTCTTTTTTCAGCAATTCTTATGCAAAAATGTTACACTGAGGGAATATCTGTGTCTAACACTAGTTATGACAATTTTTATACTGTCACTAATTGACTTGTGCATTTTATTACATAAAAACTGATTATTAGTAGGATAACACTGCAAAACAACACAAAAAATGCTGTTAATATAACAAAAAAGGTACAGAAAATTCATCTATTTTGGGCTTGAACAATCTGAAAAGGTCCTGTGAAATCCTTATGGGACGGTTTAACTAGTTGAACTGTAGTTAGTGTATTAACATCTTAAAAATAAAGTTTCTTTTGCTTAACATATTTTTAATCACCCTTTTTCAGTGCAAACATGTAATCATTCACGTGGCCTAGGTATAATTTTTATGGATTACAGTACCAGGCCAAATCAATATTTGTGTTTATTGTATTGTAAACTATTCTTATAATAGCCAACAAGGGGCGACAAGAATGACATCACAGTTTTGGCCATATAGTGTACCACATAGCAAGATATATACATTACCTACTCATACCTTAATATTTCATAAGAGGTGTATGTATTTACTCACATGAAAGAGATCTGGAGAGGCTGCGTGCCTTCACTTTTGTTCTCTCTCTGCACCACCTGTTAACATCCTTATAGGAGTACAGTTTCAAAAACAGGATGGTGTAGGCTCCCAAAGCAAATGCCCCTCCAACTGCATAAAGAGAACACAATAACAGAAAAAAATACTATTAGGAAGATGCTTTTGGCATAAGCAGAACTCACTTGTTCCTGTCAATACCTGAATGAGGAATATGGAAGGTTTGTAACGCACTTCTATCACAACACCACAGTGTGCCTCTTTCGATGGCTCATAACTCCAGTCACGTGACCCAGCACGGCCAGACTCATAGCACATCACCACTGTAGCGTACACAGACCTGGCTCACACTCATATGCTCCCTACCACTGCTTTATCAATAGAAGCCATATGCTGGGTGGAAATGGTCCATGCAGGGGCTCTGGACTGCGTCTATGCCCCAGAGAGATGGTCTCAAGGGCTGTAGGACCAGCAGAGGCCCTGATGGCCCCTGAAATGACCTGGCTGTCTGGTACAGGAGCCATGTGTGTGCGGTACTAGGCTGACAGATGGAGGCACATTTTCGCCTCCTGTGGCGCAAACAGATGATAGCGGACAGAAGAGCCAGTGAACGTTGTAGTATGGAGAAGAGTAAGTGAGGGAATATATTTTCTACCAAAATGCATTACCATATTTTCCCGATTTAGGTTTTTTTGGTATTTGAAATGACTAAATATATCAGTCTGTAACTAATGAGGACACAATAAATCTCATGCATGTATATATATATACACAGGGGTGCCAGGGTTTAGGACATTCTAAGGGGCAATGGAGGGGGGCCCCCAAAGGTGAAACACGATTTCTACCGGGGGGAACGTGGTTGCAATTTCTACCATGGTGGAACCCCCAGAAGGCAATTTGTACAGGGGTTCCTCTGCAGTACGAAACACGACAGTGACTAAAGAGGGGGGCCTGAGTGGATATGCTGTCCAGGGGGCCCCAGAAAAAGTAGCGGTGCACCGGTATATGTGGGCGAGTTTATGTGGTTTATGAGGACACAAATTTGTATAATGACATGGGTATGACATAGGTATTACAATACGTAGGTGTTTT
>JAUCMT010000032.1:14041915-14052686 GCA_032357475.1 Enteromius thamalakanensis
TGGACAGCACCTGAGTTAAATATATGAGTGTCACAGCAAAGGGTCTGAATACTTAAGACCATGTGATATTTCAGTTTCTGTTATATTAAATCTGCAAAAATGTAAACAATTCTGTGTTTTTCTGTCAATATGGGGTGCTGTGTGTGCATTAATGAGGAAAAAAGAATTTAAATGATTTTAGCAAATTTACTTTCAGAATACTTTGCGTACCCACTTTCTGTACCCACTGTATATATATACACACATAAATATATATAAATGACAGCTAGATAGATAGATAGATAGACTACAGAAGAAAATAGCTTGCAGGTGACAATTCATGCTGACTTTAAAGTCTGTAGAAATCAGACAAAGTTAAGAAAATGTCTGAAAATTATGCATTTCTTTTTTCCATTACATATGTCATATTTTCTGCAATTCCACAATCCTGCCTAGCAGCACCTGTAGTGCTTTAAAAAGGCATCACCATGAAAGTCTCCACATGCTGAGATAAAAGTGAGAGCTCCTTTAGGCTTTGAGAACACTCAGACTGTACAGTATAACAGGAGTGCTTTGTGCAACAGTGAGGCTTTTCTGACATGTTTTTCTCTTCTTGGACACTAAAAGTGTCAGTCTACTTTTGAAAACCATTTATCCGCTTGCAGTGGGAACTAAACGAAGATTGTTCTGGTATAAATTGTATGTGAGCGTGTATCTGTAAAAAAGAAGATTGTGGGTTCAAACTCCCTGCAGCGCATCCTATCATGCTGACGTAACTTAAAACGAGTGCTTGTTTTAATGTCCCTGCCCTTCGTTTGACCATTGGTGGAGCATTGGGGAAGGCACTTAACCCTGGGATACTACAGGGGAACTACATAATGGGACTTGTGCATAACGGCCTTCAACAAACCTCCCTTGTACAAACATATTTAAAAACCAAGAACAATGAACAAAAAACCTAAACAGAAAGAACAAATGGTGATTCCTTTCTGGTCAACACCCTGCAAAAAATTGCTCTCAATGATCAGCAAAATTTGCAACATTTTAGTCTCGTATTTAATGTAATCTAGAAGGAAACTGATAGAAATGAGAGGTTTTGTGCAGCAGAGCTTCACACAGCCCCATGGGAACAAGTTAAATCAGTTCAGAGGCAGTGAAACCTAAAGCAGCCATACTGATAACCTCCTGTACCGCCACGGGCTTCCATCTGGTATAATAAATCCTTTGTCTTAAATCTGGGGAGTTTCGTCTTCCTTATGTCATTTACACAATCGTTCAAAGAACAGTCTGTTAGTCACTGTTTCTGTACACTCCAGCACTCTGTCTTCCTCACGAAAAACATCCTAATGTTTTATTCCAGCTTTCAAACAGGTGCTGATTCATGGGGTCTGAAGGAGGCAGCATTGTGGACCCATCGATCGGCCCTCATCAGTCTGGATTGGGCATGGCCAACTGGCCAAGAGCTCTCTGATTGATTCCTATAATTAATAGATGGTTTCTCCAAGAGCTTTCCCAGGACAAATTAAATGGCTGTCAGCACTGGCTTAACTCAGAAATCAGGCAACAGTATTTTAGAGTGTTAATGTGGAATGAATGTCAGGTGTATGAAATTAAACGAACAAACCAGGTGTCCCACTAGGGAAATACTCTGAATTATTAAAATCTCTGTCTCATTACATCAGAGCTCTTTATATCGGTTGAACACACTGATTGTTGGGAGAGAGCTCTATTGACTTTTACATGTCATTATGGTAAGAGTGTGTGATGTGAAAAAGAATTGGGGGAGCTGACATCGCAGGCAATAAAGATTTATGGAAGCCTGTTTCCACCTCAGAATAATAATAATAATAATAAAGAAAATACAAATGTGCATGTCATTTCAGTTAAATAAATTATTTTGTTCTCATCATCTTTAATTCTAAGGGACACTTTATGCTCAAATTATATTGTCATATATTATATTATGTGCTAAAGCTACGTCAAACATCCACATATACTAATTTTCTTAAAACTCCACACTCTACATACTCCTCTTATCAAATTACATTTAATTTCTTTTCTGATTTGATACATTCACAGAAATGTTTTATTCATATTATACCCAGTCATATGAGATAAACAGTCACAATTGGATTTAAAGTCACAGTTACTTTATATTATGAAAAATTATTTATTATGAAATAAACTTGCAACTGTGTGACACAAAGTTGCTATTGTGAGAGGTAAAGTAACAGTTACAAAAAATAAAGTTGCATTTACAGAAAAAAAGATGTGACATGCAAAGTTCCTATTGTGAGAAATAAAGCCATGGTTATGAAAAACAAAGTTGCATAAAAGTAATAATTGTGAATAAAAAGTCACAGTTTTGAGAAATAAACTTGCAATTGCAATTGAACAAAGTTGCTATTTGTTGAAAATAATCCAAATTAAGTCAGTTATGATATGTACATTTTAGGATTAAGAGAGATTTTCTGAGATTAAATACAAAACACACAGTTGTGAGGACTACAGGTGGAATTATGAGAAATAAAGGCAAAATAGTGACATCCCTAACCACAAGGAATATCATTTATAATTGTAGTAACTCATTCATCTGCCAAGGCTGTCATAGCTACACTGTCAGAACAGTGAGATTTATTATGAGATAACTTTGCAATAACCTTTATTCTGAGGCAAAAACATGCATATACAATAGGATGGGGGTGAGGAGAGGTACAGCAGATGAAAATGTGAAAAAGAGGAAGTAGAAGGGTCAATGACAAGTTGATTTATAAATACTTTTACTTTTACAAGTGACTTCCAAAGATTTATGCATGGCTTAAAACTTTTTCAATTTGAGGAGGCGGAACGGTGCTGCTTATTGTATACTATCAACCGCGCATTGTAATAATGTGGACCTGCCTTCAGGATGTAAATATAGCTGGGTAAATAAGATGGGTGTTTTATGTCTATTCTTGGCAGTAGATTTCGTTGGAATGGAGAGAGTAAAAAGGAAGGACATTTGGCTCAGATGAGTTCACTGGCACCTCAGTTAAAAGCTGTCTGAGCGCGACACAGTTGTCTTTGAAATCTTATCTTTTAATCATCCGAGCTTATGTGTCATCTCGCATGTACACAAGTGGATGGAGCAATTACACCGATGCGTTTCCAATCTCACGCTGGACGGAGACACACATACAGCACACACACTCAAATCCCTGCTCTCCCTCATAAATTGCTGTGCTTTTAAGATCCAGGCTTTATAATGGTGGATGCACATGCCATTTAGCCATCAGGTGCTAGCACAACATTGGCAAGCGAACGTCAGGCTATCCTGTCATCATATGTCATCGTTGCTGCCTTTCAAAAAAGCTGAGACAAAAATGTGCACTTTCTGAGTCTCTCTTCATCTCTAACCACAAGGAATATCATTTATAATCGTAGTAACTCATGCATCTGCCAAGGTTGTCACAGCTCCACCTACAAATGAAGACAAAACCATCTTCTCCGATGGGCTAGATCAGCTCTAGGTTTGGAGTTTGCACAGAGTAATCTGGTCTTGGATCATTTTCTGAATCAACTTCCACCAAGGGCTCCGAGCCTTGGCAGCCATTTTGGCTCAGAGGGCTCAGAAGTCACAGCAGTTGCATCTGGAGTGCATTGCTTTCTGACAGTAGATGGGGTAAAGAGCCGAAACGGGCAGATGGGCCAGAACCCCGCTGCTTTGCAAAGGGCATCAGCTAACAACCGCACACTCAGACCTCTCAGACCTGACCCAGCATGGGGAATGCGAGTGAGGGAGCGGGAACGGAGAGATGGATGGATGAGCGGCAGTGAGCGAGAGAGACAGAAAGATTTATCATGAACATGGAGGAACAACGAACAGGTGTTGGGAGAGATGATGGATTGAGAGATGGCTTGCAGAGCTTGGATGAGTCTCACAAACCTTATGTGACCGTGTTAATCAAGACAGAGGCCACAGGAAATCCACTTTAAACAAACTGTTTGGATACAGCTAACTACGTCCCTAATGCATTGCAAAAAAACAGGGACACTGAGAATCAACTGTGTCAATAAACTACTCGCTAAACAAACAAGATTTAATCATCAGATCCGTACACATATTCCCAACATCTCACCATTATTCCATGATGTGATTGGGCATCTGGTTGATTACCAGCTGGTGGCCTGCATGTCTCCATGGTCACCGTGACCAAGCAACATGATTGCGGTATTCTGCAAACATGTGTTGCCATCTGGCCCACAGCGCGAGAGTCAGTGTAGTCAGCAAACATTGTGCCAGTGCAGAGGACTAGTTCATGGGTACTGCCATGAAAATACCCCCTGTTGGCATTTCTCACACACACACAAAAACACATTGGAAATTCTGGGCAAGTACCGAATCCAAACCCTTAAATTGCCTGCCTTTGATGAAACTACAATAAACAAGCTTTGTGTTTGGAGAGAAGTATGTATTATCTGTAGCTGACAAACCATTTTCAACACTTTTTATTACATTTTTCAAAAATTAATAAACATTGTTGTGCGATAGATATACAGTCTGTTTAATGATGTGCAGAATTGGTTACATGCAATTATAACTGAATACATTCAGTTAAACAACTAGTCAGTGATTTAAGATTTTAGATGCCCATCGCCGCAATTAAGAACAACTTTACAGTTACAGATTACAGATTCCGTAACTGTTTTGATTCATGTGTCACACCAGTAAAATACTGTAAATTCTGAATCTCTGATCATAAGAGCCATTTGCTAATGAATCAGACTACACTGATCCTGCTTTATGTTTTTGATTCATAAAAAAGCACTCGTTTGTGAATCTGACAACAGTAGACGTGCTGTTTGTTTTAGTGTGCAGCAGAGCATTAAAGACATGCTGCTAACGCTTTACTTAAAGCCTTTATGTATAATGCATTATAAAAGTAGTTTTAATGCATTAATCATGCCTTGTAATGCACTTTACAATGCATTGTACAATCTCATGAATAATTATGATCACTGTTAATACATTATAACACATTATCAATTCATTGTTACACTATGCATTTTAAATTTGGTCTAATTATTATTCACGACAACATACAATGTATTACAATACACATTATAACATACATATGAGTACAGATGCACAAAAGCTTGAAGTTAAGAGTTACAGACATGTTTTCCTGACGCTATTCTGTGATACATGCACACCTTGTGTAAAATATTCATTATTTTGCTGTCACTAAACTCTTTCACAATTCCCCACAGCCTTGTTTCTATTATCGAAAAAATAAATATGCAGTTCATATTGGTCTAGCAGATCGTACAGCTCTTCAATCCACAGCACAGATCAGGTTTAGACTATTATCATCAAACATAAATATAACAATAACAAGCAAAACAATCAAAACTAATGTCAATCTATACCAGTTATTTGGATTCGTCATGAAAGGCTTGCGTCTCTTTTATATTTTGTATGATAAACTTTGCACTCAATCATCTAAAAATTGTTCTCATCAACTAAAACACTCTCGGATCAAATGATTTGAGAAACACAAACATTTTTAAGTTTCTTATTTTTTTAATTTCAAAAGTCACAGAGGCAGTTGCTCAGAACCCTATTTTCCGCTGCTTGACAGTGAAGATTGTTAACAGACTAAACCAGGGTTGACTTAGAAAAATCAATACGACTGATTTCATACATTACAGAGCATCAATCCTCAGTAATTGTTTTTTTTCTTCTCCTCTTTGTGTCTAAGTGTTTCAGTGCCAGCATATCTTTCTCTTTTTGATTATTCTCCAGAATGATGACAATATGTATAGCGCACACTGTACAATATAATGAGCCAATCACATGCAGACTTTGGGGCGATTTTGAATATTTATCAGTTACTTACTGAATATGTATATTTCTCTGCACTGTACTCGAAAATGAGCCTTATTTTATATGCTGATTGTTAAATGAGCCTATCCTCCATTTGTCTTCATCAAAAGCACATTTGAGAGCTTGGTCCCATGTTACTGGAGCTCAGAGCTTATCTTTCTTTATAAGGCCTGACAATCTAATCCATGAAAACAAAACCTCTCATTTTCGTCTCCTCTGAGCTGCCACATTAAATCACAGGACCGGGTTCAATTACAACTGTACCTTTAAACAGCCAAAATAGTATTGCCACATTACGTTATATTACTTTCCTTTACATCTAAATGGGTGTAACCTAGAGTGTTGATTAACAGGGCAAAACACTACTCAAGGATCCCTCAGGAGGTCAAGATTCATGGGTATAAATTCAGCACTGGAAAGCCGTTTGAGCAGCTACTTTCCCTGAATGTGCAGAAAAAGACTTGTATAGGAGAATGAGCAAATGCGACGCAGAGTGTGTGAAAGAGAGTGGTTTGGTAACAATTAATTGATATTGCTTGTATACGTTTTCAGCAGGAGAGGAGAACGAACATTAAACATGTCTTTCTGTTCATCTTGCCGCATCAGCAGGGTGTGGTGCGATGTGTTGCCACCCAGAGAGACGTGTGACAGATCCGCACATATGGAGATTCAGCACTCTAAAGGAGCAAAACTGCAAAGTGACATAATGAGAGGAGGAGAAATTTTCGTAAGACGCGACAGAGGTCAAAATTCGCCATGATTAAGACGAACACTGACAAGGATAAAACTCAAAAGTGAGGCGAGGCGCCCACATGAGGACAGGCCCATTGAACGACACTCAAGCGTATCACCAGTGCCTCTGTGGGGAAGATGTTGGACGGTATCTACGGAATGACAGGACTGTGTGTCTTTCAGTGACGGCACTGTGTGTAGTGGCTCAGTATAGTCGGTGTAGCTGGTTCTGAGTGTGCCGGTGTTATCAAAGGCTCTCTTTACACTGGCAGCTGAAGAGGCTCCTCGCTGTTGGCTCTCTGTTCCTACACCTCCCTCTCACTCGGAAACAAACAGCACGTAAAACTCTACACTCGCCTCCCTGACAGCCATTCACGCCACAAAGACTTCCGGAAAGACTTTCATCTGGAGATTTTTTTAGTCTTCCTGTTTTGCAGTCGATGGATTTCTTGCACAGGAACCGGCCAGCAGTGGGCTGATGTTTTGAAGCCGATGCTTTTATTGTCCATCTCTTGACACCAAATAGAAAAAATTGTTTTGCTACTTAAATATAAAGCTAAGCAAAGCCTCACAGGTGATATATGTGCGTTCGCTTCTGGACTCATTGGGGAAAGTAATCCACAAGGTCGTTGTAATTGAAAACCGAATGATGTCTCTGTGCAGGTGTATTGATTTAGTGTTTAATTCTCTCAGAGAAAGCACAGAGTTCCAGCATGTTCCGTAAACATTGGGCAGCAGGGGGAAGGGTGAATGTCATCCTTGTCCACAAAAAGCAAACAAGTTGAACTTAAAATTATTTTCAATATATTTCTATTTGCTACTTAAATAAAATACAAATTAATAAAATGTAATTTAATATTCAGGGGCATTTTAAGAATTCATGAGATCACACAGCAATCACAAAAAATGTACAGTTAATAAACTACAGTTTCATATCATATTTACATTCATTTACATATAAAAAGAATGGCACAGAACTAATTTTCACTCAACTTAGAAACTGCTAGTAAATTTCATTATTAATTAAGTAACACTGAAAATGAATGAAATAGAAATTGCCTTTTCTCAGCAGTAACTCTTTAACAATTTGACCAATTTATTTCTAAAAATAATGTTAGGTTTAGGAAGTGTTTCAGCATTGCATTTATGAATATGTTTATTTTTATATATTTTATGACTCAAAGGTTATTTAACATAATTTATTTTTTACATTTAATGCAGCTTAAATGCTTGAAGTACCCCTGAGATTTTCAAGTACATACTATAATTTTTTATTTTCTTACTTTTTGATTTTTTACATTCATTATTAACATGGTACAAGATTATTGTATTTAAATCAATGCGATAAATTAGTTAAGACCAAGACTAATCTAAAAATAATCAAAAATTAGTCTAATTATACAATCTAAAATGTGTAATGGGCTGTATTTTACTAACTATTGTTGTCATGTAATTTGAAATCAATAACAGACTACTCTTTTTTTGTCTTTTTACAACTTTGAAAAAACTTTTAAATAGAGCATGTTTTCATTGAAATGCCCAACCACAACAGAAAGGAACAACTTAGATGAGCATTCATCAGCCAATTTGAAAGTCCTTTCCTTTGTCCGTATTCTTGACTTTTGTTCTGACACATTTGTGTGTGTGTGTGTGTGTGTGTGTGAACGCAGGTCAACATTGTTCAAGTGCAAACGCATGGCTAATCCCCAGAATGGTAATTACGTACGTCAGCAGCCTTCACTACTGTGAAATTGAGTCATGTGATAACGGTCAAGGTTTTTCAAAAGGAGATTTGACTAATTCATGGCATATTCTGCAGGGTTGAGCTGAGCCGGACCACTGCTGACAGACAGAGCTTTGATTGAGAACTGGAGGTACAGACAGCTAACATCAAAGTACACTGTGCTCTGACTCACAGCCCTTCCAAACCAGCAGCAGGTGGAATGGGCAGAAAACACAGACTAGACAATAGTAATTTGTAATTCTTTCCAAATGATTGAATGTGAACTCTCATTCGGGAGCATGTGTCAGCCCTAGAATGAAATAGAAAGAGATATATATGCAGTCAGTCTCTAACTTCAATTATTAAAGAATAGATAAAGAGAAGATAGCAGAAAAATATAGTTAAATGGAACAATTGCAATATAAGATCTTAATAAGTTGGCCGGGAGGGGAGCACATATCAGAACCCCGTCAATTCCTAGATGAAACCTCCCTCTGCACTCCAAATCTACAACATTTTTACAAATTATTATATTTATGAAGGTCACATTAAAACTGCTATGGAGCTGCTATGCCTTAGTCTTTTATATCTGATATATTTATTTTTATATATTTAGTTAGTATATCCTAAATTATTATTATTTTTTTAATAAAAATATTAATTGCTTTTGCTTAAACAGCTTTACTGTTTTAACGGCACGTTTGAATTATTTTTTATATTATTATTTATATATATTATTTTGTTCTTGCTTGCCCTTTTGGATTAATGTAATCAAATCAAGGTATTATTACCTTTAAAAAAATAATAAATATTTCAGTGACTTTTTCCATTATTATTATTATTTTTATTATTAAAAGGATTTAAGATATGTCAAGACAAAAGGGCTTAATTCCATTAAAAAAAAATCAAAATGTCATTATATGTCATATAATTGTCAAAAAAAAAAAAAAAAAAAAATTACAATTCCCCTGTGATACACTGCTGAATATCATTAGTAGACAAACAGTGAGAGTGTGAAAACTGTGCTTTATGAGAGTTTACTTAGTAAAAGTCTACAAGGCCAAACATGCCCATGGTTGAAGAAACACCCAAGTATGAGAATAGTTCTTGACCTTGTTTAAACTCTTGTTAAATGCTCTTCAGAATTTTCAGTCACTTTTAAAACCTAAATTCCAGAATCCCCAGAGAGCAAATTGGATTTAGACTGCTTTGGTTTCAGTGATGTAAGTGGAGCTGAATCTAGATTTCCTCATCTGGCTGCTGCGGAACTCAAGTGTCACTGCGCTGCTGCAGCGGCGTTCTCCTCCGGTGATCACACGTTATTGATTTCTGGAAGAGATGACGACGCTGCAGTTTCTTCATTCACTGCTGTGTCAGACTGCCGCTGCTAAAAAATGGCTGTTTGACGGTATAATCTGCGGTGACAAGTGCGTTAATCTGCTACAATAGCAAAGAAACAGCATCTGTGGGTGGAGCCTCAGGGTACATGCAAAGAGTTGTAGAAAAATAATACATGGAGAGATGCGTAGAAATGAGGAACAAACTATTCAGCCTGGAGAAAGAGGGAGAGAGTGGAGCACAAGCCTCATCTGGATATTAGCCAAGAGTACAGCTGATACTAAACCCTCCAAAAAGATCCTCACACAAATGTCAGTGAGCATACAGAACAGTCAGGGCAGAGACATGAGAAGCAGTGTGTGTGGTGAAGCCTCAGTCCTGGGGCCCCATTTTACAGGGGACAAAAAAGACAGGACAAGCCTCAGGGAGAAGAGCAGAAAAATTTATATGACAGAAAACTAAAGCTAATTCATACTGCCCAACTACAGAAACCCTTCCAGGCTATACATTATTTAGTTCAGTGGATTATACAGTGGGTACGGAAACTATTCAGACCCCCTTAAGTTTTTCCACTCTTTATTATATTGCAGCTGTTTGCTAAAATCATTTCAGTTAATTTTTTCCCTCTCGTTAATGTAAAAACAGCACCCCATATTCACAGAAAAACACAGAATTGTTGACATTTTTGCAGATTTATTAAAAGAAAAATTGAAATATCACATGGTCCTAAGTATTCAGTCCCTTTGCTCAGTATTTAGAAGCACTCTTTTGATCTAATACAGCCATGTGTCTTTTTGGAAAGGATGCAACAAGTTTTTCACACCTGGATTTGGGGATTCTCTGCCATTCCTCCTTGCAGATCCTCTTCAGTTCTGTCAGGTTGGATGGTAAACGTTGCTGGACAGCCATTTTTAGGTCTCTCAAGAGATGTTCAATTGGGTTAAAGTCAGGGCTCTGGCTGGGGCATTCAAGAACAGTCATGGAGTTGTTCTGAAGCCACTACTTTGTTAATTTATCTGTGTGCTTAGGGTCATTGTCTTGTTGGAAGGTAAACCTTCAGTCCAGTCTGAGGTCCTGAGCACTCTGGAGAAGGTTTTGGTCCAGAATATCCCTGTACTTGACCTTGTTCATCT
>JAUCMT010000032.1:14056312-14066495 GCA_032357475.1 Enteromius thamalakanensis
CAGTTTCAGAGCGCGGTCACGCTGGAGGCGTTCCCATAGCGTTTTCGGACGCAGTTCGAGTTCCTGAAAAGGAACTGAGCTTTTTGAAACTCTCCATAGTGGATAAATTTGAAAATGCCGTTTTTGCGTCGCAGTGTGGACTGTGAAAACTAAGGCTTTCGAAAACGATGACGCATTTTAGTCATATGATGCAGCCATGTGACCAATTCAACTGACGGCATTGTACAGCAGTTGTTTTGTTTGCTCTCAATTTTGACAGCCCTATTAAAGATTAATATCAGTTTATACATGCTCCAGATAGCTTTTCTTCAATAAGATGTAAATGGCAGATGGAAATGACGCAGATGGAATCGTCTTACGTTTCACGCATGTGCAATACAGGAGCGTAAGCGTTTTCAAGACATTTCAGCGTGGGTGATCAACTCTTCAGAAACTATTGAAAACGATAGTGTGGATGCGGAGCGTTTTTAGACAAAAACACCGTTTTTAAATTTATTCGAATTAGTGTAGATGTAGCTTCAGTGATCCGCCGTAAAACTGCGAATCTGTGAACGTTCCCTGTAGAATCTTGAAAGATTCAGATTTGATTCTTTGTTTGAGCTAATTTGCTACAATACTATGGTGGTCAATGGCTTCTTTCAACTTTCAACTTTGGTTACCAACATTCTTCAAAAAATTTTCTTTTGTTTTTAACAGAAGAAAGAATCTCATAAATGTTTGGAACAAGTGGAGGGTGAGTAAATTATGACAAAAATTTCACTTTAATTATGCTGCCTACTAAGATACTGAAATGTATAGCAGCATTGCATGTACAGTAAGCTACAGTGACTTGAATATCGTACTTGAAAAGTGACTTTAAAGTGAAGGTTGCATCCAAGTTAAGGTTATATAAAAGTCCCTTTTAAGTAAAGTCAGTTCACTTGGCAGCCATATTTGCTACACCTTCGAGCAGCTATTTAAGGCACCCAAGACCAACACATGAATGGATAAAATCTGAAATTTCAACTGCTGGCCACACTCACATTTAAATAACATTTGAAATCAGCAAAAACATCTGACATGGATTGTGTCTTAAATGTTGTTTTGTATGCACAAATACAATTCAAAAGGCGTATATTTCCAGTTGGTCCAGCCTTTTATTGACTCTTTTATTTAAAGTTGATATGATTCGTTAGCTGGTTGAATTAAAAGTCTATAACATACGTTGGTCAAAATTTCTCAATGGTAGTGCAAAAAAACACCTTTACCCTATCAAAATCAGATCTGTTTTCATCAAGCCATGGACCATGTTGGTTTTTTAATTACTGTAGCTCTGCAGACCCTGCCCCTTTCTTCTGTAGAGTGACTGTAAACTTGCACATTATTAGAAAGGCGATTTGCAAAGATTTAAAAAAAAAAGCCTATACTTACTACTTCTGTAGCTGGATCACAAATAATAGATGCACTTATGTAGATCGGGGATCGGCTATCATTAATCCTCTGTGTCTTCAGTGGCTCAGATGTTGGGAGTAAATGACAACGTCTGAATTCATAGCGCTCAGCTCCCTCAATTAACTATCGTGGGAGTGGCCTGTGCAGGACTATGTCATTTAGCCTGACTTGAGAAAGGGGATTTTAAAATAGGATTGATGTGTCCACTCACTTCCAACACACATTTATATTCAAACAACCGGGGTTTTTACCCCAAGGGGTTTTACATTCTCCCATGCATATTAACGTGAGTTCACCCTCTTGATATAGCCTATCCTATTGATCCTCCGTGCAGTGACTCAGGAGATAAATGTCAACAAGCTAAAAAAAATGTTTTTTTGAGATAATGTAATTTTGTTAAAAGTGTTTTCATAAAATTGGTATCGAAAAAAGTATCGTTCAAGAACCGGTATCAAACTCACCCAGATAGCATATGTACGTCTGCAAGATGTCTGTTAAAGATCTCTTGATCTGGAAAGCATCTGCTGTCTACAAACATCTGGCAGACGTCTTTCAGATGTAAGTTTTACATACATTCTATATCATAAACATCTTAAAGACCTCCTATACGTCTATTTGACATCTAAAAGAAAACGTCCCATAAACGTATTGCAGATGAGCAAACAACCTAAATAATGCATCTTGCAGATGTAAATGCAGACTTCTGATAGACGTCTCATAGATGTACATGTGCTATCAGGGCATGGTATCGGTATCAGTAACGGTATTGATATCGGACATTTTTAAGCGATACCCAGCCCTATCTTTACCGCAGAATAGTCGATCCCAATGTTCACTTGAAGAATTCTATTTGTATGATGCTATTTAAAGTTTCCATTCTATTCCATTCCATCTGCTATTATGCTGCTAGTTAGTATGTAGTATGCCAGTTTCTGAACAGAACTAATAAGCTGTTATCTGTACAATGTGACTTCATATACAGTGTAATCCTCTGCGGAGTTGACGCCATTTTAAATTCCAATCAAGGACGTTACTAAATATGTTTGCGATCATGAGTGCGGGCTTTAATCTTGAATTGGGTTGATTTTATACAGCAGGTTTGTTGACAGACAGCCAAATGACATGTTTTTCTACGTTTTGAGAGAACTCTAGGGAACAATCAAGAAAGATCAGACTGCCTTTCACACCGTCTTTGGGGGGGAAACGCAGAAGCTTCAAAAGCTAAAGAGTACGGAAAAAGAACCTGATGCTAATTATGCTCCAGACACAGACAGGGAAGGGAGAGAAACGTCTGGATCCAAGGAACAGGGGTCAAACATCAAACAACCATAGCAACAACAAAAAAAGAGCAAGAAAATCTCAGACATTAGAATCAAAGACTCATGCTAGTGCATCCAATGCAATACAGTCAAGCTAATTTCAGATACGGCTCAGTTGCGACCGCTTACCATCATGTTTCAGAGTGGCAGATTTTCAGACCTTTTGATGTTTGTTTATTCGCACACATGCTTTGTTCGAGTGTGTTGCTCGTACATGTCGATGCTCGTGTGTATTCTTAAAACAGGCTGAAGGCCAAGTTTAACGAGCGGCACATAAACAAATGATCCATTGCAGTCTGGGGAGCATCCAGAGTAAACAAAAGAGACAGATCAATATGATATCTGTCACTGACAGCTTACGTAAACACATTGATCCCGTGCATTTATATACAGTACAAAATAATTAACGGGATTTTCCCAGAAAATGGGTTTTCTATGATTTTTAAGGGTTTTTAAATTACATGGCATAGCTCCATTTTTTTATTAATATACCCATAAAAGAAATAAATTGAAGACAATAGTCTTAAATTGTCATTGACGTGAACAACAGGGATAGGAAAAGAGGATCTTGGGTAAAGGTTCAGATACTGTCTGTCACAGTAGCATCAAAACAGGCTGGTTTTGAATGCCTTTAATGGTGTAATGCAAAGGTTTCTGGAACGGGATGGTACCAGCTGTTAATGTACAACCAACCAGGAGCGTAGGAACAATTTTTGGCATTTTTACATTAAAGCTTCTGTAAACGACTTCCGCTATTTGCTTTAGCCAGACATCAGCGAACCTGTGCATGGGGGTTAACTGAGCAAATTTGTGTCCTAGGGGTTCATTTATGTTAGAACTAACAGATTTAAACTTTTTATTACAAAAATATAAAGATTAAACTGATGATACAGACTCTTTGTGTCTGTTTGTGTGTGTGTGTGCAGGTTTAGAAAGACACAAATTTGTATAATGACATGGGTATGACATAGGTATTACAATATAGGTGTTTTATGAGGACAGTGTCCCTGTAATACAAAAGGCTTAAAAAAACATACTAAATGGTGTTTTTTTGAAAATCTAAAAATGCAGTTTCCTGTAAGGGGTAGGTTTTGGTGTAGGGTAATAGTAGGGCAATACCACATACCGTTTGTCCAGTATAAAAACCATTACGTCTATGGAGAGTCCCCATAAATTACAAAAACCAACATGTGTGTGTGATTTAAAATAAATAAATCACTTGGGATGTAAAAATCACAAAACATTTTTTATTGTGCATCTTTTCCGGTCAGGATACAGTTTAGTTTTAAGAGTGGGCCACAGGGCCAAAAGTGACCGTATTTGAAGAAACACCCCCACACAATGATTTGCAGAGAGTGATTCTGATTTGCTGAAAAGCCATCATGGTTTGTTTACCAAGCCTAGAGCTGTCACAGAGACCGGTGTGATTTCTCAAGACTCCTATTTTAGTGATATCTGTCAGATAGTACAGGTAGTAGGGACATTTTATGCTTGGTTACTTTGGTCTTAAAGGGATAGTTCACCAAAAATGAAAATTCTGTGTTTATGTTGTTTCTTCCTTGAACGAACTATCCAATGTTTATTAATTTTCAAATTGAAATTTTAAAACTCTAATTCCATTTATAATGTATGTAATGGCATATAAATGTGCACTGAGGTCCTGCACTGGTGGGCAAGTGTGATTAAGCACATCTAGACCAACTCATTATATAGTCCAGCTGCTTTTGACTAAATTCAATGAGAGGTTTAAATTAGGACACGTATCTACAGAGTCGATCGTGAATACCAGAGGAAAAGACGTGTGTTTTTGCCAAGAAGTTATCAGCTGAATCGGATCCAGAGCTCCTATCTCAAATCAATCTGCAGTTGATGCTCTATTTATAGCTGATCCACCCTTGAGTGTCTTATTATTATGTGCATGTATTTGTCTGGAAATGGCTTTGGTGATTATCGTTACTCATTGCCTCCCGAAGCGCCTTCCTTCTGGCCTGAACTTAGCTTTTTCTTTTGAATATTTAATAAGTCACCAAACCTTTATTCTTTCAGGCCGGAAAAAAACCAAGCCCTACTTAAGAATATAACAGAAAGCCACTCGAGGCTAACAGTGTTTCTTTGTGGGTCAAGTCAAAAGGCTCTCGATCCAAATCTCACATCCACAAAGTACTACATTTAAGTAGCCAGATAAATTCTTGTCTTCTGTAAGCTCATAACTAAAGCCTGTGTGGTCCAACAGATGGACTTGATGTACCCCGCTCGCCAACACATTCGTCTTCAGTACGCGAAATCCTGCCATTGTGCGAAACGTGTCGCCATATGTCAGAAAGAAACGATTAAGGATCACAGTCTTTTATGAGAAATGTAAACACCCAACCTTCTCTGCGTTGAGACAGCGTGCAGCCTTTGTTCTGCGGCGTTATAGATGGACTCCACATTCCCTGCCTGTTGAACCAAAGCTCATTAACACTTACTGCCATAACCACGGAGCATATGTCACTAGCCCCATTGTCATACAAATCCAGCTAATTAATTCTAGCAATGAAGCGCTCGCATTCTCCACGAGCCTGTTGCTGAAAGAGGCACATTTATGTGTCCAAACCTGAGAATGATGGTGGGTGCAGTTCCTCAGCCGGTGTTTGTCAAAAAGGAAACAGTCAGTCTTGACTTCTCAAGATGGATGGGGCTTAATAAGAGAAAGTAAAATGATGTCAGAGAATAACATATTTCCCCCTAATTATTTTGTGCATTGGTCTGAGCAGTAATTGCAGCGTTTTTTAGGTCTACACCGCACTGAGGCACAACTGATGGATGTCACTTGTCAAGTGGGTATGGAAATTCTGTGGGAGTGTGCTGAAATTTCTAATATTTCCTGGGAAGGCAATCTCTTTGTGATGTCGGTATCTATTTAGCCAGTATTTCCTTTGGCTTGTCAAAACTTTAGAGTCAGAGAAAAATATATGACTCACTTGACACATATGAAAGTATATATATATATCAGTGATGACAATGCAACAGTACCAGTTCCTGTAATGAGCAAAGCTTCATTATATTTTTAGATAATGCTATATTATGGATGCATTTTTTGGGGCTTAAAATCTCGGCTACCATTTACTATCATTATAAAGATTAGAAGAACCAGGACATTTTTTTTTTAAATATAACTCTGTATTCGTCTAAAAGAAGAAATTCATATACACCTAGAATGACAAAATGTTAAAGTTTATAATTTTGCAAATATTTTGGAGATGTTAGTTTTGGATGTTCCCTGAATCATCTGAAACAAATAGTAAGTAGCAATGTCTGAAAAAAAACCCAGATCAACTAAAACATGGTTAATGAATGAATAATGTTTTTTTGCTGATGTTTTTATAAGGTTATTATAAGACCACATAACATTTTTGTTGCTGTAACTGGAAAACGTTTGTTCATAAGAGTACCTTGCCAAAACATTCTGAGAACATTTCCCATTAGCTTGGATAATCTAATCTAAAACAGTTTTTATTCTGTAACTGAAGATGCTGTAGCACATAGAAAGTACTTCTCTGGTTGTGAAAGTAAAAGGGCTTAAAATAAACACATTTTATTTATAGAGAGGTCCTGAACATTTATTCAACATGATGTCTAACTGTAGATCAGCTCTAGATCTGTCTGTGTTTTCTCACCAAAGCGAGACTCACACATTCGGAGTCAGGGAGACAGAATTATTTTGAACCAACAGCTGGTATAAGCATCATTTATTAAGAGAGATGAGAGGGAAAAGGTACAATATTTATTTTTTTCTGACAGCAGGTTTTTGATTGAACATAGCTGATTAAACCTAGGTAAAAAGTTGCCGCTGTCACGCTGTTCGGATGTAGTATATCTGTTTAAGAAAAAACTCAGGTTTTTTTGCAGTGCATAGATTTGTTGGAGGCAGGGTAAGAAAAAAGCACATTTGAAAATCTGTCAGTTTATGTATCATAAATTAGATGTGCAGACATATATTTAAATAAAATTATATTTAACCTTTGCCCTCTTCAAATGATAACGGCTTAGAGAAAGTATAGATTTCAGACATTTGAACGTGCCCATTTATTTGCATCAACTATCTGCCATCAGTCAAATAGATTTGTATGTCTTTCTGCATGCTGTAAAACCAAATTGTTCCTTAAGAATTTGTCAACACTACTTGACAAGTAGATTTAGATAAGTCTCATGAAACTTGACTACAATGGCACACTTGTAACATTTTTCTCCAGGCAGAGAGGGATTTGATAGATGTGACTTGGTGATATAGTGCTGTGCATCAGGCACGATTCCCCTGAGAGCAAACCACCTGCTCTCTGCTTGCCAGATTGTGAGAGACATGGGTGTGAAATATGATAATTTTATCTTCAGCAGGCTTGTCAGGAAGAGATCCTCTTTCTTCAGCGCTTGAGCTGAGATAAGTCCAGTAGCTTGTGGCTGATGAGCAAGCCTGAGAGAGCTGTTGTGCTGGACTAGTTTGCAGGGAAGCGCTGGATTCCCTGCTCTTCAATCCTGCTGTAATTGTGCGTTTCAATGCTCAGATACAGTGCTGAATTAGGAAATATGAGCTTTAAAGATCTGATTATGGTTGAGAATATGACATTAGTTCTGGAAGTTGATTTCGGTGGTGTCTTGTGGTGAGAGATGCTGCTAAGTATTAAAACTTTTTTTAAACTCTAATTTTAAAAATTATTCTGCATGCTGTGTTTTGACTACATTATGAATGTATATGCAATTTTTATACTGCAATCACTTTTTGAATTAAATTAATACAGTATAATTCCAAAAAAAGATACAGTATGTTCAAGAAACATCTCTTATTATTATAAATGTTGAAAGCTAAGGTTTTAAGGAAATGAAAAATAGAAAAGACACATTAAATTGATCAAACGTGATGATAAAGACATTTATATTTTACTAAATCTTTTTATACACCAGAGAAAGTGTCAGTTTTCAACACTGATTATTAATGCTAGGAACTATTATTAATAATCAGGCATCAAAAGTAATTAATAACCAAGCATATATCATCATATTAATTATGACACTGGAAACTGGCAACAAATTATATATATATATATATATATATATATTTGAAAAAATAGGGGTTTTTTGTTTGTCTTTTTGAGATTTGAGATATGGTTTTATGCATCAGCTACAATTTGTGTCCACTGCACAGCCAAGACAAACTGCATAAAAAAGTGATGTGAGATCAGAAACATCAGTCACTCTTTGACTCTGAAATAGTGAGCTTTTAGAGTAAGTACTGCACTTGAAAAGTTTACTTTTGAACTATTCATGAAGTACGTTCTGTAGTCATGCAAGTGCATAATATGCAAGTGACATCGATAGCATTAGTGTTTTCAAACCTTAAGTGCTGATTCATGCATTATGTTATTGTTTTATTTGACAGTACAAGGAAACATTTAAATAAATGATCTGTATAGAGAAATGCCATCAAGTTCACCTTGTAACTGTAATATTTCATTTTAAACTATGACGTAATGTTTGGATCTTGATGCCCTTGCTTACAACATGCTTAGGCAACAGTTTTCCCGTCTAGACAAAAACACAAAGGCTCTGTGAGCCTCATCAGTCGAGGTCTTTGATCTTTTCTCTTGGCTTGCACTTGTCAATCTTCATCTGAACAATGCACTTCTATTCCCCCCCCTCCACATGCAGGAGTCGCAGATTAGCCTGACATGAAGGGGAGGTTTTTTGAATTAGACTTTCATAACTCAGTTATTTTAAGACCATCCGCCCCATGCCTCCCCTTCTCTGGTTGCTGCATGCATCCTGTGGCCCTTGCGAAAAAGTGGAAAATAATGTATTACGTCGTAAGATCAGACAGACGTTCCATTCTTCTTGCTCTTATTATTCTAGTGTAACAAATCTCTGTAGAGTAGGAGCTGTTTCAGCCATAAAGGATGCTTCTGCGCTCTTTTATTATGCAGTGAATTTGTATTTTTTTTACCGAAATTCCGGTATGGGACGGTTTGGATTTTGTGAGTACAAAAATTGCATTTTGATGTAGCGTCTCAGTAAGTATGCTGCACTTAGAAGTGCAGCATGTGTGTAATTGGAGGCCTGCATCTCTGCTGAGTGTGAATCATAAAATCAGGTGATAGAGAGGCATCAGCAGAGAAACTAAGTGGTGCAGGGGATTGTGAGTCATCTGACACTTTTTTTTTTTTTTACAGTGAGACACTGTTGATCTACACTGCGATCTGATATGCTGATATATATACTGCCTAACAGAGTGACTGACAAGATACTGACTGGAAAGGAATAAGAGTCCATAACAGTGTTGTAGAAACTAGAGAGATTGTAGCTTGCCAAGCCATCCTTTTGAAAAAATTGTTTTAGTTACACTAACAAAAAGTAGCCCAGTATTGAATTTTTTTAAGAAGCCAGTATCTTTTATGGTAAATAAAATAAATCTACATTTATGCAGCAAGACAATTTATAATAGTCATGACTGTATGAATATCATCCAGCTGTAAGCTGTGTCACAATGTGGGATCTCAGTTGTCATTAATGTCAGACTGTACGACAGTCAAGACTCATTAAAACATGGACATACGCGAGAAGACTCGTCCAGAGTTTTGCACCATCAATTCGTGACATGTTTGGTGACGGTGAGCTGCATTCAAGCTTGGAAGTGGCAAGGTGGCTATCATTATTTTGATCATGAATTACCTTGAAAAGAAAAATGTAAATATAAAGCCGATCTGTGTGGAGCAAGCTGTGGTTTGTAGTTGTTGCAGCATACATGGTAAAAATGCAAATTGTCGGATGGGACATTATTTAACAGACATGTTTTTTAACCATAAAACATGATGGTGGATGTAATTGGTTGTAAAATTAGCAGATTTTGTTGGATAAGAGGAATAATTTACAAAATTGGTCTCAGATGGCCAAATTATGGACAAAATTGTACAGGCTTTAAACAAACACTTTTATCCAAAGAAACTTACATTGCATTGAAACTATAATTTTTTTTATTTGTTATTTATTTTAGTGCATTCAAACAATTAAACGTAAATACTTGCATTTAAAATATTTTTTTTTCCATAATGTATGTTTTTAGGTATATATAAAGACAAACACATACTGTATATATCTTAAAAATATTTACATGTATATACATTTATATAGTTATATTCTTATATTTGATATAAATATATAATATAGACATAACATTTCTCTCAAATATACATGCATGTGTTTGTACATTATTTGCATATACTGTACACAATAAATATACACATTACACACGTGTATATTATGTAAAGATAAGCTTTTTTGTTTTTTACACGGGATTAATCGTTTGACAGCACTAATTTATTTATTTATTTATCTAATGGGAACTGCGTCTATGACCTTTACATTATTAGTGTAAAACCAATATTTACAGTGACAAATCTAAA
>JAUCMT010000032.1:14070530-14085967 GCA_032357475.1 Enteromius thamalakanensis
ATGCAATCATTTTCAAAAGTCTAAAACAAAAACACACTTTTGTAAATGAATTCAGATATTTAAAATATATCGGGGGGGAAAAGGTCTTTTAAGACTGTTCACTGAAACAAAAAATGTTTCTTCTTCACTAGAGTGGTTCTTTATTGGCTTTGAGGGTTCCCTAGAATTTTCCATTACGCAAAATGTTCTTCAGAGTGGATAAAGGTTCTTTCGATTTTTTTTAGATATTCTTCACATTAAGAGAAAAAAGGTTATTCTAAATACTCTACAAAAGGTTCTTTGGAAAAAACAAAATTGTTCTTTATTAAGGTTCTTCATTGATTGTGAATAGTGAAAAAGGGTTCTTTTCATTTTTCTAAGAAAAAAAATTCTAAGAAAAAAAAATTCTACTTTTGACTAAAATGTTCTTTGGAGAACCCAGAATAGTTCTTCTACACTGTTAACATAAAATGTCTTTAATGGTTCCCTGAAATTTTCTTTTAGATTTTTTTTTTTTTTTTTTTTTTTTAGATTCCTGATTTTCTCAGTCAGATATATCTCAGTCAAATATTATCATATCACAACAAATCACACATCACTGGAAAGCTTATAAATCTCAGCTAAAAAAATTACCCTTATGACTGGTTTTGTGGTCCAGAGTCACATATTATATTTGTTATTTTTATATTAAAGTAGTAAACAGTTTAAAGAAAAATATGTTTTATAATTAAAAATATATAAAAATAATTATACATAGTAAATAATTAAATGATTAAATTAGTTATTTTATATTATAATATACAGTTTAAAGAAAAATCTTTAATATTCAAAATAAATTAAAATGTTTAATATAAAAATATGTTCTATTTTTAATATATCAATTATCAATATATTTTATATTCCATTATTTAAATTAATAAATTGTCTGTTTTCAAATTATTAAATATTTTAATGCATTAATAATTTATATATTTAGTTGCAACTAAAAATTGCAGATGCCACTTGATATTCTGTAATATGTACCAGAATTTTTTTATTTTTTATTATATAGCACTTTATTAAACACAGCAGCTGACCTTTATGACAGAACTGCAAGAGCGAGTGTTTTAACAAACTCTTGTCCTGATAAGGATCCTTAAAGTGTCTTCAGAAGTCATCTTCTCATGTCTGAACCTAAAGGCTTCCCGGCTTCAGCAAACTTCCTGCCACTGCTGGTTTGAGAGCGACGATCAAATAGGAATCTCTTTCTGCCACTCTCGCAGTCACTGGGGGAAACTCAGCTATCAAAGACAGACTTATACCCCCCTCTCACACTTCCTCATCCCCGTCCCGTCTTATCCTGCGACCCGGCGTTAAAAAGAGTTCAAGTGAAAAACACACAATTAGGCTGAACTTCAGCAGAGACTGATCTATTAAGTGTCTCTCAGGGGGTGAGTAAAAGGACACCCAGCTTCTTCTTAAATCAGACGGCCTGACTAAATTATACGAATGCAGACGAGAGACTGGCTTTAAAATGACATGCAGAAGTGCCTATTAGACAGAGACAAATGGATGCGGAAAATGTAAGTTTGGAGATGTATGCAAATTCTGGTGTAATAATCAGCAGGTGTGTCTTCTTAATGTCTTACATCATAGTGTAAATGTTCAAAGTGAATATTGTCCCAGTACTACAGTACCTGCTGTCGTTAAGAAGGAACAGATTGCGGTGAAGAACAATGAAAATGAAAAAAAAAAATAAAAAGCTCAAGAAAGTGATTTTTTCCATAGAAGTTTATCAAATTATGTTGGAGAAAATTATTCTAATTCAACACATCTGAGCCAGATGGAGGCAGTGGTCCGTCACAATGTGTTTGACAGCAGGGATGTGATAACTTCCAAGTGCAGTTCAAACAGTTTTGCTGAAGACTTTGATGCAGAGAGAGAAAAGTCTCTTAGACACCATTTCCTCTTCTGCCAAAGATTCCCGTGTGAACATGCCACCTGAGGACACGAACCGCCTCTATATTTAGAGATTATTGACTTGGTATACAAACAATAATGGGTTTATCTTTGCAAATTGAATGTGGAAGGATATATTTAAAAGAAATGAAGCTGTTTTATGTAACCAAGATCACACTGGCACCATTCAAACTAAGCGGTTTTTGATTGATTGGGTATTAATCAATCACATCAAATCATGTTAACTATGAATCTTTTTTCTATTAAAACTCTTCTTATTGTATCCTTCTCGTCAGGGACCATTGGCCCCAGCGTTCCTTCTCCGAGTTCTAGAAATTTCCTCCCTTCCATCTGTGAACTGGTTTGGGTGTCAGACAATGTGCAATCTTCAGATTCTAATTAGCTGAAAGTGTGTTCCTGCTGCGTTGGTGACAGAGCTTAGAATATGCTGCATTCGTAGGTTTCTGAATATCAGAGATGTTGTGCAAGTGTTCAGCACAGGCTGACAGAGGGACGCAAGCAGCCGGATCCGAGACAATTTCTAGCAGTTTAAGAGAGTTTTGTTTGGAAATATGTGTGATGTGTTTTTTCGTACACATTGTAGTTGATGACAGTTAAAGAAAACCTAATTATAAGGAAACAACAAGCTCTGGGTCTTTTTTTAAAAGCTTGTCAATTTATAAAGCTGACATTATGATTGTTTTAAAACAGGATTTCTGAACACTTCCCCATCTGCTTATAGTCAGTGTAAAGCATATCTGGTTCTGATATTATACATCTTGATTTAAATCCCATCTCAATTTAACATGTTAAAAAAGTATAGAGCAAATTACAAATGACTCTTCCCATTCAAATAATATTGTCTCTTATTGAAGTTGTGTTTTCGAAATTCTTGTAATTTAATTTTTTTAAATAATAACTGAAGCTAAATATCTTGTTCAAGATCAATAATAATACTAATCAGAATATATTTTTATTTTTATTATCTCATCTTACATTATTATTATTATTTGCTAATAATACCAACAGTAATAATGAAATAATTTAAATAAATTTAACAATTAATTAATTATAATAATAATAATTAAAATCTCATCTTGAAATACTGTTAGACAATAAATAATGTTCTACAAGGGTCAAATGTTGTCTAAATCCAGTCAAAATAGTGTTCTACTTACATTAGTTTCAGCAAAAAAAAATATATATATATATATATTCCTTTTGTCTGTTTTTAAATCACAGACTTACATTGATATATGTAAGTCTGATAAAAACACCACATTGAGCTGTGAGCTGACCAAAGATATTAATACTCTACAGTATATGCAACAACACAGTGCAGCGCTTCTCTGGATTCTCTGAATAACATGTTGATAGACGGTTGCTAGTCTAGATAGATCTGCAATTGGAAACTGCACTGTGAACATATGCTGTGTGGAATGAAGGCGTGTATCATAAAAGCATTTTACGAATGTGCATTACTGCAGTTATCAGCACTGTTTGATGTTAATGGTACTCATCTTTGCCTAGCAGCTGACTGCAGTCATACAGTGTTCCTATAACTGTAATAATGCAAACCCTCTTGTTTTGATGTAATGGAAAAGTCTGCTTCCTTCTATTACAGAGGTGATAAGGGTTTAAGGGTCCGTTGTTTTTCTTATAGGAAAAGCTCCTGGGAGTTATTCATGGAAGAAGCTCTTTTCACAGAACATTCTGCTAGTCTGACCACACTCTCCAGCCCCTTTGGTGACTTGGCTGTGTCCTAATAAAGTGGAACAAGCTCAGAGTGTAGCCTATAAATGAGTTCTCTCTCTACTAAGGTGCGGTGCACACCTTAACAAAGTGCTTTTTGCTTCCCTGGGGCCAGACGTACAGCACATAGAGAGAGGAGTGGAGTGAACGTTCATTTTAGAGGAGAAAAGTGTTCACTAAACATTAAATACAATTCATGAGCAAGGGCCATTCTGCAGCTCAACCGTAGAAGATTTACAGCTGCATATTATAATGCAGGGGTTATAAAATTAGTTTATTATCAAAGGACCATATAATGAAAGGATACCTATTATGGGATATTAATAGTTTATTATGATAGGACAAAATGTAGACAGAAATCAAAATGGTAGAAAGAGGGGGAAACGTCCACAATGCAATGGCATTATCCCTTGAGGCTATCACTGCCAACAGAGATCAAATTCAAATTTTATTTGTCAAATTTTATTTAAGGATTGAGATCTCTATCCTAAAATATTAAGGTATTTAATTAAAGGCAACATATTTGTTTAGAACTGATTTAGCTTTTGGTTGTAAACAGTGCCTGATTTGTGTATATTTCTGTCTAGATTCAGATAAGATTAATTTTCCAGTGGAGAAAGTAATATTTTAGCATTTAATCATCCAGTTATTTGCTTCACAAGATGCTAACTGATGGACTGGAGCCATTAGAAATACTGATGGATTATTGTGGTGTTTTTATCAGCTGTTCGGTCTCTCAATCTGACGGCACCCATTCACTCCAGAAGTTCCATTGGTTACCCAATGATGTAACAAATTTCTCTAAATCAAGATAAATCCAACAGATGCTTTGTAATACATTTTTGCATTTTATCAGTTAATATGCCTGTTCACACCTGTTCACTTCATGCGTTTTTTTTCTGATTGGATTTGTTAAAATGGTTCCATTTAGCATAAATGTTATATAGATGAATTTTGTTCATTAAAGGTTAATTAGCGCATCGATTTGATAAAGAGATCCTCCATAGAGCCTATAACATACTTGCATGCATTTATTTTGTACATTTAGAGAGGATTACATTTCCATATATGATTTTTTAACAACAAGATGTATTTGTGCTATACCAGTTTGGTCTGGAATCTCATGAAGTGGTTTGAGTGATTAAATTTAAATCAATCCCAAAAGCATTCCGAAGGGCATTTACAGCCTGTATTTTCACGATCGGATTGTTATCTGATCAGAGTGATGCACGAAGTGACCAGCCCTAAACGCAATCAATCAAGTTAGAGTCTGGGTGTAAAGTACACTGTTGGTCTTAACAACATCCTTCAATTTCCAGTGAAATTGCAGTGTTTTGAGAAAGTGATCTGTGGCATCAGAAACCGTGAAAGATGTATCTAGTGATGGCAAATAACATATCACACCAAGGGTGCTGGAACACAACAAACTAAACGCCGGGAGAT
Source organism: Enteromius thamalakanensis (assembly GCA_032357475.1). Classification (NCBI taxonomy): domain Eukaryota; kingdom Metazoa; phylum Chordata; class Actinopteri; order Cypriniformes; family Cyprinidae; genus Enteromius; species Enteromius thamalakanensis. Next base: position 14,075,643 of record JAUCMT010000032.1, read on the forward strand.
CAATAATGATGGTGGCATTGACTGTAATGTGAGAGGGCATAGTGAAGACATTGGTATCACTCTACAAAAAACAGCTTGTTCCAGACTTCGTGTCTCAGACGGTTTACCCGCACGGTTGCCGTTATGGATGAAAGCTTTTATCAAAGGGCCCAGAGCTCCGAGGTTCACGCTGAATGTCTACACGGAAATCAATAGCGCAGTATCTCAGGTGGCGGACCGGTGGACTTTGACTGCACGTTCTGTCAGCGAGATCATTCATCATAGGGGGTGATAGAGACCCTCAAGACCTTTTTTTCACTCACTGCCTTTCTTTCTTATTGTCAGAGGGATCATGTGAAATTAATATCTCTACAGTCGTCCACAGGGTTCACGGCCCGGGTCTGCACCATTCTATCAACTGCAATATACCCTCAAAGTAAAAGCAGAACTGACAGAGCCTGTTTTATCTGCGCAAATGCCTCATAGAACCAGATTTTGGACTACCAGCACAAAATCTTATCCACTTTGTGGCTTGTTCTGGCCAATAACTGTCCAATTAGCCTGGAAGTTTTAAGGGCCTAGGAGTCCCTGTGCATTTTTTTTTTAATAAATCAGAAGCTATGCTCCTGTAACAATAACTTTAATATGTAAATTCCCACTATAGCGAAGACTGAATTACATTTTGAGCTAGAATTGGAGACTTGTTGCTGGATAGCACTTTCCAGCCAGCCTTTCTTCCTGTGGCCACTGCTCCAGAGCTTCTGGACATCCCATCCACAGCACTGACAACAAGATCACATCAACCTGACAGGACCTCCTACAGGAGGCCACACATCTCTCATCTGTAACCCAGTGTTAGCAGGGCTGATTGACAGCTCACACTCACACTGGCGTTGAGGAGACACCGCGCTGCATTGTTATGCAGTATTTCTGCCAAGAGGCTTCTGAATTAATGCGAATAGGTTTAAGAAGTAATGCTTGATGTCCTTTTCTGTTCAGCTGTATGTTCATTTGCAGCAAGACAGTGGAGGCGCGTAATGCGCACCAGGGTTATTATAGTTATCTAAACTAAAAGCATTGAAAATAAAGTGATTTTTGTTACTTGGAGTATGATAAATGTTAATAAACTAAAACTAATGAATATAAATAAAATTATACAGACCTTCAAAAAAACAAAAGTATATTCACACCAAGAAAGTTTCATAGTTCACTTGCTTTAGTATTTAATATAAATTCCTTTTTTGGTGTGGTTCACTTTCACTCTACCCTCTTTCCAGATGAACCAGAAATTGTAAACAGAACCACAGGTGTGCCAAGGTCATCCATTTGTTCTTTCATCTATTCATCCGGAGTAGCGTTTGTTTGGGACCTGACCACTTTAGCTTCTCTCTATTGACATATGCAAGACTGTCTTAAAGCTTGTATTTATATCTGCCTCAGTACAATCTGAATGGATGAGCTGGTAAAACTTTAGAATAGGGAACGCTTTTTCACTATTAACTATGACTTTTCCCTCAATAAATTCCTATTTTGCTGCTTATTAAGTTTAGGTATTAGGTAGGATCAGGAATGTATAATAAGGTTATGCAAAACAAGGCATTAATATGTGCTTAGTTATTACTAATACTGTAAAAGGCTAATGTTCTAGTAATATGCATGGTAATAAGAAACTAGTTAAGAGACCCTAAAATAAGTCCCTGCCATTATTTAAAAAATGTGTCCTCCACAATGGTACAGTTGGTACTCTAAATAACAATATACTTCTGTTAAACCATGATATTAATATGCATAATAACTTTTTATTTTTATCCCACTGTATAATTTGAGAAAATTACTGGACGTAACATATGTTTTATATTGTATGTTATAATTTTTAATAATAATTAATATATTATTGTGGATTTTCATGGTTTATGATTGGAAGTAAAGGGTTAGTAAAACTGTAAAACTGATGTTACGTCACTATTCTTACCTCATTTCCCTGTGAACTTGTAAACACCCGCCGATCTTCACCTCATGACTCTTCTCCTCCACTGTAACACCTTCAAACCCCTGATTAATTGACTTGTCAGCAGAGTATTTTTATCCTGTTCTCCTGTTGGCTATGGATCCACAGTCCTTCCCAGTGTCCTCTGGTGTCCTACCGAGCGCTGGGTGATGCTTTGGGCCAATCAAGCCCTTCTGTCACCTATACCGGTGGAGCACCTGATTGGAGGACAGGAGCGATGGAACTTCCTGTCCTGATTGTTTGACTTGAGGCCTGAGGCTATAATGTTCCCTCACAGTGTGTGGAGGAACCTACAGCATGTTAAGTCTGTGTGTCATTGGGAATGTAAATTTGGAATGACACTGTAGCCGGCTGCAAATTAGCACAGCTTTACTCAGAGGAAGTTCTGGAGAACCTTGCGGCAACAATACAGATTCAATTTCACACATAGTGGGGTTTAGTGAATGGTGTGGCTTGACAAACTGCACGTTTACGGTTATTTACTTTGCAGATCTTTTTACCGAAGGGGCATATAAATATAAACGCACTGCAGGCTGACATAACCAACATTGCACTGCATAGCAAAAAAGGTATAAAGATACAGATAAAGCCCTATACGAATTCAGAGTGGCACTCGAAATTAATAGAACATAAATACAGCAATAACATTCTCTGTTGTGTAACAAGTCAGCAGAGGTTTAGCCTGTGAAAGTAAAACAAATATTTTCAATAAATTAGAAACAGTTTGGTTTGGAGGCATTGTTGCTTTGCAAGCATTTGAAGTTCCCTGTGAGACTATGTACCATAATTAAGTTTGTGAGAGGTCTATTCTACCGCACGGCGAGTTAAACTCAATTCTCCATTCTGATTGTTAGCTAAACCCTCTGTGGGGTTTAGCAACACAAATTGTCAATGATATTTGACTATTTAATTATTCTGTTTTATTAAATACACCACACTGCCGCCACATACAAGATTCAAAGTCAACGTTTCACACTTGAAAGCAATCAAAATATGTTTCATAAGCATTCGAGCCAATGGGAGTGTAACTAGACTTGATGATTGGTATTAGGCCTGTGGGACTGGTATTAAATCTTTGAAACTCACAGAGAGAACCTCTCACAAACGCACAAACTTAAAAAGCTTGGGTTTCATCTGTAATAGGATTAAGTCGAGATATCTGCTGTAAATATTGTTCATAACTTTGCTCCCAGATGACAGTCAATTGTAGTCAATAGTCCAGCAAAGCAATATATTAGACAATCTTGTTTGGTTGTTTGGAGCCCAAAGTACTTCAAACCGTCTTTATGAAGAAAGAAAGTCATGCAGGTTTGGAACACCGTGAAGGGAAGTAAAATCACAGAATTTTTATTTTTGGGTGCACTATCCCTTTAGCCTTTCTGTTTGATATGAACTCGGCACCTTCTGACAGACTCCGTTCTGTGCTGACAAAGAGACCTGGCCCTGTCTGTTGGCATTTGTCTGATCACAGGGATGTATTCCTGAGGGAGGCATGCGACAGGGCCTGGCTTTTTTGGGTCACCAAAACAATCATTGCCAGCACTTCAGCGTGAAGACTTCAAATGCTAGTCTGAACCATTTGGTTCACCGATTCACAGCAGATTTATGGGATGTATGTTTTGTCTATTTTTGCTTGAGTGTATTATGTTTACTTTGTGGGGAGAGAAATCTGTACTGCCCTCCCTTTTTTCACACCAGTGACCAGACTCCAACGGAGCAGAGCACAGAATCCACTCACCTCGCTGTTACAAATAAACTACTGAGAGCAGCCAACAAAGGACTGCAGAAAAACACCCAAAAGAAAACAGCCTTCATGTATCAGCTCAACTGGTGAAGTATTGTGGCTGCAGTGTTAAAGGTACATACTATGAAATATATATATGTATATGTGTATATATAAATATAATATAATATATGTACATATAAATATGTATATGTATGTTCGTTAGAGCTTTATTATACGATCCTGTATCATTGATTCCATTAAGTTATGAAGCATAATAATAATAATGTTCCTTGAGCACCAAATCACCTGAAAGATCATGTGACACTGAAGATTGGAGTATTGAAAATCATATTTTAAAATAGATTTTTTTTTCAATTAAAAAAAAAAACGATCCCAGCAAAGAGAATATAAGCTTCTATACTCTTTGTCCCAGTTCTGCACAAGAAATGTAGCGCTGTGTTTATGGTTCGCTGCGCAATGCCATCCTTAGCCATAAAACCTGCAGACAGTCAATAGAAATGCTTCTTTATCGCTGCCCGTCATGCTCCTCACAGGACAGATCTGCAGAGCAGACTGCAATTTTTGTTATTCATGGTAACAAAGTATAGAGACGATGTAACTAATAACAACACTGTACAAGCATCTATAAGGTGAGGATGATAAGAAATATTGGTAATTTTAGTTTAAACAAGTACAAAGACATTTCTATTAGTCATAATTTCTGAATATAAATGGCACAGAAACTAGACAAGACAAAACTTTCTAGTGCATGTGCACTGCATGCTAATAAATGGAGTATACGTTGCTTTGCATTTGCCTGTAAACATTTGCAGCCACGTTCACAGCAACCTTAGGCTATGTTGGGTTTAAGGGGACATCGTAACTGAAACCGATTGATTTGGAATGCTGGAGATATCTAGCACATGTTGCTCTTCACACAGTACACTCACATTTGATTCCAGCAGATTTTAGCAGATGTTAGCATGTTGCTAAGCTAATGACACAAAACATCCACTTCATATTTGCTTTATTTTCAGACATTTGGAAATGTGAGCTTATTTTCTGTATTTATTACCTCGATTAACAATTTTGTGAACTGAAATATAATAAAACATTACTACAGAATCCTAAACATTACAGAACAAGAATAGTTTGTGATTAGATTGAAGCGAAACTCCAGACAGTGTCTTACATTTTAGGAACACCAATGTTTGCTCTATTTCGTCAACTAAAGTCGCTGATTCAGTGACCCATTCAAAGAGAGGGTCAATTGTTTCATTACTAAATGAATCAACCATTTAACTGAATCGTTTTAATGGACGATTCAGAGACAAAGACAATGACTTACTGCCACCTACTGTTGGGTTCAGTTATATTCTGTAAATATAATCAAACAAATACACAAACACTTTGATGAAAAGCTTGTTTATATAAGTTTTATCAACTAGCCACCTACACATGACTATTACTTGCATAATGAATGATCTATATTTGCTTTCCTGTCCATTAAAACACACGCGAGATTCTCTCTCCATTTCGAAAGCAACATGCTGAAATCTGCACTTGTTTTACTTCGTTGACTGTTCCAGTATCTTCGTGCCACAGTTTGTATACATCTACGTTTTTTGGGATTGTGGAGAGTGTAATCATGATACATGATATGGAAATGCACAGTAAATAACTACAACTTCCGCATGTGTCCAAACGGAGGATAACCGAGATATTGCGTCATTGAAAGGCGACAAGGAAAGGGCCGGTTCATTATTTAAATCTAGAATTTCTTTGAATTTACAAATCCTACAGAACTTTTGAGATAATGTAAGTACACAACTGCACGAAATATATAACATTTTGCAAGTGGTTTTTGGATATTTTATTACAAAAATCTTGATTTACAAAAAATGATGCTTACATTATAACGTGCAAATTCATTCTCTTTGTATAAAACAACAGAAATGTATATTTTGTGTTCCATAGAAGAAAACAGCTTGAGGGTGAGTAAATTTGTATATGTTGACAGAATTTTCATGTGAATTATTAAACAATTTGTAGTTTCAGTTTTAAGATTATAGGCTTCGATTTAGACTTGCACATTTTAAATTTTGTGTAAATCTGACCACTGAAAACAAAGCAAAAGTTAACATGTAGAATGGCACACAGGTCTTTGTTTTACACCGTTTTCTCTGCGTGCACCGCTCTCGAGGGAGAGGGATTGATCAGCCTCTCCGCACGGAAAGATTGTCGAACTGACAGGAAGGCCTGTCTCACAGCTGGCCCGACAAAAGCAAAGACAGTGTGTGAGAGCACACAGCTGTGCTTAGAGATGCATTCCTGCCTAATTAAAATAGGTAGGCCTTTTCTCAGACTCACACCCGCTTTCAGCAGCGGTCCCATGGTGCCATCTGTCAAACACTCATGACTCTATCACACTGCTGACTGAGAGTGTATAGTTTCTTTAATCAGTCTGAGCTTCTCACCAAGTTTCTTTTTTTTTAGAGGTAAATAATGAATAATAGCAGACATGTTTTGTGACAAACACAAAAAACGGCATTCATATGGAACATTAGAGACATTTAGCTGAATATTCATCCTGCTATTTCCTATGTATATGCAATTCAGAAAATAAATGTCAGAATACGAGATATAAGTTCTGAGAAGAAAAAAAAGAGAAAAAAGTAACAATTAGCTCTATTTTTTATTCTCAAAATAAGGAGATGTAATAGCAAAAATAAGAATTTCAAGAAATAAACTGATAAAAATAAAAGCTGAATTATGAAAATTTTATTTTTATTTTGTATCCAATGAAAAAAACAAGCTTTCATTTAAAAAATAAAAAAGTCATGTTCACCACTCATGTTCATTGTTTGCAAAAAAACATAGAAGGAATAAATAATGGCAAAATTTCTACATGAGCTATCTCTTTAATATTCATAATGTTTTGTTATGCTACAGACACACCAAAATAAATGGATTTTGCTTTTGTTTTACCTTCCAAGACCAAGGTAAATTGCCTCAAGGAGTGTTTTAAACTCGTATTTAACTATGAAAGAAGACATCCATCTTTCCATTAAAGGAATAACGCACAACCGTCCCTGGCAGTTCATCATGACAGACTCACTTTGCGTCCTTAAGCTATGCTTCCAACCTTGCACGCGCACAATAGGCAGATGTATTAAACAGCCTCCCATTCATCCTCCCTCTGAGGATCCACTTGCATGCAAAAAGCCGAAAGCATGCACGCTGTTATTGATTGCACGCGGTTATGCGTGCTTAGCATATTTTGCCCAGGACGCCATTGTGACGGAGTACAGCTGAGAAATGTGCAGGGATTCATGATGAAGAGGGCAGTGATGTGTTAGCAGAACAGAACTGCTGAGTCTGGACTCAAACACAACGGCACACGTGGGGCTGTAGATGTGGAGCATATGAAAGCTATAAATGTTAGTGTGCTTAACTGGAAAACTAGACTACACTTGCCAGAGGGAATCTACAGGCCTCGGTGATGCTAAGGGTTTGAAGACTTTGGCCACTGTCATTAACAAAGAAATGCCTCAGTTTAATTAACTGCAAAAATCTTCATTAAATGTTAATTATGTTCAGTGTTAGTTTTAGGACTGATCAGTTCAGTCAGTTGTTTCAGTGTCTGGCTGTGTTCCAATACTTAGTGAGATGGCTTGCTATCTGCTGCAAACACAGTATTTCATTATATTTACTCTGGGTGTAAATGTAAAAAGTGTATACTTAAGTGTGCATGAGGTAAACCAGTTCCAAAGCACTATAAAAGCACAAGCTTCCCATTCATTCCCATCTCGCTTTTTGCAACAGCACAGCTCGCAACAACCTCCCTAGAGAGACGCCAAGAGGACCCAGCCCCCCATTCCAGCCAGCCAGACTGAATTTCCACGGGAACCCGCTGGCTTTCTATTCGAGGCCGCATGCCGCCATGCTCTTAGATCTCATTCTACTCGCCATCCATCAAAGCAATCCAAATAAAAGAATCCACATTACTCACCACTTGCCAGCCCTCCACCATTTTCCTCAGCCTGAAAGCTAACACAAATATTTTGTTCTGATTGAAACTGTGTAACTGATTCTTCTATTCAACCCATCTCCATCAGAGACGAGCTTCAGTCCCGCCTCCATCAGAGGCTGCAGCAGCTTCCAGCAGAAGCATCTCTATTCACCCCATCTCCATCAGAGACATGCTTCAGTCCTGCCTTCATCAGAAGCCGCAACAGCTTCCAGCAGAAGCATCTATTTTTCTATATATATATATATATAAATAAAATTGTCTCCTGCCAATGACTACGTTTACATGCATGTGAATAATGCGATTTATTTCCTATAATCAGAGTAATGCGATTTATTTCCTATAATTAAGAGGACTTAATCGCATTGTGATGTTTACATGTCAAGAGCAAGTTTCACTCCTGTTTATTTCCAACGTTTATTTTCTATTTCCATATTCTTATTCGCTAAGAATTGTGGTTAATTTTCTACTGCCTTAACCACATATCCCACTGCATAGGACAAATTATGGACTCAGAAAGAGCGCAAATGTACATTACCAAACCACCATCTAATGAAAGACACTTACATTTTTATTCCATGCTGTCCAGTAGCCATTATCTGAAAACGCACCCAATGTCTCAATGTAAATGCACCCAATGTCTCTATTTTGTCTGCTGAATTGTCATCCTACCCTGATCCTAATTTCTCTCAATATCTGTTATCAGGTCTGTCTCAAGAATTCCATCCCGGTGTTTCCTGCATTCCCACCCAGTCCCAAATTTGCCCCTACGTGGATACTGTAATCAAGAAAGAATTAGACTTCACATTTTTGATCGGCCCTTTCCCTTCAATGTATTTCGGGTCAGCCCCATCGTCATTGCAACCCGAAAATACTAGGCGCTCAAAAAAAAAAAAATGTATAAATTCCCCAGCCAATGTTTCTATTTTGTCTGCTAATCATAGATCTCTCCTCCCCGCACAGTTCCCCCATCCCAGCATAAACAGCTTCATTCCCCTCGAAGAATTCTCCCTTCAATATCATAATGTTGACCCAAGCAATCGAAATCATAAAAAAGTAGGCAGAGACGCATGGCTCGAAAAGTTAACATCACCTCTGCCTTCAAAATCATGCCCATTCACCCCGATTTCTGGCATCTCTTCGGTATACAGTGGCGGAACCTATTCTATTTCGCCGTTCGCTAAACCTTCGGATGCAAAAGCAGTCCCAAAATATTCGACTTGCTCTCCGAAGCAATCTGCTGAATCTTGTCAAATAACTACAAGATCCACCACCTCATCCACTAACTCAACCACTTCCTAGTCATTTCGCCTTCCCATGCCCCTCCCGCCGCAGACCTGTCAATAGTCCTCAAAGTTTTCAACCACCTCGGCATTCCCATTGCCCATGAAAAAACTCTAGGCCCCAGTACACGTGTCGAATTTCAAGGCATCAATCTCGACTCACAAAAGTTCTAAGCCTCCCTCCCAAAAGAGAAATTGGACAGAATCATCACGATTTCTACCAATATCCTAGCCCAACCTAAGTGCCCAAACGCAAACTCCTGTCTATTTTGGGGAACTTTGCATGCGTATCATCCCCCAAGGCCGCCCTTTCATTTCCCATCTGCTAAACCTATCCTCCTCCGTCCCTTCCCTCAAAGATACCCTAACCAACCCTTGTCCACGAGAACTCCAGCTCTGGATTTCTTTCCTTTCTCAGTGGAATGGTCATTCTTTCTTTACAAAGACTGTCTGGCCGACCCCGTAGACATCCAGCTGTTCACAGACACTGCTGCCTCGCTAGGCTTCCGAGGCTTCTATCGCAACCGATGGTTCGCCTCCTCATGGCCCCCAGAACTAGCAGAAGTCCCGCCCCACCAAGTTTCAACAGCCCTGTACGAACTACACCCATAGTTGTTGTTGCCGCCCTCTGGGGCAAAGAATGGCCTGCATCTTGCATTCTAGTTCATTGCGACAATGAAGCGACAGTCCACTGCATAAACAAACACAGATTCCACTCCCCAGCCATCATGCCCTTGCTCAGACGCCTTGCCTGGATTTCTGCCATCAATCAATTTGTCATTACTGCTAAGCATATTCCTGGTAAAGACAATACCATTGCTGACTCCCCCTCTCGATTTCTGTTACAGAAATTCAGGACACTGGCGCCAGATGCCGACCCCCTACCAACCTCATTGTCTCTTGTTTCGCAACTGATATTCCCCTAACTCACCCATTAAGACCGCTTTACGATCATTCTCTCAATGCTATGATCCAAGCAGTCGCCCCCAGAACCCTACAGTCCTACCTCACAGCCTGGAAAGCTTTCAAAACATTCCACACTTGCTACAACCTTCCCAGATTTTCCCTACTATCTATCACCTCCATCTCGTACCTCAATTCCCTCAGGTACCTCCAGGCCAGTTCCATTAAAGGCTACCTCAGTGGAATGCAATTCTTCCACAAATTATTACACGGCTCCATTTCCCCTGCTATCTCCAATGCCCAAACCAGCCTCATTATTAAAGGTTTCCAAAGAGAAAACCCTTCCCGCCCCGACCAGAGGCTTCCTATAACTATGGAGATCTTAACTCGCTGCAT
>JAUCMT010000032.1:14086067-14110247 GCA_032357475.1 Enteromius thamalakanensis
AAACAGACCGAAGCAAGCAAAAAGACGCTTCGAACGCACTCACTTTTAGCAGAAAACTTGTTTTCCTTTTTTGTTTTTCCTGACTTCTTCATGCAGTTTTCACAGATGAAACTGTTACAGGAAGGAAAGACAAATAAAGCAGCTGTAGGATCATGTCATGCTAAACTCTTCAGGGGAATGGTGGGATAAGACGCTTACCCTGATGGCCAGATGACGTCGTAATGTAGTGAAGATCATAAAGTTATCATTTCTGGCTTAGTATTTATTTTTAAATGACGGCTCAAATAAATGAAATCTGTTGACTCAAATGTATTAATGTGATATTTGGTGAAATAAGTCACAGTTACTTACAGAAACACACTGTCACAGTAAATGGGGTGAGTTTTGACATGAGCTGCTGCTGTTTACTGACACAGACTGAAAAATACTATCATTTTAAATCTGAAAAACTATCTGAAGCACAGGATCTAAATACAAATCCTGGTTATTGTAGTTTTGCATTTGTCTTGTGCTACATCCATACATTCAGACACATTTCCTGAAGTTGTGTTGTTTGAACAACATGGTTTTATTGTGTTCATGTATTTTCTCAACAGCTGTAACAAAAATATGATAACACTGATTTATATTATATCTATATATATATATTGAGGAGAGCATTTTTTTAAAAATGGTTCTGCTGTTATTTAGTTTGAAATCATCATATACTCTAATCCTAACTTAACCATTAGCTCCTTCAGTCATTAGAATTCAGATTTTATAAACATGATCAGTTTTATACTTTATATTTACACCTAAAGCTTGAGAAACAGACTTCTGTGTTTATGACACAGATAACATTATTCCAGCAAGAAATAAACCATTTAAGGTTTTTTTAATTATTAACCCTTGTGCTTCAGTAGATTTTGTTTGGGTGCAGTACTCATTTACCCCTTTAGATGTCAGCAAAACTACTGCTGCACACATCTTTCTCAAATATGACAAGAACACACATCTGCGTCAAAATATATACAGCTGGCTAAAACAGGCAAAAAAAGGACATAAATGCCCAAAAGATTAAGAATTAGATACTAAAAAACAATAAATGAATAAAGACTTGCATATTAAGCACTACTAAAATACTATTTTAAAGGGCTGAATAAAAGATAATACAGTGCTCTTCCATCAGGAGATAAACTTTCAGAGATGTGTGAACACTTTCATCATCACTGAATAAATCCAGAAGATTTAGACAAAGACAGAACCTACATTTAGTTACATGAACTATTATTATGACACTTATTCATTTCTTATAATGATGGGGAATATTCCGAGGTGAAAGAGAGTAAAACTAAATTATTTATTAGACAAATAATAATTCAAGAAACACAAGTGAAGAACTGAGACACCAACAACACATTCAACAATGAACAAGACCAACAAAGATCACAGCAAACAGAAACAAGAACAGATTAACAACAAGATACACCTGAAACAATCAGAACTAATCAACAAGAAAATCTACAAACAGAACAAGAAACAGGAAGAAAACAGGACTGAAAGCAATGTAAAAGTCCTAATAACAGAAACACAAGAGACATGAACCTTATATATAACAGTTCTTTAAGGAGCTTGGCAGTAAATATCTGTCTGTGTATCTTAAAAACAAGAGAAACATTAAAAAAGACACAGACATTCAATGAAATACAAAAACAATGAGGAATCAAATTAATAATAATAAAAAACTAAACATAATATAAACATAACTGTTCTGTGAAAATACAGTGAAAACATTTCTCAACAAACAGAAGAAGGAGCAGCATCTTCATCATCTTCATCATCTTTATTCATCATCTGCTCCAGATCTTAATATTATTCATGTTAAAGTAAAGCTGTGATCTTGTAAAGATATTTTAAGCAGTATTTATTTATAATCATTTATGAAGTAATTTCAGTCAATTAAGCAGAAGTCTTTAATATTTTAAGATCACAGCCTTGTGTGTCCAAATGTTAGACTGATGATGTAAATAATATTTAATATTTAAACCAACTCAGATTCCTCAGTTCCTTAAATCTGATCTGAGTTCAGTTCAAGTCCTGATCAAACACAGATCTGTGATTTCAGTGATTAGCTTTTGTTTGATTAGACTTAAATTGTGCAGCACTTATGGTTTTCAGAAAACTCAAGATTAAAAATCATTAACTTTCATCAACAGAAAGTTCAAATGAGCCTCGACTATTCAAACTCCAGCTGTCAAAATACAAACTCCCAGAATCCTTTGAGGCTCAGTCTATCTGTAGAGTGTCTGTGATACTTACCAGCAACTTCATAGCAGCACTCTACCAACCATCCAAACCAACCTAGCAACCATCCTGGGTACCCTAGCAACGACACACCAACACCACAGTAACTGCCCCAATAACCTAGCAAATGCATAGCAACATCTTAACAATCACTCTAGGTACCCTAGAAACCTACCTGGGTACCTAAGCAACTGTATAGCAACATCTTAGCAATCACCGCTGTATCCTAGAAAAAACATGGCAACTCCTTAGCAACCATCCAGTAGCTCCTAAGCAACAGCCCTGAGTACCCTAGCGACTGCATCTATCTATTTTTATAGACTGTATTGTCTTCAAAACATTCAGAGTTAATTTCAAACTGAAAAACACACACACTTTAATGTTAATCTTTTTAAAACATTTAAAACTTTCAGGCCTGTTTTCTGAAGTAATCTTCAAATCTAGTTCTTGCTGTTTTTATTGTGTTTTCTTTTACTTGAGCTGATTGTGTAAATGCACTGATATCATCAGTAATCATCATCATCACCATCATCATCATCATCAGTAATCATCACAGATGATCAGGGGTGTGGAGTTATTATTACCCCAATATCCCAAACAAACAAATGGATAGAGTTTCTTATTAAAAGACTGATCAGTGTAAGAGTAGATATGAGAGCTGGACTCTACATCCCAAAACATGACGAGACCCTTCACATAATCCACAAACACACCGACCCTCCGAGGAGCCACACTCAGAGAAAGAGAGTAATTATAAGAACCACAAGCTTGATATTTCCCATCGCTCCGTCTCATGATCCAGTATCCATTCTCAGGTCTCAGCCAGGTTGTGCTCTTGTTCACAGATTTTCTGACCACTCCTAAATCCCACTCTGTTTGTCCCTTCACCTGCACCTCAAAGTAGAAACATCTCGAGGAGAATCCCTCCTTACCAACAACACCAAGACAATTAATAAATCTGTCTTTTCTTTTAATCATTTGTGTGTTTCCAGATCTCACTTGTTTTCCATCATCAGACACGATGAGACATCGATGAGCCGTATCAGCATCCAGAATCACATTCACTGTGGAAAATATTACAAATTCAGCTTCACAGACGAATGCATAATAAAGATCATGACTAATATATATATATATATAAAATCAGTGCTTTACAACACAAACAAAAATAAATATACATGATTAGATAAAAAATAAATGTAATGTTTAATGTACATTATAATATCATTGTATTCAATTTGTTGTTTATTTTTTGAATTCTCTCATGATGTTTTTTTTTTGTTCTTGTTTTGTCTTGTTTTTAGTTATATGTGTAATATAATATTATAATTATTCCATGAAACTTTAATTAAAACAAATGATTTTGTTTTTTTTACTCACCCTTGTGTGTTCTTAAATGTGTGAGAGCTGAAAACAGAAAGTATGAAGTTATTAAGACTTCATAACACAATTAATCTTTAGATCAATGATAGGATCAATCATTTCAATCACTGCTTGAAGACTCACTAATCCAAGAACATCTTACAGAGTTCTATCTTTTAAATAAATATAAATAATGCATATTGTAACAATCAGCTGGATGTGCCAGCACAGCTCGGGATGTTGTCTCATTCTAACATGGCGGGTGTGACGTCACCTATTCTAGCAACTCCTATTCCGCAAGTGATGGGTTCCGACGCCATTTCACAGTGAGAGGGGCTGTGTGGCTTCCGGCCGGTCTCTGTGTCACAGCCGAGAAACCGGTCATTCATGTTGGCGGTCTTGGACCCGCAAATGGCAGGTTGTGGCTCCGTAGCACAACAAGAGGGGTCGTGTTCGGTCCAACCGGTACCAGTCTTTACAGCGTGCTGCTTCCTGCCCAATGGGTTCAGGTTTTCCAGCTCGAGGAGCTGTCACACGTCTTAGCGATCCCCGAAATGCTAGTGACGGGTTCTGACACCATTTCAAAGCAAGAGGGGCTGTGTGTTCAGTCTGGTTCGGTTATACAGCCAGGAGTGCTGTTTCCTGTCAAGTCGGTCACAGTAACACAGCCAGAGTGTTGTGTTTGCCCTCTGGCACTTATATATATACTCTTAAAAAACACAATACTACGACGTAGTTTCAGTGGTTGTCTTTACTCTGACATCTTCACTTCCTTGTCACAACTCTCGTACACTCGTGGTCTTGCGATTGCGATGACTTAGTCACCGCTACCCCAGTGGTTCCATGCATACTGGCCTCCGCAGAGGTCAAAATTTCAGCTATTTCCTTCTCGTCTCCACAGAGACCTAACTATCCGCTACCTCACAGAGACATAACAACCACCTCCGCAGAGGTCAATCCATAGCTTCTCCCATCCCGTCTCCACTGAGATTTAGCTATCGCTACATCATAGAGGTTCCATCCAAACTCACCTCCGCAGAGGTAAAATCCAGCTATTTGCTTCCTGTCTCCGCAGAGACCCAACTATCCGCTACCTCACTAAGGCTAATCACAGCCACCTCCGCAGAGATTATTCCACAGCTACTCTCATCACCTCTCCACAGAAGATTAGCCATCGCTACTTCAAAGAGGCTCACCCACACTCACCTCCGCAGAGGTCAATCCATAGCCACTCTTTTCCCGTCTCCACAGAAACCTAGCTACCGCTACCTCACAGCGGTTCATTCATGTCCACCTCCACAGAGGTTAATCCCCAGCTACTCCCATCCCGTCTCCGCAGAGACCTAGCAACCTTTACCTTTGCAAAGGTTCATTTACCTTCATCAGCAGAGGTTAATTCCCAGCTATCTCTTCCCCTGTCCCCGCAGAGACCCAACAGCCACTACCTTTGCAAAAGTTTACCATTCCCACCTCTGCAGAGGTTAAATCCCAGCTGCCTCCTTCCCGTCTCCACAGAGACTTTAGCTACCTCCGCAGAAATTCATTCATACCCACCTCCGCAGAGGTTAAATCCTAGCTACCTCCTTCCTGTCTCCACAAAGACCTAGCTACCTCCGCAGAGGCTTCCAGCCACCTAATCCCTCACCTCCGCACTAGATCCGCAACCACTACCTCCGCAGAGGCCTTACTAACCTTCTTTCGTCCAGCACTCCTCCCTATTGCCCTTTTTGGGGGCCGCATATTGGCTGCTGTCCTCTCTATGCTCTTTTAGGGGGCAGCCGGAGTTCGAGCCAGACGCCGAGCCCTTACCCTCGCTAGGATTCTAATCGCTAGGGTTCGAGCCCGTCGTTCTCCCGGCCCGCTCCCTGGACAGCACGCCAAATCACTTTGACGCTTATCAATATTATATGAGGAAGCGTGAACACTTGAAACATCAAGTGCCACTTCATAATTGCTTTTATTTTTTAGACATTTGGAAATGTGTTTATTTTCTGTATTTAAAAATTACTACAGGATCTTAAACATCACAGAACAAGAATAGTTTGTGATTAGATTGAAGCGAAACTGAACATCCGGACAGAGTCTGCTACCTCAAACAAATCCTGAGGTAACTCATTTTGAAATTATGAATTCTTTCACTTATCTTTTGTTTATTTTTCTCCCCTTTTTAAATAGAAGTCATAGCTGGTTAATTTTACGAAAGGTAAGGGTGGAGTCCAAAGCTTGGGAGTAAAATGGAAGCTGATGCACTTCTAGTTTTTGGTTTTTCATGAGATTCATGAGCAAGTCAGTTGAGGTTGGGCAGTTTTAACAGCACTGACATAAAAAATGACAAGCATTTGCCTCCATTAAGTAACAAAGTACCTGAATTAGTTATGTGACTGCGGTCTGGATGAGATTGTATTGCTGCAAGATTTGATTTATCTATTCTACAACTCCTTCCAAGGAGAGAAATAAGTAGACAGCAGCAAAAGAAGAGGATACAAGAATACTGCAGAGCCAGAAAGAAAAACGGAGAGGAGGGGACCAACACTAAGTGACTAAATTCATTTTAAGCAGTTTAGAGGAAAAAGTTCATTGTTAATTGTAACTAGAATTTGTTGACCAAAACAATGGTTGGATATATTCTGTATTTCATAAAGTAAAAATGTAGCAAGAACGGCTCTATGAAATTCCGCTTGTTTATATTTGATAAAGTTCTTTGTTGTTTTCTACCTCAAATGAGGATAATCATTTTTTATAAAATTCTCACTGTTTAAGTATGATAAAGCTTAGATGATAATGTTGAACACGTGCCTTTCTTTCTTGCCTACACGTCAAGTTTATTTTTGCTTTAAAACATATAATTAACGTGTGCTTCATGACTCCAGTGTATAGTCTGCATCCCTGACCTACAAGTGACCCTTCTTTCACTCACCTTTTGTTACTAAAACCTTTGAAGTCTCATAGACTCTCATTACGGACACAGAATCACTATTCTTGACTCTGATTGACTGACAGTGTGGAAATACCTTGCAGTCACTTATAGCTCTAAGGCTTTAAGAGGACAATGTATGTGTGTACACACTGTATATGTGTGAGATCTGCAAGGCTGTCACACTCCCCTCTCTCATCTTTTTCCTCGGGTCAAGAGAGCTGGCTGTCATCTCTCCAGGAGAAAGCGTAAGATGTAAAGTAACTATAGAATGAGAAGTGAAAGACCCTTCAAAGACACACTCAACAGCGGGAGGCTAATTTTGGTAAGTTATAATACAGGCTCATTACCTTCTCCGTCAGTCAGCTTGAAAAAAAAAGCCTGTGTGCCCTGTTTCAGGTGCTCAAATAGAAGCCTGACATCCATCTGACATGCTAATATTAAAACTGATCAAATACTTCCACGTTGGCAAGAGGGATTTATACTCAATAGCGGATAAAATCTCAGATCATTTGCTTTCTGACCAGCATGATGGCTTTTACAAAGCTGTCTCCCAGTGCTGCAATGACTGCTTGTATTAAAATAGCACCATCTGACAAACAAGGTGGTCTACAGGAAGAACAACAGAATCATGTCTGACATTTCAGTTTGGTTTTAACCTTTTTGCACCTCAATGGCAATCTCTTCATTCCATATATAGCCGCATATTGTTTTCAACTTCTTTTAGGAATTCATTGAAGCTTTATTGCATAGCTGCTAAAAAATTTGCATGGCCAACCTTCAGACCAAAAGTCTGTCTAATCTCCCCCAAAAGACCTTGGAACGGCTTGACCCACTTTCTCTGGGGATCATCCTGTTTGAGAATTTCAGTCGGCTTCTGTTCCGGTTTTAGTTTTGTTGTTGGGGATGATTCTGGGTTGATCAGTTATGACCTTATCAAAAGATAAACAACACAAAATCAGAACTGTATGTAATAGGTATGTTTTACATACTGCAATCAGTCAGCGATACAGAGACTGGGTAAGCTGGAATAATTAGCATCACCCATGATTAAAAATAAATAATAATAAAAAAAGAATCATAAGGAAAGTAATTACTTTAAAGGATGGACATTTTGAGACATATTGGATCTGATCAGATTTAAAACACTTCAAAAGGTGGTCTAAAATGCATTCCAGATGGAACTGGTAAAGTGTAAATGCATCTGGTTGTTGAATAACATATTAATTAATTAGCGCTACTGAAACACACATCTCCACAGATATGACCCACCGTAAATGAAAGTCTCACAGCAAGTAAAACGACAACAAATTAAATAAATAAAGTTACAAGTGCATGCCTGCTTACAGAAGCAGTGCAGATGTGTAAGCATGGCTCAAAAGCTAGAAAAGCTAGCATTAGAAAAAGTTAATGCAACACTAAAGACTGGAATAGCCTAATGAGCTGCTAAAACAGCTTTGCCATAGCTTTTGCCATAGTCCCCCCCCATAGTCTGTATAATGGTCAGTATAGGGAACTATACCCCATCGTAACTATACATTGATGGCCTAATACACAAAACGAGCAGTTTGTGTGAAGAAACTTGTGTGTGTACACTAGCATGTTCAAATGACCTGAGGGCGCGCACGCATCCAGAGCGTGATGTCTGCGTGCTCTGGCGTAGTCTGGGCCATAAGCGATTTCGTGCGTGTATCAGTGTTGCCAGATTGGACAATTTGTTTGCAAAATTTGGGGGGGATTGAGGTCATTTGGGCGATTTTCAAACACATTAATAATATTGACTAATTGTGTAAAGTTTTGCTTAAGGTTCAATATACACTTAAAAGACTTCCTAGTTCTGTGTGAAATTACAGAGTGAAAGGTAAGCGCACTAAATAGTTATTTTTTTAATTATTATGTCAGATTATCATGCATTATGCATCAATGCATTATATTTTTGTCATGGTGTATGCACGATTACTATATTGGATATTTTTTTGCATTAAAATTCTGATTGTTGACATTGAAAATGATGCAGTTTTTTCGAGGGCACCGTTTTTTTTTTATTGCCATTTTGACAGTGTCTGCTGCTTGCATATTTTTCATATTTGGTAGGCTAATTCTCTTTAATCTATTTTCTCAGATTTATCTAGCATTATGTTTATATTGTTTTGTCATCATAATTTTGTTTTATGGAGTTAAAAATGGTGCTTATCTACCTTGATTTGCATTAAATCACATTATATTGTAGAAGAAATTTGGGCAGTTTTTGGGCGGGTATTTGTGAGCTTTTAGGCTGGAAATCGTCAATCCAATCTGGCAACACTTGCGTGTATATGTCACTCATTGTTTAAACAGAGACTTTGACTTTAAAATCTCAAAATTGGATTGAATGAAAAAGGGGTGGGAGAATGAAAGGACCATAGGCGGCAGGCTCATCATCAGAGACTTCAGCATAGAGATCAACAGAAGACCACCCTGCCCTAGTGGCACAAGGAATAGAGATGGGAACATGCATACAAACACAAAAAAACAAGCTTCTACATCATTGAAATGTTACAGGTCTGTCTGTACTGCCACAATTAAATTAGGCCTTGAACAGTTTCCCATGCTGTGTCCCTTAGGCACAAATACATAACCGCACACAAACAGTCTGGAAAACCTCCTAACGAGAGCCCCTAGAGATGTCAGAGGCGCTAAGACACAGACGCATACATATAAATATGAATGTACCCAAAAACGCCCTGGTAGACACACATGCTGTCGTACTAATGCAGTGTGCTGCCTGTCCCTCATTTGCTTCTTTCTTTAGTCTCTAGGCCTGACACACAGACACACAGGCCAGTCTCACTTTATCTTCTGGCCTTTAAACAAGTGTGTGTGTGTGTGTGTGTGTTTGAGGTGTGTCGAGGTGACAGGTTAGGCAGCTCTTGACATCTTCAGAGGCTCTCCACCCTTGGAAATTGACGAACAGATCCTGTCACACATCATCCACACTCAGATGAGACCCTCACCCCCTTTCTGCAAACTGTCCTCATAACATAAATCAGTTGGGGGTACATACAAAGTCCAAATACTGATTTTATTTTTACAATAAACAAAGCCTCTTTTGCTCATAAAAATACCAATCCAGTCACAAATACAGTAAAACAATAATAGTGTGACTCATAATATTGTGAAATATTCATGAAAAATAAAATTACTTTTCTATTTTAATATATTTTAAAATTTGTAATTTATTCCTGTGATGGCAAAGCTTAATTTTCAATTTTCAGTGTCACATGAAGAAATCATTCTATTCTAATATTCTGATTTATAATATACTGTATAGAAAATAATTATTTAAATTCTGATAAAATACTACAATTTGTTTTAGCAAATAAATGCAGCCTAGGTGTGGAAAAAACATTATATTTATATATATTTTGACTGGTAGTAACTGGTAATAATTTACAATAATGCAACAATAACTTAAAATAATAAAATAACCAAATAAATAATTAATAATACTAATAATGACTTTCAATAAAATTTCTCTCGTTTCCCTTCCCCCTTCTCTTTCCCCCGTTTCTCTCTCTTTCTGCTCATCCACACACACATCACCTCCGTCCCAATTTATGGGGTTTGATGTCTTCAAATAAGGCTTGATAAAAAGGTCTGAGCATAGCAAAGGGAGCAGCCTGTAGCTATTACCTTTGTCTGGTTCTCTTTGCAGATTCACCCAGTGCCTCAGGAAGGACCTCTGTGCTTTAATGAGGATCATGGGCCGCAAAGTAGTTCAGACAGAACAGTTCTACCATCTCCCATTACTACAGAACAAGAAACCTGGTGCAAATCTACACCTCAGTGGGCTTACATGTGAACTCTGTGTTTTGTAATCTAAGATTAATCAGTGATGTGATAATTGTACGTAATGGGCAGATTAAATAGATAATTCATTAGATAACTAACATTTAATGTACACCAGGAAAACCACAGGATAAAGGCTACTAAATACATAAATTATATGAATGTGTTACTTTGCTTCTGGCTGGCTGCAGATGGTCTTTTTAGATTAACCAGGGCTAAATAATTAAATAATACAAAATAATTAATAATTAAACTTTTTATCACAGTGAGGAAAACTTTGTATGCATGTGGTTTTCGTTACAGATGCTCTCTGTACATTTGAGTGCAAGCTAGTCTTTCCTGTTTGCAAAACAACAAGCACGGCATGAGACATGACGTCTAATTTGCGAGAATGGCTCTTATGAACCAGTTCAAAAAGCAGAGCTTCATTAGTTAGTGGCTTGCCTAAGTGACTCACAGCTGTTACTGAGTTCAGCTGACTCTCTGAACCGCAAAAGTGATCGCAGAGAGAAAAGATTTACATCAATTTAATTAAGGATACATAGTTTACAGAGTTTTATTATAATGAATAGTAAAAAAATTGAATTTTTTTTTTCTGTAATGCAATACAAATCCATTTGTCATATTCTGTTCTGCCTAGAATTTGCTGCAATCCTGTCCGTTTGACCTGTCTCCTCTGTTGATGTACGAGATGAAGAGATGCAGTATTGAAGTGTCTGTAGTGTGCGACTCAGGCCGAGGGTCTGTCTGAAGGGTACGACAGGACTAATCAGCAGACGTAGCCACTGAAGCGACCCGTTTGTTTCTCTTTGAAATACACATTCTGCTAATTGTTTATAGTCGTTAATCAAATTAGTGCACTGCTGACTTGAGAAGGAAGAGGGGATGTGCATGTGTATAATCAGAAAAGATTACTCTCAGTCATTCTCACTGTTTTACAAAAAAAGAGGACAAATTCAACAGTCAATCCGATCAGTGAGCAAACAGCATTTGGCTACACATGGCAAAGTAATATTAATTGTGAAAAGCTGAATGATTATTTGTCACTAAATAAATGTGATCATATTCTCACAGTACCTTAAGGAAAATTAAACTGAACCAATAAAGGAAAAGTTAACTCGTATAAAAATTTGCTGAAAATACTCACCTTGTAGGCCCATTGAAGATCTCTAATATGAGTTTTATCACTTGCTCACCAATGGATCCTCTGCAGTGAATGGGTGCCGTCAGAATGAGTGTTCAAACTGCTGCTAAAACCAGCACAATAGTCCACTAGTTCATTAAAATGTTTTATTTTAAACCACTTCTGGACAAAATACAAGTCTGTTATCTCATCTATAATAACACTTCTTCTTCTTAGGTCACACTTCAAAGCGTATAAAAAAAATTAGAAAACATGTTTTTGTGTTATGGCTGACACAGAAAAAGCTAAAAATATTAGAAATGGTGCTACGGTGACACAAAGAGACACAGAAGAGAAGAACTGTTGAATAAAAGATGTTACTTTTATTTTCTTTATGTATAAAAAGTATTCTTGTCACTTCATAAAAGTATGATATTCTGATGATGTCTTTCATAATTTTCTTGACCAGGACAGTGTTTAGGCAATTGGACAGTCAAAAGCCTCCTGGTTGTCATCCAAAATATCTTAAATTGTGTGAAGATGAACAAAGGTTTTACGGGTTTGAGTAAAAATGAGTGGAGTAACCTTTTAAAATGAATGATATTTTAACTGACAATTACAATCATGTATGTCTTATTGCAAACATAATTATACCCGCCCTGGACTAAGGAGTAGGTTTAAACACAGAGGAGCTTACAGGAGCCCCTTTAAAACATGACCCAAATGCTCAGTTATTCCCCCTGATGCTCGAAATGTACCTTATTCTTGCCTGAGATTGTATCTTTCTCTGACTCAGTCGCTTAAACTGGGCTCATGTTTGAAGTGAGTGTATTTTGAGCTTTGAGTGGTTCTGTTTCAAACCAGACATCACACAGTCCTGCCCTGAGGAAAACTAACAAAGCAACTGCCAAGACAACAGACTTTTCAGATATACACACAAACAATACACTCATACATACACCTCACACTCAAAAAGAGGTCAAGAGAAAGGAGTAACTGATACTAACAGCGAGGGTATAGTGGAAGTTTTGAGAGGGGATATATACTGTATGTATGTGTGTCAGATCTAATGAAGATTTTTGGGTGACTTGGTTATTAAAATCATGATATTTTCCCCCAGCATCTATGAAAAATATTTTGACCGATTTATTTAGTTTCATATAATTAAAACAATAATAAACAACACTTTTTTAAATTCCAGATACTGAACAGACTCAAAAAATGTACCGAAAAGGCCTTAGAACAGGATCCTTAAAATTCGGACAATAATAAAAATTCTTGTTAAACATTTGGTTTCATCCAAAATCATTGTATTTACAGCCCTATTGGTAATAGGGCTCTGATACATAGCCTTTGGTGTAGTGTTTTCCATTTACTGATGATTTGATATGTGTGGCATTATCTTCCATGAGACCTTGAGCGGAGACTATAAATATCACTAACTGACCTCTTGTGCTTTTGGCTGTGCGCTTTTGTTTTTATTTGTGTGTGAATCCTGTAGAGTCCAACAAAAGCAACACTTCTGCTAAAAGCTGCTTGATTAATCTGAACCTGGATTGCCCCCCGGGGTGCAGTCTGACCAGAAGCATCTGTCCTGTGCTCGACATGGCATATTCCAAATTCAGATACCTGTTTATCTTTCAACAAACCCTATAATGATTTCTTAAGTCCCGTACAAGAGAATGAGATGCTTTCAACTAAAGCCTGAGTCATCTGGCTTGTGTCTCATCTCTGTTTCGATCCCGCTGTGTTCCTGTTATGATGGAAGGGCAAGGTCACATAGACCTGCCGTTTCAGGGAGCAGGTCACAACTACTCTATTTACATAACAGTCACAACACTCTGATGCTTATGTGTGTGTGCATGTATGTTCAGATTGTTCTTATTTGTCTGTGTGGGTATGTTGGTGCATTTTTATGTATGCACAGCTGTGAATGCGTGTGTACTTCATGGACAAATTTGTCACCAGAAGTCAGGTAAATATGACAAAAAATCCCTTTGGGGATGTCCTCATTTGCAAAAATATTTCTTTTTTTTAAATGCAGTTTTGTTTAGAGCATGCTGTAGGGTTTAGGTTAGGTGGTAATTATATTACGCTTTACATTACAACAATGGTATATCCTTAATTTAGATAGCAAGTATATGTGTGTGTGTAAAGTAGGTCTGTATATGCTGAGTGAATCTCACAGGATTTTAGCTGGTGTGATTATATTTCTAATCATACATCATGCCTGCAGGCACTTGTCTATGTACGCTTCACAGATACGTGTTTAGGAACATTCCCCATATGTGTCTGTTTGTGCATATGTATGTATATACTGTATGTGTATCCCAGTGAGGAACATGCCTGTCCTGGTTTCCTGCTTCAGGCCCGGCTGCATTGATTGGACAGAAAGTGCTGATCCGGCAGAGTAGCTCGAAGTACGACTCACCCTGACCCACTGAAGCTGAAAACATGCACAGAAGACAGACCAACATTTACAACACTTTACTTACTCCAGCATCCTTCCCTCTCTCTCTCTCTCTCTCTCTCTCTCTCTCTCTCTCTCTCTCTCTCTTATGTTACTGCATTGCACTGCAATGCACATCTGAACAGTGCTGTTTTAACCTCATCAGCAAACTCCTTTACACTACACTTAACAGAACTAAATTGAACTAAATTTAAAGTATTGGGACTTAACTGGCAGAACTGAATTCATTTAAACAAAACTGAATGAAATCAAAGGTGTGATTTGAAGAAATCTGTAAAGATCTGAGTTGAATTTAACTATCTAAACAGTTAAATTGTACTAAACTAAACATAATAAACTGAATTTATTTACATAGAATAAAAATGCAAATACTTAAGCCAAAGGAGACAGAACTGAAGTGAATTAAAGTGAAATGAACAGTATTAAAGCGCTAAACAGAAAAATGAAGAAACTGACAGAACTGAATTCTAAACAATAACATTTAATCTGAAAAGAATTCAACTAATTTTAATGAAATATGAAAGAACTTAAATATGAATTTATACTAAAATAGTGATTTTTTGCAAAACAAAATGGTGCTGAAATCTCCCAAACAAAACCCATCTGAATTTGATTACTTGAGTAAAATAGAATGGAATTATACCAAATTATTTAAAAGGACAGGAATGAATTGAATCATATAAATAGAACTGGGCTGCATTTCCCAAAAGTACTGTAAGCGTAAGTAGATCGTAATCATTAGCATCAATGGTCTCTATGATCTACTTATGCTTATGATGCTTTTGGGAAACGTAGTCTTTGCCCCTTAGTGAGCTGTACTGAACTATATAAAGGTATGGAACAATTTAGCTACTTGATAAGTGATATGTGCTGAAATATACTGAACAGAAAGGACCAGCTGCATTTCCCAAATACATATGGCTAAGTAATTCGTAGAGTTGTAAATAGAACTGAACATACTGCTATCAAGGCAAGGCCATCATACAGTAAGTACTGAGAGACATGAATTTTCAAATGAGACGTAGAGCATTGAGCAGCGGTAATCAGGAGGAAGCATTGCGTTTAGCAGCACACACTGTCTTCAGGAGTCAGTTTACGTCTTCACGCTCTCTTATAGCCTACTCAAAAAGAAGAAACAGAACAGATCAGCTTCGAATAATTCCAGCAGTGTCCTCTCCCTCTCCCTCCCCATACTGCATGTCTATAAAGAAGGGTGTAATTTATAACCTCTCTCTCTGCTCTTCGTCTTGAGGTTATTGTGCTATATTTAATGCCTGTGTAATGATGAAGGCAGGTAGTCTAATCTTGGGTGAGAAAATGCCCTGGAGAGAGAGAGAGAGGGAAAGAGAGAGAACGAGATGAAGAAGAAAAAAGGCAAAGATAGAGAGGAAGAGAGGGTCTGGGAACAGATTGGAGAGTTAAGGATGAAGTTAATTCTTGCCCAATACAGGGTGTGAAATATATGTTATGTATAGTGTAATCATATTTTAAAATGGTGTGTCACTACAAAGCATTTTGTAAAGAAGCTGCTACTGTTGAGGAACTAACTTTAAAACTGTAATTGCTTGCCAAATCTGCAATTAAACTGAATTGCCTCATTAATATTGCATAAATATATTTTACAATACAGTACAATCAAAAGTTGCAGTTGTATCTATCTGTTTTACAGTGCATCTCATCCTCATGGACTATCAGATTTGCCAGTTCTTGCAGTGAGATGTTACTTTTCAACCAGGGCTTCTTGAACACTTCTGGGGGACACATAGTTACACATGGTTTACCACTGCAAGGGCGATCAGCTGTCCTTCTTACCTCAATCTTTCAAGCGTCTTTCTTTACGGACATTGCAGTGTTTGTTCTGGCTACATCTGACGTCCACATGCTTAGTGCAGCAAGACTCTCATGTTCATCCAGGTGAAAATTAACCTTTGGGATCCTTGAAATTATGTTTTTTAAAGTCAGTAGAAAGTTGTCTTTACTGCTGTAATAAAAGTTATTTAAAAAAACAGTTCACTTTTAGAGCATTTCCAGATAATTCACCCCCATGATTTCAATAGGGACCAACAGGTGGAAGGTGAAAGTTTAGTTACAATGCAGCTTCAAAGGACTCTCCAAAATCTCAGTCAGGCTCTTGTCTAGATAAACAATCAGTAACTTTCTCAAAAGAAAGATATATTATGTTGTTGTTTGTTTTTAACCACAAATGCTCATGTTTTGCTAGCTCTGTGAACTTCATGCTTAGTCATGTGGTCATGCAAAGGTCATGCGTAACACAGGAGGAAGTAGTACCTAACTCCATCTGATTTTCTCCTCCAACTTCAAAATTGTCCAGGATCCTCCTTTTATTTATTTAATTTTTCAAAAGGCGTTTGATTTAGTCTTTGCATGTTTGCCTTGTAAACACTGTGGCAGTACTTCCAGGCAGCAATTTGTACATATTTTATGAGGACCCTTATTCCTGGCCTGGGATCTTGTAGAGCCCATTAAAGCTGCTCTGAAACTGCAATTGGGACCTTCAGCCCTTTGATCCCCCATTGAAGTCCACCATCCAGATAAAACATAGATTTTTTTCCTCTACTACTTGTTTTAAATTGTTTACTGTCTATAATTTATAAGTGTCTAAAGGACTGTTCCACAGGTGCATGTGCAGTAATTGTTTATGGCTCATTAGGCAAGTATGAACAATATAGTTTAAACCCTTTTCAATACAGATCTGTAAAGCTTATTTGGATTTTACTATCTTTAAAATAAAGTTTTATTGAAGAGGGATGAGAGTTTATTAAAATTGAGATATATAAAATTATATACAACAATATATTACAAATAATAAAAGACACCAATTTTTATAACTGTGATTTTAATAATTAGGCTATTACAAAAGCTGTTGGAACAATGTAGATGACTGCAGTACTCAAAATGCATTACATTGTATTGGATTCAAGTATTCAAGGGTTATAATATTCCCTGAGGGAGATACAAGGAGCAAATTGACACTGACTGCTGTTCAGATCAGCTACAATGCTCAGTCTTCCCACTAACCTTTACCTCCAGTATTATTCTGTCACTGTTGATATGTATTGTACTCAGTTCCTGGAACAGTTCGGATGTTCCTCTTACTCTACAGTGTAAAGCTTAGCTAAGTCTGTTGTTAGGTAGGCTGATCCAACATCAGTGATTAAAAAGTATCATGTAACCAGAGCTGAGCTCTCCTTGAGGACATCAGTCAGGGTGCGCAGTTTATAGGATAGGTCTAAATCCCATTGTGAGGGAAAAAGAGGAGAAACTCATGTGCTTGCATGTGTTAAAGGAACAGTTCACCCAAAAATTAAAATTCTGTCATTTACTGAAAATTCCAAATCTGCGTTATGTTATTAAGGTATATTAACATCAAACGCCAATGACCAACATGTCAACAGCAGAAAGAACAAGGTCAAACGAATAAGTGAATTTCATTCTGTTTTTGTGTCAAATCGATTGCATAGCTTCAGAAGACCAGTAAATAGTGCTATATAATAGTTGTATGGAACACTTTTATGGTGCCTTTTTGAAGACGTGCTGATGCTGTCACTATGAGCAGTCAGTGATCATCTGCATTAAAGAGACTTTAATTTCTGGTTCTCATTGACATCCATAGTATGGAAAAAATCCTATGCAGGTCAGTAGGGACCAACTAAAGGTGAACTCTCCATTTTAGAATTCTCCTTTGTCTTTCATGGTACAGGTATAAATCAGATTAGATGCCATACTGAATTTCTCTTGAATAAAAATGAGGCTATTACAAAACTATTTTAAAAAAATCAGTTTTTTTTTCCTGGAAAGACATTTTGTCAGCTAAACAATTGGTATGCCATTAAACAACAGTACAGTCCATTGAACACAATGTACTTCTATCCCCCAGAACCCTGACTAAAGACTACAACAAAGGCAAGCCATTTTTGTTTGCATGACTCTTCTTTTTCATTTAATCATTTCTATGGTGATGATTATCAATGAATAACAGCTAAAATACAAATTTCCCCACATAAATCTAAATCATAAATCATAGCACTTTAAATATATCATAAGTTCATGCATACTCAGCTAAAATGTGCTTTTTTCAAGGGCTGAAGATACAGTTACTATAAATTGCTATATTGCAGATCTTTTTTTTTGGGACCGAAACAGTATGAGAATACAAGTTTGAAATGATTTGGGGGTGAAACATTTTTGGGTGTACTGTTCCTTTAAGTGGTAAAATGAAAGAAAAGGAAAAAATAAGAGGTAGAGAGAGAAGCGAGGAAGAAAAAGAGTGAGATAAAGAGTTAGAGATGGGAGATCGAAGAGCCAAACAATAGAGCCACAGGCGTGGAGACACCAGAGCGTCCAAATCCCATTGACTGTTCCATTCAGACGCCCTGTGCTTGTTCTCTCTCCCTCACACAAACACACACACAAGCGTTATCTCTCAGAGGACACACACTGTAAGTTTATACACACACCAAGTGTCTCAAAACAGCCTCTGGCTACCACTAACATGTGGATTTAGTCAAATTTCTGTCAACAGCCAAATCTTGATCCTTTCACTCAGGCAATTCATGAGATAGCCTGCATCTCATAATGGGAACGATAAAGGAAAGCCATGGAGAAGTGCTCAAATGGAGTTTAAACACCTAGGGATGTTTACTGTATTGGAAGGTTTAGCTAGTGGTATCCAGCAGAACTTACCTGATGAAGCTGCTTGATCAACTGGCTGGTTAAATAAGTTTGCTGCCAGCAAACCCAACTTAAGCTGGATTCTAGTTCATTCAAACTGGTCATTAGCTGCAACTGGTAGATACAGTAGGCAAACAATCCAGCTACTAACATATCATACACACATGAAGGTGTTTAACCATCTAATGATGATCTCTGACCATTTAAAGACTAGTTTAAAACCAGCAAATCATTTTCCAAAGCATCCATTTTAGTAGGATCATCTCAGTTTACATTCCTTTCTGTTACTTTAATTTGTAATTACTTGTATTTTGGTCATACAGTGCACTTTCAAGCTAAATCTTCGGCTTAACCATGACAAAATTCAAATGGTTAAACATTTAACCTCATGCGAGTTTCAGTTAAGTAGAGCTGTTTAAAAGCTGTCTTTTGTCCAATCGAAAATTAAACAATATTATAATTATTTTAGTTAAATCAACCAGCTAATGATGAGCTTGGACCAGCTCTAATGGAGCAGTTGAAGTGTGCTTTTACATTTGGTTTGGTTTTTGTCTAGTCCAAAACCGAGTTGGACTGATTCCCCTTTTCCTGACCAACTGTGTTCTGTGTTCATACTGTGTTTTTGGTCCTGTTTAGCCCTGTTGCTGGGTAAGGACTATGCAGGAGATGGCGAAATTGATGGATAATGTTGTGGGCTCCCTTGCTTTTGTACTTTTGTAAAATTAGGTTTTGTTTCCAAAGCACCAACACAAAATGGCACATGCATCTGCTTGTCACAAATAATGGAAAATTTCAAAAGAATGCGGCAGTCAGTTTCTTCTGAAGGTTTGGAGAAATGAGATTCTTTCTTTCAGTGTGTCAGTCAAGGGGACAGTTTGCGGGCATGCACCTGAATTCAGAAAACAGTATTCATATTATGCAAACGAACCAAGCACTGATATAAATACTACCAAAAAATGCTAGTGTGAAAACCTCTTAAGCTGGATTTTCTCAACTCCGTCGTTTGACTAAATTCAACAAGTGTTAAGGTTATTTTATTGCAATCACTTTAATTAGAATTTTTAATGAACACAATTCCGGTCTAACAGCGTCTAAACATGTATTTTTAAGCCTTCAAACCTGCAGAAATAACCTGAGTGGACACGGCACACACAGTCCCAGCACTTCACAATGCTCTCAGTCCCATATGCTGGAATGTGCTCTATTTAAAACGGCGAGAGTCAGTGTAAAAATGGACCTGCAGTGAGAGGAGATGCACGTTCCTGTAGCGGAGGAGAGTAAATAGGTCTTAGTCATTCTAAAGCCTCGCTAATGCAGCATCTCTGCCTCTCGCAACCACTGACTCACGCACATCAAAGGCTGTTGCGGGGCATTGCTCCGCCTTCTCGCCTGCTGAATATGCATGATGTGTTAATTCCTCAGCCACGTTAAATGTAAGGTCGAAACAAAAGCGCATGACCGGCCTGTCCCTGCACAAGTTCATCGCCGAGAGGCTGTGGTACGCTATAGGAAACACTCCCTTACACTCAATG
The DNA here is from genome assembly GCA_032357475.1 of Enteromius thamalakanensis. Classification (NCBI taxonomy): domain Eukaryota; kingdom Metazoa; phylum Chordata; class Actinopteri; order Cypriniformes; family Cyprinidae; genus Enteromius; species Enteromius thamalakanensis. The sequence goes on from JAUCMT010000032.1 coordinate 14,106,272, forward strand.
CTCAAACATGATAGTCATAAATGACTTAAAACTTCACTTTGAAGTGTTTACCATCTTACATTACTGCAACAGGCACAGAGGACAAGAATCAGAACATAATGGCTCTTCAGAAATGCTCCTTCAAGCCTAACATTAGACAACGATTGCACACAAGCACTTGGCCTATACACTCTAATGGGCAGAAGCCTCGGTTGGGCACAATTAAGGAACTGAACCGTCCCTCTCATACAGATATTCAAAAGGAGCCATTAAAAATGTACTGACTGTTCAGGCTAGAACACGCTTTCTCAGCTGCATGTCATCCAAACTGGGTCAACTTCCCTCCCTCCTCCCTCGTTTTCTCTTTCTCTCCCTCTCTTTCTTTCTCCATCCCTCCCACCGTTTCTCTCTCCATCCCACCCTTCCTCCACCTAGAGTCCTGAAAGCGCTATTCTCTGCCTGGGAATATTTGCCGTGCAACAGAGCAAGAGCATGCAACAAGAACTCTTACCGCTCTCAAAATAGACACCTCGTAGATACACAGACCTCATTATGAATGACTGAAAGGCCTCATGAATTATTTGAATCTCTCAGTGTCTGCCGGATAAGTCACATACTTCACTTTTATGTAAATAAGGATCGTTAAAGCACTCTAACATTGATGCTACCTGCATTTAATGACCTCTTCGGGGATGAATTCAGGGTTAACTACTATAAAACCTAAAGGTTAAATATTTAACCTCACTCTAATGTGAATTTCAGCTGTTAAAGCCTGAGGTGTGCTATTTACGCAACCGTTTTTTATCCACCGGAGCACTGATCGATTTAATAAATATTTAATCTTTTTTTTTTTTTAATCTAAATCAGATATGAATGTATTTACATTGAAATATGTTTTAAGTACGACATGCAAGCACAGAGCATAAAGATGATGCCTTTCACAATGTCTATTCTCATCAGAGGTAACACTCTCTCAAGTGGCTGCGCAACAGCTATAAAAAACCTCTCTCTCTCTTTGAGCGCCCGGCTGCTACTTGTAGCTACTGAAGTGTGTCTGAGCAAAGTTGCCTGCAGACATTGCTTTTCAAGACCTCCACCTACACCAGTATGAACATGCACACAATACTAGAGCAGCAAACCAACTCTATATTATGAATGCGTCACAAGGAACAGCATGCTTTATGTTACAGGTGTCATGTGTGCGCTGTTTGAAAGGGTAGCACACATATGGATTAGTATGTTTTTAAAATGACTAAAAAGACATAGGCTGCTTGAATAAAAACAGAGAGGAAATCGCTGGACTGGGAAACATATCTGAGTAAGAGAGGATGTGACAGACAGCTGAGGTACTAGGAATCTATATACTGTGCAGGATACATATGTCATCTATAGTACCTTGTTTTAAAGGTACTGGCTTTTCTGCAGATACATGGGCTGTTTCATTATGGGACCCATTGCATGGACTTCGCACGCTGTGTGAAGTTGATATTCTCAACTCAAAAACATCACACTTTTTACATTGGTTAAGCAATACCTTTGTTTGCTTCTATATTATAGACTACATATATTATTCAAATACAAATGTTTTTGAGCGCCTAATTACTGCACAACATGTAAGCAATATAACTCTGCGTCAGGGTTTATTTTGTGATAATGATAATCTCATTACACATTATCCCATTTATTGCACTGCTACTCACCATATAAGTAAATTCTCAGATTAAGTGCTGATGTGAGTTGAAATTATTTCATAATTAACCCAGTATTTTATCTTAAAGCTTCCACTTAGAAAACCAGTCAGCTGCAGCATACAAAGCAACAAATACATGAACAAAAATGAAAACAGGTCTCATCACATCCACTCGCTAGACAAAAAAAAACAACAGTAGTCTGAACTGTCCGAGATATCTGTGGACATTTAAGATAATTAACTAACATTCCTTTAATTGTTGGGGCTTTACTTAATATTTGAATGTTAGTGAGAAGGGGAAAAAAACAACAATAAATCAATATGCATTTGTGACAGACATTAATGCTTATCTTGTGCAGCTCCTTTGAAGGCATCTTACATTTACAGTAACAAAGCATATATAGTACAAAAGACTTGAACAGGAAGAAATGCAACAGAATATGACATGCATAACCTGCATCATTTTTATTTTGCTTTCCACTAAGATTATTTTCACTTCAAACGATAAATAGGATGCTAGGTTGGGTTTGTGTGAAACAACCAGGTCACGTTAGCAATTTTTTTGCAGGCAAAACTTTTAGTGATGTCCATTTTCTATTTACAAAGCACAGCTCATAGTCACTTTCAAACCAAGCATCTTGGACTGATTTAAGTTATTGCGAAATATGCATGTGGGAAAATGTATTAGGACAACCAATGTTCACGAGCTCTGCTTTCGACCCAATCCCCGTAAGCTTCGGCAGGAGTCGTCCATGCTTGTGGGTGCAATACTCCGGCTCAAAGAGGCCACTTGGGAGTTGGGGTAAATGAAAGAGAAGCCTCGGTTGGAGTGGTCCACGCTTGTGGGTGCAAAACTCCAGTTTAAAAGGGCTGCCATGCTGGGAATGGATGTGTGGTGCTGGCTTTGGTAGCAGTTGTCCGCATTTACGTGTACGATGCTCCAGTTTGAGTGGGCCAGAGCAGTGGCAAAAGATGTGTGAAATAACCATGGTTGGAAGTGGACCGTGGTTGGAGGAGCAGAGCCCTGATTTGAGCTGGCTAGAGGCTTCGGAGCTGAAAACATTTTGTCAGTGAGAGCAGCAGGAACTTGGGATTCTGCTAGGATTGGCCACTGTGGTGGCTGGTTAAATTGGGCTGACGTGGTCTTTTAATATTTGTCCACATTCTAACTTTTATTTTGAAATCACGATGTACGCAAATCGCATGAAGATATGTTAACTTATTCTCCTGTGTTGGATGACTTTTTATATTTACTTGATGAATCAAATAATGCACAGTTTTCCCAGATAAATGTTAGTCAACTCAAACTCACGGCATAAGCAGAGGAAGTGTTTGTGGACCAAGCTGCTGAGAGGGAAACATGCTTCATGCTTGTAAATGATAACAGTGCAAAAAGAAACTGCACCAGACCATGCAAGCACTGTCAGTTGTTTCTTTCGAGTTTGGTTCTCTCGAAATTGCGTCATAGCTGGCGCTAAGGGGGAAACACCCTTTCTCCTAAAATACTAAAACCCTATCGCGCCGGCCAATGACGTTCAAGTGCACAGAAAAAGGGGCGGGCACTCCCGCTATACACGTCGCTGCTGACATCATTGCATTAGAATCTTTCTCCATGACATTTGTTTACTAAACTCATATTCGTCCTTGATCAACGCCTCATGTAGCGGATTATTTTCTTTTCGCAGTAACATCAAGAGATGTCACTTAAACAGTGCCGTTCCTGCGTGGGACCTAAAGAGCTCCCGGATGGGCATGACTTGTGTGTGCTTTGCCTGGGCCGTGCCCTTGCGGAATCGGCATCGGGACTGTCCTTATTGCGAAGCAATGAGCATGAAGATCCTCCACCTCCCTTTTTCCATCTCCCTTGGCGATAGGCCCATAAATATGCTTCTCCACCACGGTCGAGCCGTGGAGAAAGAAGCAGTGCCAGTCGAAGGCCACTCACTCAGGAGACGAGCTCACGCACGTCGCCTAGGACTGTTGCACATGCGACCTCTTCTGCTCTGGTTGAAAAATCGTGTTCCCCGCCAGGTGTGGCAGAATGGCTGGTTGCGTGTCAAAGTGACCCGCAGCTGCAGGAACGCACTAAAACCTTGGTTCAACGAAAGTATGTAACAGCCAGGGAGTGATGATGGGGCAGGTTGGTCAGGAGGAAGGCAGTCACTACGGATGCATCGAGCATGAGCTGGGGTGCCCTGTACGATGGCAGACCGGCCTCCAGTATCTAGAACAGTGGTTCTCAACCTTTTTTTGCAGTGGGCCGCAATATGTCCAAGTTCAAGTCTCACGGGCCGCATATTATTTACA
>JAUCMT010000032.1:14110347-14124725 GCA_032357475.1 Enteromius thamalakanensis
TCTTCTCCTGCTACACGCTGCCGCGCCGCCGCCCATGCGTGCTGTGTGAAAGCTGTCATATGTTAACATGGGCGCCGGAAAAATACGCGTGTTTACGCCCTGCTCATGTAGTGTAAAACCGGCGTGAGCCATTGTATTCTATTGCGACAAAGCGTGTATGTGGCGAATGACATCAGAAGCGTCAGTACATTATAACCGATTATGGTCTATTACTGAACCGATACCGAATCGTCCTCGTCTGCACTGCGATTCATCGTAGAAACGATTAATTTTGACACCCCTATAAGACAGTGCTCTTAATAGCTCTTGCTTGGGTCAATAAACTGCTTGAAAAAACTGAAGGCTTCGCGCTAGCAACTGAATACAGAAGCTGGAGGCAAGGCTGAGTAAGACACTGTGGACAGAAGAGCCGCGATGAAAGGCTGAGCTAAAACGGGAAGCAAGTGAAGTTGCAGCAGTGAGATGGCCTGCTGCTGTGACCCGGTGCTTGCGGGGAGATGCGTCTTGAGCAGGCAGCGAGTTGACTTCGAGGCTTTGCTTGACCTGTTGGCTGCCTTGACGCTTGGGGTTGATTTCACACAGATCTATTTGTTTACCATACTCATCAGAAATTAATGAGCGTTTGCCAGGTTTAGATACTATCAATTTTTCGACCGCCTAGATTTAGGCGGAAGTTCAGCAGGAGGCGAGGTTAAGCCTATGCTGAATCGAGTGGTGCTATGAATGAGATATCGAGGTAAGGGAACCCGTGCTATTTATAGGAGGCTTTTCTTGTTCTGATTTGCTGACGATGAGGAGCCATTCTAATTACCTGCGTATGCTCTTCCCAAAATTTGTTTTATAAACATCATAATGTTTATGATGCAACACATGTTGGGTATTTAAATATTTAAGTGCAATAGTGTACAGAAAGATTATCAGGGAACTCCTCAGTTAAAGCTTGATGCTTCAGTACTACTGTACGTAGTGGACTATAATGCAGCTTGACACTTATTACTGTAAAATTTTCAGCACAAGCCAAATAAATAAATAAAAAAGTTGAACATTAGAGAAAACAACTCAAAATACAGTACAACAGGTGTTTTGCTGGTGTAAGATAAAAGTTGCAAGTCACATTTTCTTATGAGCCAGCTGTTAGTAGTAGTACATCAACAAACTCTTAATGAATACTGTTCTCTGACCCGTCTTTGTGTTTTCGAAAACAAGGCTTGCTTTAATAGCCTCTCATCTAATCCATCAGTTGACACAGGGACAATTTCAGCCATTGCTGATTGTAACCTCATGGATATTGATTCTGGCTTTCCAGAACTAAAACAGCGATGTCCCTAACAAGCAGTTTCTTGACTATACCCAATACAATAATTACTTCTGAAAATGTTTATTCTGAGATCAAGCCCGGTCCAAGTTGTAAAAGTAAACCTGCTCGACTTGAGAAAGCGTTTTGGGGTTTGTCAGAGAGCCGAGGACCCCGGAGAACACGGGAAGTACAGAAGCCGCAGGAATCACTCAAGGGATGCTGTGATCCTAAAGCAGAGAGACAGGGACGAAACAGCAAACAGATCAACGTGTGCGGCCCCTCGCACAGCTGTCTCCGGTTAAATAATGGCTCCTGCTGATCCCATCCTGCTAGCACAATTACCCAGAGCTCCGGAGACCGGAGCGCAGACGCTCAGAATGCTCGGATAATGATTCCCAGCAAATTGATGACACTGGTGGCCTCGTTTGCACAAGCTAGATTAACCTGAGCGGGAGAGTTTGGTGCTCCTCGCTGAACGAGAACTGAGCAGATACAGATGGAACTGCAGTAAAAGCAGCACTTGGTGGTGTGTGTTTGTGAAGTGGATTGCATCTTAACACAAAGGCAGTTTATCTTGCACGCACAGTCACCAAAACTCGACTCAAGTGGAACGCATCCCTCACCTTAAGTGGTAAAACAAACACCCAATCATGTGGATTGCTAACATTTATGCGCCATATGCCGAGAGCCACTTGTAAGGACGGAATAGCCTCATAAAGCTCTGCAGCTTCACCATGATACCTGTTGATTTGAGGTAACAAAAGTGCATGTTTTTCTTTTAACCGACAAAGATTGTGTGGCGAGAATGTCACCCTGAAGGAAACGCAGCACCTGTGGAAATTGTTCCCTCTGGACTTCCATTATCGCTACTCCATTATTTCCATTATATCAGCTTTTGGTGCTACATTAAAAACAACCATTTGCTACTGCAGGAGTGGATATATTGAACTGTCAATAACCATAGCAGGTTTTCGCCTGTACCATCTCTTGGCTTGCATTGCTTCGTCAGTGCGTGTGCATTGATTTTCATTCACCAAGATTAATTGGCCTCTTTAATAGACTAATTTCACAGAGGAACGGCAATAATCAGGGACAAATGAGCAATGGACTCGGTTTGTTTACTTTGCCTTTATTATGAAGTGCTTAAAATGCCTTGTGTCTTGTGCTTACATCATTTGAACATTGGCTCAAAAAGTCGCAGGACATTTTTTTTTAACAGGTTTAGTGGATTCATCTACAGTAAAAAGGTTTTTCCTCTTCAAATGAGTATCTACATGAAGATCTTCTCACAAACTGAGCTGTTATTCCTCTTTTGAGGTATAAAAAAGGAAGATTGAGCTAGGTAACATCTACCTGAATCTAGGGTTTTTGTGCTACTTTTTAAGGATTTCTACAATGAAGTGCTTTCAACCTCAGGGACACCCAAACTGTAGAAAATAAAGCGTCTGATCTGAGCTGAGCTTGAAATGCAGTGCGAGTGCATTACAGAACGGCTATGCAGATGGTACACCTTCCTTTTGCTCCAGTCCTTTTCTTGTCCTTGCGTGTCCCTTTGAGTTAACCTCAGAAAAGCCATTACATGTTCCACACTTCTAGAGAATGGTTCTGAATTGCTTAGAGTGGAGTTACAGCACTTTGGGCCTACATCCTAAATCTACGTTTAAATTTGAGGCAGGCAGTGCATAAGCAGAGAGCAAAGAAAGATGGTTTCGACTTATGGATTTAGTCTCACTAAACTCTACATTGGCATTTCTCCCTGATGTGTTATTTTTAAATGTTTATTAAGAGTATTGGATCAAAACGTACCTGATTTAGAAAAAACTGCTATAGGTAATACTTTATTAGTTTCAAAAATACCATGCATTATGATTATTGCTTTTTATATTCTTATGAGAACCCCTAGAAATATTGCCCCCTGATACTATCTCTACATTTTGGCAAAATTATAAGCTTTGTGGTATTGGCATAGATTTCTTTTCTTTTTGCATGCATTAAGTAGGTATACAAAAAATAATCATCAAATAAAAAACTAACAAACCAAAACGTTGTAAAATTATTACAATGGATCTAAATGCTTTGGCATTTTAATAAGACTGGCGTAACCCAAAAGGCAACGTTATTGAGAAAGAAAAAGGTAAATAAATAAATAAACACATGACAATCACACTTTCAGTGCATCATAGAGAATCATACATCCTAGATGAATTAATAAAAACAGACAAACAAAAAAGTAAATATATAAAAAATAATAAATAAATAAATAATACCGGTTTACCTCGATTGTGAATACGTTTGGGCCACTTGCAGCAGTATGATAATATCCACTGATAAATACAAAAGAGTTTTATTTTAATGAGGAACATGGTGTCACTCAAACCTTCACTTGACGGAAGTCAAAGTCAAGTGCTGCGCAGCGCCGAGGTGAACTGTCTGAACATCATTTGAAGACATGGGTGCTGAAGTGCATGCGAAGGTTCCATATTCCTTTAAGGTCAACTTTGCGAGAGAAAAAAAAAATAGAGAAAATTGTGCTATTACTGGGTTTCATTTTGATTGTGAGACATAACTGGGTAAAGATAGCGTAATCATCCTAACACGTGACGTGGGAGGGAGCACTAACAGACCGGAAGTCACGCCTCGATGGACGCGAGCGGCGAGAATGAGCCTTTAAAGCACGCTGACTCATAGTGCTTGTTCAGGTAGGACTTGAGCGCGAAAGTTTTGTTGCATCGCTTACATTTGAAATGCTTAAACGCGGAGTGGGTCTGCATGTGCGCCCGCAGGTTGGAACGGTCGGCGAACGCTTTTCCACAGTGTGCACATCCAAAGGGCTTCTCACCCGTGTGAGAGCGCATGTGGCCCTGCAGTAGCCAAGGTCTGCTGAACGCTTTCCCACATATGTCACACTTGTGCTTGAGGTCATGGGTAAGCAGGTGCATGGCAAGGGCTGGCATGGACACGTAGACTTTCCCACATGTCGGGCACTTTTTGGCCATCTTGCTGTCCAGACTCCGGTGCGTTTGTTTGTGCCTGCTCAGGTTGGAAGACGTCGCATAGGTTTTGCCACATTCGTTGCACGTGTGCCGCTGGAGGGTCCTCGAGCCGCTGAGCACTTTCCGACGGGACCTGCCGTCCGTGATGAAGAATGCATCAACAGCATAACCTTCGCTCACCGCATTGTCGCCGTTGATGTACCCCGATGTGATCTCGGACTGTGGGCTGTCAGGCTGGTCCGAGTCAGGTGGCTCGTAGTCACTGTGGTTACTGTCGTAAATCGGTCCTGGAGAAGGTACTTTAGTGCCACCATCGCTTTCTCCATCATAAACGGCCGGGGTGATGTAGTCACTGATGTAGCCTAGCATGGAGAGAACAAGATCTTTTATTCAATTATTCATATTCACCAGGGAATCGGGTGAGGACAATGGGGATCATTGCGACCGTTCCGACGCAACGGTCACTTTTCCGCTCAATTTATCTCCACCTTGGCAAAGGCGACCAGATTGTACCAGTGCTCTTTGAGATTCATTATGTGTTTAACAAATTCAGCATTTCTCTTTGAATTTAATTAGACTTAATGACCACTCACTACAGGAAATTTCAAGCAGAATAGGTGTCAGCTTGACTTCACGTTATTCCAGAGTTATTTCAGGACAAAGCAGTGGAGCTGTGAAGAATGCCACATTTACTGTGGACTTACAGTATGAGCACAGATAGCACTTTTTTACAGTGGGAGATTAATTACCCCCCTTCCAAAGGCACCACCATAAGCACAGTGTGCTGTGCGCAGCTGCCCTAAGCGTTTCTTTGATTTGCAGAATAAACAAACACCTAAGCTCATCTAGAAGTGACTGAGCTCCAAGTTGCTGAGAAGTTAAGTGCTTTTACCAGCATTAGGCATGCATGTGAATGCTACCATGCGGTTTCAGTGCTGGAATCCTGCTAATTGTGTTTGCACTCCCTTTATGGTTTCAAATATATCACAGGCAAAGCCAGTGCCAAAGCCAGGTGCTGGAAATTCAGCTACTGGATATCTACTTTCCTTCCTGCAGAGTTTAATTCATAAATGAACCCCATAACCCATCATTACAGATTGTGGTTACATTTAAAACTCTGGTTGCATTAAGTTAATGAGCGCTAAATCAAAGAAGAAAACGCATTCCTTTGAATTTACCTTTGTCGTGTATCCGAAAGCTAAGATCGGTCCTGGACCTTCCGTACGCGCTCTCAAGTTCAGTGGATGAGAAATCATCTAGCTTCACCTTTTTCACCAAAAAAGACCTTGGCATGTTTAGAGCGCAGAGCGGAAAGCCTCTTCCAGCACGATATCCTCGCTTTATCCACCGCACAATAAAAGAGTTGGTCCTGCAGGGCTGAAAGTCAAACACCTGAGCGGGGGAAAATACGCCGAAGCTCCGGAGCTTCAGCTGCGCGCAAGCCGTTCCGCACAAGCGAAATGCAACTTCAGCACTGGACAGCAGCAGCAGATCCGCCTCCAGGAGCCGCGTGTCAGAGTGCGCTCAGACCCAAATGGATGCGCTCCAAAAATGGGCAGCTTTAAATGCGAGCACGTTTCCGGAGGAGCGCTCGTTAATGTTAAAGCGGGGAGAAAGAGAGAGAGAGAGGTGTCCGCTGCCGTCTCTGCTCGCGCGGGGTCGGTTTGATGTCTGAGCTCTGCTGATCAACTGCTGGGATTTATACGCGCGCGATCAGGTGGGAGATGGAGATGGAAGTGCTTAATTTCATCCATCAGAAATCTCCCGGGAACAACATTGGACGAGAATGATTTATTGATGCTGTTATTCGTCTCTCAGTCTCATTTTTTCTACGTTCACGGCGCCCGCCATGTTTCTGCGGAATAAAAATTTATTGTTGTGAAAAGTCTATTTTCGAGAACCCGAATCTCAACCAAAAATGCACATTACACAAGTAAACTATTTTTTTAATATATATTGTGATTTTTTTAAGAACAAAATCAGTTTACAAGTGTGCTTTTCTTCTTTCTCTAAAAATAAGTGTAAATCGAAAATAGTGACACCTCAAACTTGGTCTGTTCCTCGTTTCCACTGGTCGTTTCAGCACCTCTATTTTGAAAGCTTGCACAAAATACACTCAGCATCCACAGGCACCCCATGAAAACTACTGGGATTGCTTTTTAGTGTGTGCATCACCAATATTAACAGAGAAATCTTCCTCTATATTTCATTTAAATGGTATTGGCATAGATATATGTTGTTTTTGTGCCACAGATGTTCAAGAAAATATCCTTATTTTGAAAAAGAAAAAACCCACTGAAGCAGACATCAATTACCGAAAGGTGATTATCAGAGAATACAAATGATCCGTTGAGCTGCTATAGCTATCTTTTCAGACATAAAATGCACTCAGACATGAACTTATTTTGGTTGTTTAACCAATAAATCTCTGTGTGTTGTATTAATGAAGTTAGGTTTATGAGAATTACATTTTTGGCCAAAGTAAAGCAAGGAAAGTAATTGGAATCTAATTCAAAAAAGAAAACTAAAAGTAAAAGTAAGAAAAGTAAGAAAACACTTTCTTTCTTAATGACAAAAATAATATGGCAATAATAATGACAATAATAATATGACATAATAATAATATGATAATATAATACCTCCACAGACTCACTAAAATGTCAACCCTTTGAATGACACACGTTAAAACCAAAATATTATCTTAATATATTCCTTTGAGTTAGAAATATTAGCAGTAATTTACTTGATTAGTTTTTTTTGTGTAGAAAAACTACCCACTTAATCTGAAACAAAGTAGTGCCAAAGTTCATTAGAATTTTTTTCCACTTCAAATTGTATGACTTTCATATAACCCATAACCCACAAGTACAAATTATAGAAACTATTTTGTGTGTGGTATACTGTAACAAATGAAAACAAAGATGCTGCTAAGATTAAGAACTTATTTTTTTATGTATTGTTCTTTTGGCACAGCTTTTGTCAGAAAAAATAAAAAATAAAAAAATTATACAGAGGCCGAAGGCTCATATTACTGACACTGTGTGATATTTTTAATTATTAGAGAATATAAAGCAAACGTTTTAGACATAAAGTGCTCTCAAATCATGCCTATATCCTATACTGTTTATGCAGTATTACCTAAAATCCCATCCACTCCATGCTATCACTAACTAATCACCTGCCTAATCTCTACAGTGATTTTTAGCAGCAGTGCTATAGGCTGCGTAGGCTAGTTTACAGCTGGTGCTCGTGTGCAGTGGCAGGCAGAAGCACAGAGGAGCGCGAGATTCAGGCTTTGCAGCTGCTGTGGCCCCCTCCACGAGCAGATGGAGCCTAGTGGGAACGAGCTGGGGAGGATGGGGGGGCGCAAGGCCAGCTCAAAATCACTAGAAGAGAGAGAGGCAAAGAGTTTGAGGGAAGAGCTTGCAGTGTTGAATTGATCAACACAAACTTGGTAAATGGTCTGAAAGCAGTTAGCTCACCACACCAAAAATATGCCAATCGGAGCTGACATACTATCGGTTTTGTCAGTTTGGCACTATACAGGAACACTTTGATTTGTACCTATATAGTTTTAAAAGATTTCTGCTAAGTTTTAAGGTGAAATATTCTGATTAGAGCTATTTAGGCCACTCTTAATGCTCTGAAGTGAATTAACATAAAGTCATAAACAAATATCAAAAAACAAAAATGTACACCAACTACCTTTTTCAAAGCATCACAGCTAAAATGGGAATGAGACGGCCTCGCAGATACTCTGTAGATGAAAATAATTGGCCGATAACTAATAAAATATTGATCTTAAAATAAATAAAGAGTAAATAATTTACAAATATATTAAATACATTTGTATTAAACATTTGTTATATAAGTGTTATAATAAGTGCTGGGCAATGAATAAATGCGATTCTTCGATTCGATTCTTATCACCTGTTGTCCGTGATTTTCATATACCATTTCAGACGGGACTAACACCTCCGTGTTACTCTGTGGGACGTCACTTCCGCTGCCGTTGCACGTAAATAAAAAACAAAACAGAGCAAGCTCCCCCCCCGAGTGTTTCTGTAACTGCTGTGAACGCGCAAAGCTCATTGATATGAAAGGTGGCGGCAGCGGCAGAACTAACATGTCCAAGGAAACTCCAACTGTTCGGTAAATGTGTATAACAAGTTTTTATACAATATTTTTACGATATTATTTTATTAGTTACAGCTGATATATTGAAAACTATTCTAGAAGTGAACACCAATACCTCGACAACACCTTAACGTTACTCAGTATAAGCAGTACAGTTACCTCCGTTTTGTAATTTCTCTTACATGAGATAGCTTTGGAGATAAATACTATTTGTTTATTGGCGTGTGTGAATGCTATTAAAACGAGTAATCGTATCTGTACCTACCTGTGCAATAAAAACTTGCCACCTGTGCATCAGTTTGGAAGTCCATTTCACTTCGGAGTTCTCTCCACAGTTTTAAAGAATCCCCAATGAAAATGCGGGTCTTGTTCCCTTTCGACATTTCACTTGTACTGCGTCTGCTAAGACGCATGGGGAAAACTCCTTTTTCTCCCTAACTGAAGCCTATTCTAAAATGCTGTTTTATTATTTACTAAAACTGCACGGTATTGGCCACTGTATAGGGGACTTATTTTTAACCAATGGGCAAGGCCCTGCGAACAGCTAGCCAATGCCGTCGACCACACCCCCTGGCGTGATGTTTCTGCTCCAATGGCAGCAGGTGGCGCTATGGTGGTGTGATATGGCGTGACCTGTGTATATATAAGCTTAGGACATGCTAGCCATCTTCAGATCATTCTCCTTCAGCAATGGAAATTCTTTGCTGTCCCTGAATCTGCAGCTGGAATCTTCTCCCCTGCACTTGCTAAAAGAGCATATTTCTTTCCATGTGCTGCTCCGCCTGCTGTTCCGGGATGTCTTCTGAAGACGGACACGGCGAATGCGTCTCCTGCCTGGGCAAGGACCGCGCTGAGGCTGCCACCGCGTCGGAAGTGGATGAGCTGCCGCCTCAAGCCCCCCGTCAGCTCTAGGTCGTGGAAGTGACCGTACTCCGCCAGGCTGAGGAATAAAGCTTCCACCGCCTTTGCCTCCCTCGACGGTGCAGCTGAGAAGGGGTACGAGGTGCTGCCACCCCTCGAGCAGACAGTTGCCGCCCACCTCTGTCCCCCGTCTTCAGCTGGATGGAAGACCAGGCCAGCCCACCCCTTAAAGTGCTGCAGGACCACGTCTGCACTGGCTGGAAGAGCCTTCTCCTCCGCTGGTCAGGCCGCCTCCACTCTCCACGCTATGGCGGTGCTGCAGGTCTTCCAGGCCAAGATCCTCGCTGCTTCGGAGAGCCAGCCGGACATCGACGCTGTAAGGGAGCTCCGCAGCACGACGGACCTAGTGCACCGGGCTACCAAGGTAACGGCCCACACTTTTATTTTTTATATATATTTTTTTGTAAAACTGATTGGATTATAAAAGGGGAGCCACAAAGAAGCTGGGTGACTGAATGGAAGGGGTTAAAAAAAGTGATTTGTGACAACAGCTAAAATCTTTTTTTCAGGCAGTGTAAGTTATAACGTTGTCATAAAAAGATAAATGCATTATGGAAACACAAACTAATAAGCATGCACAAGATCAAAAAGATGCATTAAGAAAGTGGTTGATTTTGTGTTAACTTAGAACACAATGCCTTTGGAAAAAAAGAAAGCAAAAAAAAAAGAAAAAAAAAGAAATGAAACCCAAAGCAAGGATGTTTGCATGTATAGCCATAGTTAGGAGGATGATTCTGTTTCCATTTGTGGTAGAATCAGTGCTTTTCTAAGAAAACTTGGACATCTTTGATTAAAGGGAACCCCACAGGCTCAGCAGTCACACACTAAGCAAAAGATTTGCACACCAACATCTCCAATCTCGACCTAGCCAGAGTCCGGGCTCAGTTAGGAATTACCCCATTTAATCCAAAAGCTACATGAGTGTTGTGCCAACCCCAATGGTTTGAGCCAAGGAGTGCAGTTCCATTAGAGCGACTCCACACTGCTGCATCACACAGGCAGATTTAAGCTGTGAGGAGGGCTGGATCACAAAGAAAACTCCCAGGCCATGTCCAGGAAGGCCTGAATAAAAACAGAACATATAGAAATTTGCAAGATAGACTGCATGCAATGTTCCTTTTGTTGATGTAGGCATAATATAAAATTATATTTTATAATATCCATGTCTGAATCCTAAATTTTATTAAGATAAGGATAACAAGGTTTAGTTTTTTTTTCTTCTCAATATACTCTCATGTGTAACATCTCAGAGCAGATTCACACATATGTTTCTTGCTCTTATTTTTTCTCTCTGACTAACATATTTGTTTATGTCTAATCAAAGATTTCTATATTAAAAGTACTAAACATACACTTTGTTTTACATTGGCTTCTTAATCAGTTTAGAAATGTAAGAATATATTTGAAGCTGTTATGTTTAAAAGCAGATCATACATATGTGAAAGTAAGGATCAGCCCACATATCCATTGCGTTGCAGCCTTAAACTGCACGCAACTATACTATAAAGGCTGATTTTAATACCCCCTCCCAACGTGCACTCAAACACCCATGCCATATGAGGTGAGGTAGTGTATGAGGGTGGAACTCCCATCTGCTGAAGGCCTGTTGTGGCAGAAGGTGCTGCTAATGAGGCCTGATCTGCTGCTGCACCTGCCACTGATTTAAACAGATTCGCATACATGCACACACACACACACACACAAACACACTCCCTCACTCTCCCCTCCAGGTGTAATCATTGTTTATCTTAACGGGAGAGCCCAGGATTCTGACCTAGGGAATTCATTACCGGACGAAGAAGGCTTCCAGTGATGGCATACTCTGACCTATCTACTATAACCACCCTCAAACAACTAAATAAAAACCTTAAATGTTACATAAATGGCATTAATAAGCATTTTTATTCTGATCAGTGCCTGCAAGTTGATAATGATGAACCCATGACTTTAGCCAAGGCATTTGCACTTGTAACATTTTTTTTTGTAACACTAGTAACAATCTTTTTTGCAGTGTACTGTATATCTTCTAACAATACAAATGTATATATATTTGCACACATACTTTGCATTTAGACTTGGAAAACGAGAAGTTCTCCAAACTTAAATTTAAAGCAACGTCTCTCTATAGTATAGTCTAACTAACCACTGTATACTACAAATTACATGAAAATAGCTTATCTTGACATGCAGTTTCTTGGAAAAAAAAAGGTAGATTGAATTTATAGACAAAAAAAAATTATAAATTAATTCTTCTACTAAAATAAGTACATGACCATACTATAATTTTTTTCTGACATCCTAATATTATCAGTTTATAAATCAAACACCTGGATTTAGGGTATACACAAGCTGTGCTGATACCACAGCTTAGGATCAGGACAGAAGAAAGACAGCAGGCCTAGGATCATTTTATTAGCTCTTAGCATTTTAATGTCCATGAGTAGTGCTAGTGGCAATCCAAGCCAATTTTGTATATAGAGATGGGGACTGCCCTCTGCTGGAAAGAAGTATGTAGAATACTTGTGATGTCTGCACTGGATATTTAGAGAAGCTTACAGTATCCAAACTTTAGAGAGCTCTCTCTCACAGATCTGTGAAGGTTCTGGGATATTTTATATTTTGCACTATTTGGTACCATGCCACAAACACAACTGCAAAATCTCAATCTGTTGCACAACCGTACACAGAATTACTCTGATGAGAAGTATTTATCTACAGAAATATATTGCAGAGTGCACACTAAACATTAAACTGTGCAGGAAATGGGGGGACATATTTATATTGTTCACATTTACAACACACTTTATTTTAATGCACTGCCCTTGTTCAAACAGTGTTTCAAGCATTGCAACTGTATACACAGTGAGTTTGTGATATTCATGGGGTGAGCTCAGATTTTGGCATCCTGTGGTTTGGCTCCTGGGCGCAGTGTGAGAGATGCTGACAGTGTGACTGAGCACTTCTCAAGGACAGAGAGGACAGACAAGCTAGAACTGGAATAAATCTGGTCAGTCAGGTCTCTACACCTTTTTCTCTTTCTACCTTAAAATTAAGGGCACATTTAAAATTCAAGTGAAAAATAAATATTCATAAATATTTGTGTTAGAGACACTTGTGTTATCTTTTAATCAACTTTATCAACTGAATCCATTTATGGAGCATTACAATGGCTAGTTTACTGTCCAAAAATCAAATTGTAGTTTTGGTGTAATCACCCTTCATTCCCAACATTTATGCCTTTATTAGCTTCATTTACAATCTTATTAAGTTAAAATGTTTTGCTCTAGCACATTCATGATACAACTAGATTTCTGGTTTGTCATCAAATTAGTTTATTTGAGTAGAATTAATTCACTTAATAATAATTTTGATCCGGTCACTGAGTTTAAGTATTTAAATATTTATTTTTACATAAAATGACCTTTTCCCCCCTTACAGATTTCCCAGCATTCAGAATAAGGCAAAATTAGGTCCATGTAGAATTCTTTTTTTTTTTTTACCAAAACAAATGAGATAAGAATTGCACAAAGTACCAATATTAAATATAGAGGAAAGAGAAACAGGTTAAATAATTGTCCACTAAATAATCACTATATATTTGGTTAACCCAGATATTGATATAATATTGCTAAGTATCCTGCATATTCCCACCTCTCCCCTAAATGGTTTTGTATTATTAAGCATGTGATCCTGTATGACAGTGAAGGGACGAGCTGTGGAAAGCACCAAAACACCAACCATTGCATAGCACATCCCCTTGCCAAAGAACCCTTCAATTAGAACATCAAGCCTACATTCATAATCAGCTGCCACTTGGTGAAGAGGAAAGAGAGAGACAGGGAAAGAGGGGGACCAGCTAACGAGCCCTTTGTGGAGACTGATCTGTTCACAATAAAACAAGAGAGAAACGTATGACTTCTCAGGGCCCGAGTCCTCTATCTAGCGCTAATGTGCCTCCAGGCAGGCGCTCGAAGAACAATCAGACCCGATTTCCAATTCTACGCTCATTAAGATGAGAGCGTGTTCACACAGAGGGGAGGACTGAGGGGGAGTATCCATGTGTGTGGGACAGCGGCTGCATTTGGGACCCTTGAAGGCCTGGGAATTTTGACTCTCACAAGGTTGAGTGATTAGTCTTAGACCTCAATGCCTGGGAGCGAATGGGTACTCTGAACCCATAACATTTTCCAATATCAGCTGTCATCTTCTCCTAGCCTGGAGAATGGATTGAATATACTCAGTGGTTTAGTGCCTTAAGTGGTTTGCAAAAAAGTTTTTTGAGAGTACGGGTTTGAGTATTAAAAATTTTAATTTTAGTACCAACGTTTAATGAGCTACAGAAGTTCAGTATCCGAAACCTTTAAAACATAAATATAGGTCATAATAAGGTACAGAAACGACTTATAGGGTAGTTTTTTTTGGAGGAAAGGCTGCCTAGACTTCTGGAGTTCCGCTGTCCTGCAGAGTTTAGCTCCAAGTGTATAATCAAACACTCTTAAACAAGCTAATCAATGTCTTCAGGATTACTAACCCTTCTGGAGGAGCAGGTGTGCTGGTAGAGCATCAAAAGACGTTTTTCGCACTGGGACCAGCTTGCTGGTGTGCTGGCGGATTTTTTGGGTGCTGGTACAATCCCAGCAAAGCCAAAACAAAACTCTAAACATACTTTTTTACATATTATGTTTCTTAAAATCTGTTCATGGTTAAATAAAGAGCAATTATCCAATTCATTTAAGTTTTCATCAAGTTTGAAAAGTTTAAGAAGTTTAAGTTTGAAGTTTTCAGTTTGAAAGAGTTAGAAAAAGTCAGATAGATACATAGATAGATAATCAGAAAGACAGATAGACAGATAGATATAGTAAAAAGATAGATAGATAGATAGATAGATAGATAGATAGATAGATAAGTTAGAAATAGTCAGAGTATAGATAGACAGATAGATTAGTTAAAAATAGAGGATAGATAGATAGATAGATAGATAGATAGATAGATAGATAGATAGATAGATAGATAGATAGATAGATAGATAG
>JAUCMT010000032.1:14141269-14158671 GCA_032357475.1 Enteromius thamalakanensis
GAGAAGAGAAGAGAAGAGAAGAGAAGAGAAGAGAAGAGAAGAGAAGAGAAGAGAAGAGAAGAGAAGAGAAGAGAAGTAAAAAAGAGAAAGGAACACAAACATGTTCTCAAAGAAGGACGCAAGCCATTAAAATGAAATCAATTGCTGTAAAGATGTCTTACAGAACTCTGTGGAATCCTATGCCAACCACTTCACCACATTTACAAACAAAAGCAATTCCCTGAGGAGCTTTTATTATAGGCAAACACTTCTGCTTCCACAGCATAACTATGTATAAACCCACACTTGTTCCCTAAAAGCATTTAGAAAGACAGATTATTTTGCAGTAGAATACACTTTTAATGTCTCTGCCTGCTTAGAGCTCCAATTCAGAACAGTTGTGTGTTTGTTTGTGTTTCGGAGGAGGGGTGATGTCTGCTGTCCTCGATACAGACTACCTGCTGCTGCAGGCTGATTTTCACCCTGCTTATCTGCTGTTTACATGGGTCACAGCTTTTATAGAGCTCTCATTTTAAATATATGTGCATATGTATATAACATGTAAATTACCTAATTTAGACATTAAACTTTACTCATTAATTTTTTTGGTGAGAAAAGAAAGCCTAAACCGGGCACGGGCAGCTTTGGTCCTGGAGGGTCGGTGTCCTGCAGAATTTAGCTCTAACCATTATTGAACACAGGACCAAAGTTGCCCAGCCCTGGCCTAAACTGACCAAGATCTTCAAAAGAGAAGATGTCAGAGATGAAATCAGACACCAGATTTGCTTTGTACCCACTATTGTGTCTGCCCCTCCCCCCAAATATTATGCAGAGGGGACTCATGAATATGCATGATTATTTTGGGATGAATAAATTCATCGCATTTGAGTTTTTTCCACAAATAATTCAGCACTTGCAACTCTTTGAAATTCAAAGCATTCACAGCATGTGCATGCAATTGAATTAAAATAAAAATTAAAAAAAAAAAAACTTTCAGGAAAAAAAAAGAAGAAGTAAAATGTAGTAATAAAAAGTAAAGATTCACAAGCTGGTCGGTGTATTAGACGCCAATGCTGCTGCTTATAATTTTATAATTCTGTAATTTTCAGATTTATGCAGAACCCTGAAGGAGGTTTGCTGACTTTGCCGTTTCCACAATAATAATCTTGTCTTATCTCTTCATTTAGTCTGTTTTGTGCCACCACACCTCATTATTCCTTCTCCCCTCTGCTTACACTTCCCTGAAAAGCTCCCAAATAACCCTGAAGTGCCTATTCACCATATTAATGTTGTGCTACAGCAACAAAGGGAGAGAGGAGCAAAGCAAGGTGGGAGTGTAGAGAGGGGGGCTTATATATGCTCAGTGACAAAAGAGCCTGGCAGGTTTGAAAGCAGTCTGGACCATCACACAAAAACAGGCAGCAATAGGCTTTACAAACACATCACTTTACTTCTAACATCCCGTTACGGCCAACGCAAACAAAAGTAAGAGCAAAACATACGGCAGTCGTGGGTCGCCCTGGCTCAGCATCTACAGTTTTGCGGCCGCTAACGGGGACAATTATTGTCACCATAAGGGAAATATTTGGTGGAGGATCTAGATTTAATTTAGTCGCTATCGGTACGAAACAAACTGGCAGCCCCAGAGGTCTGACATTGTCTGATAAGAGCCCTGCCACCAGCCAGGCCTGATGGGAGAGCACTCTGAAACATACACACACACACACAATTGCAACTGAATGGTGAATACATCCACCATTAGAGAACCAATGACATATGTAATGACAATGCTTCTCAAACTGAGCTCCACTGGTGGTCCGTGAAGTGGTCTGTGATCCGAGTGAGTGATTTAAAAAAAGAACAAATAAATCTCAATGACACAACTAAATAAAATAAATAATTTGCCAATTTTACAGTATCAGATGAATATTTTTCAGTATCGTCAGTATACACTGTATATTTAATAGCACTGTATATATTGTTTTTTAAATGTAGATTCATTTGTTTGTCATCTGATGTTAAATGATTTAAAAAAAACTTTAATAAAAGTGTTTACATTTTTCTTTTTTCATATAAATTTATCCAAATGCATATAAGTATTATTTATTAGTTGGTATTTTTATATTTTCAGTTTTAATTTAAATTTAAGTAAATTTAGTTGATTTTGTCAATTTTATTATTTTTCTACTTCTAATTAGCTTTATCATTATTTCAAGTTCAGGACGCTTTTACTACTTTACATTACTTAACTTTAACTACACTATATTGTAGTTCATCTTTAGTCATACGTTGTTCATCAATTGTGATGCAATCTGGGAAGAAACTGAAAAAGAAATAGTTTGAAAGTTTTTTTGTTTTTTTTTTCAAAATTAGGTTTTCATTAAATTATTACATTTAGAAGGGGCTTGAAGCCTGCTTTCATATGATATTAAAACCTAAAAAAGGTAAAATCTCACCATGTGTTGGGTTTTCCTAGACCGCATCACAAATATTTATTTAATTTCAGCTTTGTTTCAAAATAAAAAAATAAAAAATCATTTTAATAATTTAACCGACGTTCTTAGCTAACTGTAGCTCCACTCATCTCTAGAATTAACTACCTGATTTAACATTAACCTATTTAATTATACAATATTAATTCCTAACAGATAAAGCAATTTTATTTTCAGAATTTATTAAATGAAAATGTGAAAGAAATAAGTACAAATTCAGGGTTTTCCATAATTCTTTTTTTATGTTGAAAGCTGAAGACGCAACCACAGCATACCTGTTTATGTGCGTGGCCATCCAATGCAAGCTCTTTACACTAGAAAGAAGACAAAAGACACAGTCAGAGAAGCGTGTATGTGTATGAGAGACACCGAAAAAGCGACAGCACATGCCAGGGAGCAAAAGCAAGCAGTCTTACAATGCAACTGAATAATAAACAAGCACGCCACCAAACAAAGGAGGTGTCTATTGTCCGTACGAGTGTCTTATCAGTCCACTCAATGCTGATTTTGCGGAGCGCTGATAGGAGAGAATAAGAAAGAAAAGCATCAAGAATTCAGCACTCATTATCACGGGGATATATGTGTGTGTGTGTAGACCCTAATGTATTCTGGCAGCCATGTGCTAGGCTGTGTGTGTGTACCCTAATGTATTCTTACAGCCATGCGGAGGGCTGGGCCACTTAGCATGCGCTACAGGTTTCCTTTGTCCCCCGAGACAGTGATGAACGAGTACTTCTCTCACATAAAGACCTGGGAGTTACACCAAGCAAGCTCAAACGCAAACACTCACACGCACACACTCCACAAGTGAAGTGACACACTCCAATGAGCTATAATTAAAATAGCCCTGAAATAAACATATTCAACTGACAAACAGGCTAGAGCTCTTCCTGTAGAGGCGTGTAGGACCTCGCGAGTGTGAAGAAGCGCGAGACACATGGCCTCTGTTAC
The DNA here is from genome assembly GCA_032357475.1 of Enteromius thamalakanensis. Classification (NCBI taxonomy): domain Eukaryota; kingdom Metazoa; phylum Chordata; class Actinopteri; order Cypriniformes; family Cyprinidae; genus Enteromius; species Enteromius thamalakanensis. The sequence goes on from JAUCMT010000032.1 coordinate 14,144,692, forward strand.
ATGCAGCCTCGCAGTATGTCAGCACCCATACATATGTATGAAGCCGACTTACATATGTGCTGGTGTCTACAAGGATAAGCAGCACCTGAATAATGTACAGTAAAGCTGCGCAGAGGACTAATCGTTCAATAACACAACATACAATATGCTCATAAGGGCTATGTAGGTACTGAGCGGCTGAAAAAATGAACAGTGCTTAAAATGCATGACATGCATTAGCTTCTTTACATTCACAGATGGGTCATTAATGTTATGGCAGCAATCGATCACACAAGACCTGTTTCAAATATTTGTATACATAAGCATCAAGTCCATGCAAGCTGAGAGAGCACATGCAGTTTTAAATGCAACCGAAATGTATTTTTGATAGTGCTGTCAAACGATTAATTGCATCCAAAATAAAAGTAGAATGCATTTGCTGTATATATAAATACACACTCTAACAGTATATATATCTGTTTAAAGTAGATGTGTATATTTATATAATTTACATTATATATAAATACATTTAATATACAAATATATATATTTTCTTGAATATATACAAGCACGTGCATGTGTTTATACACAACTACACGCATATATATTATGTAAACAATTTTTTTTTGATGCGATCAGTGGCAATTAAGAGTTTGAGAGCACATTTTACCCTCGTGTGCACGCGTGTGTGTGTGTATAAAAATATTAATTTTTTTTAATTAATTATTAATATATATATATATTTACATTAAGTCATTTAGCAGAAGCTTTTATTTTATTTAAAATTATTATATGCAATAAAAACCCATCAACTAATTCAAATATTCCCACCTTCACATGTATAAACCAAACAAAAACAATTCACACTTTCTGCAAATTATCAATTTTTTAACAAAAAATCCACACTCATATTGCTTATTTGTACAGGACAGTAGAGAGCTGACAGGAAAGCATTGGGTGGAGAGAGAAAGGGGGCCGGATCGGCAAAGGACCTCGAGACGGGACTCGAACTCAGGTCACACGGTTTATGATTTATGTTGGTGCATTTACACTAAGGCTATTGGAACTAATGAATCCTTTTAATATTTTACCATGAAAAATAAAAGGAGCTTTTACAAAGTGTCAAAGCTGCTCATAATGTAAAGTGCAAAATCTTAAGATTCAGATGCAAAAAAGCAGCTTTAACGATTGAAAAGAGGCAAGTTTGACATGTACAGTAGGCTATAAGGTGAAAGGCAGCCCAAAGATTAACAGCAGATATTTCAAGCCTTAATCAAATTCAAACTTCAGTTACTTTGACTTGATTCATCTCGCTGTGTGATGAGAAGTGTGGAAATGTGTGTTTTTATAATTAGTCTCTGTTGTGGACATTATTGCAGAGCTCTGGGACGTTTTAGCGCCTGAGGCGCAGCATCACACACTTAGGTCTGTTAATAAGCTGTCCACAAGCACAACATCTGGACCTGTTCTGCTATTTTTAACGGCCTCTTATTCCTGAACAGCAAACTTTGATATCTTACTTTCTTCATGAAAGTACACTTGATGCAGTGCATTCAAACTAAATGAACTTCATCAACAATTGTTCCAACATAAAAACGTAATATTATGCACATTCCACATTATATATGGGTTTGTCTCAATGAATCCCTGTTTAAGTAGTTAGTTAGTACACTGGCAAGTTAGCCATTTCAATCCAATTATTAAAACCATTTAAGTACACTAAAACTTCGCTCTCCAGGAATCTACAAGTGAGCATCAGTTACTTAAAATATCACTTACCAGTAATGTTTTCTCCAGCCTCCAGTTCTCCAGGACAAGCACCTTAACATTTAAAACATTTAATGATACATTTAACATTTGCTAGTCTTTAATTTTTTATTATAGGTTATGTAAAATAAGAAAAGGGGGGCTTTATAAGAGTTTATTTACCGCAAGGGCACATATATTAAGCATTAGAATGTGTGGTTCTGAGACAAAGAGATGACAGAAAAGGGTAGCAACCCCCCTCTGTGTAAGGATGACAGTCAGCTCACCTTTCTGCCCCCAACAGTGGTTCGTCATTGATGACAGGTCACAGCCACAGAGCACAGCAAGCATGCATGGCTCTGTTTTCAGTGTAAAGACACTCAACCTGAAATGATCTGGACAGCAAACACTGTCATAAAAAATTGGACACAGATAAAACAATGAAGGTGCATAACACTAGTTTAATCAGTAGAAATGCATCATTAACAGAAAAGCTAAATGATCAATGGCAGTGTTGATACAGTGGTTGAAAAGGTGCAGGTTTTGCGGTAGGTCTATATTTAGGCGTCTCGGTTTTAAGACGTTATGTAATGTTACAAGATCTTTGATTTGATTTGAAGTGCGTCTCTCTATGCACAGACGTTCTCTGAAACACAGGTTCATAAACTTCGAAACATTCACAAATCGTTTGGTATGAATTTGATAAAGTTGATTAGAATTTAACGCTGAAGTAAAACGTTTGTAGCATTACGTCTGTTTAAAATAAGTGCTACAAAAAAGAAATCTACAACAAGTATTTATGATTACTAGCACTTTGCAGCCTACTTGGAAATTTTTGTTTTGTTTTGTTTTATAATTTTTCCTTTTAATACTTACTTTTAATATCTTTTACACTGTAAAACATGGCTGTGATTTTAACGGTAAAAATCTGTGAAAATGCTACGGTAAAAACCTGTTAAATGGTTAATGATAAATTCCTGTTCAATTTAAAGAGAAAACCGTACACTGACATTCCCAGAATTCCCTGCATTGCATTTTAAATTTTGTTTGAATTTGATATTTTCCTTTGAAATGGTTGGAAATGTTTCTTCTTTGTTTTTTTTTGTATCGGTTATGTTTATTAGGGTTGTACTGTATGTTACATGTAATGTTGTTAAAATAATGTTTATTGCACATTTCAGTTTAATAATTGATGTAATGGTGTTTAGCGCTTGTGTGAATGCCACTGAGCACCTTCTATATACATTACTATTAAAGACTACTTGTGATGAACTGTGGTTCATCATATGACTTTTTCATCACCTCCAGCATTTAATAGTTATCAGCGTATTTCAAAGGTTTAAAATAAATTTCTCTATTTTAATAGGTTGACATTTTAACATTATAGCAGTTATTACAGTTTATTATTAGAAATGATGGTATTTAACTGCAAATTTAACATAAAACCGCATAAAACAGTGTAGCTTTTTATGGAAAATTAAATTGCAACCTGTTTTCTTTAAGAGAAATTTCCACCTGATTTATGCACTTTAAAAGTTTTACTGGTATACATTATTGTACTAAGGTTAGGTCAGTGATGTTAAATAATATATTTGATGTAAAAAAAAAATGAAGGTTGCTTTTGTAGTCTAGATCTAAACAATTGTTTGGTTATCTCTCACTTAAAATAATTTTTGGTCAATAAATGTGACATTACTATGCCTGTCAGAACCCCACTTCATTACAAACGTTTACTTACCAGAGGCATGAGGCAACAAGGTACCTGCCTCAGGTTTCAGACACATCCTTTGTATGTTTTGACAGAATGAGTATGAGTTGACAGAAACATGTACAGTATCTGCATGTGCTGCAGTCTTTCCCTCCTCCTTTCTCCTCAGGGCATCCCGCACTCTTTTTCTCTGAGAGCATTCCGGGCAATTATTCCAATTAACTACAGAGCGAAGTTATTAAGCATATGCACAGATCACTGAGGGAAAATTTCACCAGGTGTTTCTCTCTCTATATAGCCTCCTCTGGGCCTGCTCCACCATTTAGAGGGGGAAAGAGAAACAGAGTGTGGAATACCTCCGTCCTGCTCGTGTCAGACTCTATCGTTCGTCTCTCAGGGACAGCAGATGCTCACTCTGTAATTATTTTCGGTGTGGAAGCTGGCGGCTGACAGAGTAGATGTGCATCACTCTAAATTGGCTGGGAGTGACCCCTGGCCATCCAGGAGCGCACAGGGCCAGCAGAGATGGAGGGGAGGGGAGGCAAAGGAAGACAGAGGTCCTAGCGTACTAACAAGCAGCCAACTCAGGACACGGAGGGCCGCAAGCATCAGTCTGACCTGCACAAACTTTATTCTTTCTCTGTGTCTGCTTCGCCTTTTCTTACTCTTACACTTTTCGATTGTTCTGACTAACAAGCAGCCTGATGTGTATGTGGGATCACTGGTGAGCTCAGCATCACTCAACGATCCTTCCAGCAACCTAACGAGGATGTATTAGACCACTTCCAGCAACCGAACCGGACCAGGGCTCAACTAGTCACACTGGGGGAAGCTCACTAAGATTGAATTGCTCTCAGCGACAGTGGCGTTTATTTGCACACACTGTCTGAATAGTTTTTAGGTAACGGAACGATGTCAAAATCAACAGAACAAACATGACTGCAAATTGTGGCTTCATGAGTGCAATTTGAAAGGTTCAGTTCCACATCTCGCATAGTTGGAATGGAAATATTTCCCATTTTCCAGTATCTACTTTTTGGGGGGTTTGAGATCATTTCAATAATGAAGTCATGTCTTATTAAAGACTGACTTTCTTTGTAACGTTTGAGCAGAACCAGCTTCGCATCAAAGCGGTAATTTTGATTTGAGTCAGATTTTACTGCTGATTTCATATTTGATAAGGACTAATCATTTTCTAAAAGAACGACCTCTACACATCAACAAAAGAATAATAAAGGTTTGTTTCTTTTACTTGTTTTTCCTGAGATATTTCCATTTGTAGCTGATATACAGTATATATATGTTCTTTACTTTTTGTTTTTGTCTAGATATTTGAAAAATACATAATGTGAAAAATCCACAGATTTTGTAGTGCTGTAAAATGATTAATCGCATCCAAAATATTTGCATTTTTTTTTTGTTGTTGTGTGTGCATAAATATTTTGTACATACAAATAAACTCACATACAACATATATTTTGAAAATGTTTACATGCCCATACATACATAACATATATTTATATACACACAGCACTGTTCAAACGTCTAATAATTTTAGTATTTTCACCAACAAAAAATGGTTTTAAGTCATTTATTTCTATCTTTTGTGATAACGTGTTAGTTGGAAATATCAGTTTACATTTTCAAACATTATTTTGGTCATTAATTGTAATAATGCAGTGAGGTTATTGTCTGATAACAGTCAGTGCTCCGCACAGAGATCTGATCTGATCATCATCCAGTCTGTCTGGAATCACATGAAGTAACAGAACAAACTGAGACAGACTCAATCCAGAAGAACTGTGGCTACCTGACCTAAAAAGCTTGATAAATTAAATCTATTTATGGCATTATTTTTGAAAGCATCCTCATTTACAGCATTTTTACATGAGTGTCTAAAACTTTGAACAGAACTGTTGTAGATGTAGAATACATTATGGAAAACTAAACAGTTTAAAGTTCGCATGGAATAAAACAAAATGACTTAGTAGTTTTCAGTGAAAAAGCAGCACTAGCATAAAAGGGCCAACGACAACTAACTTAAAGGGAATTTAATAAGTCACCGGTCTCTTTCTGTCTATGAAACTGTGACTTTGTCCTAATGCCTAATCTCTCCATCAGTCTCTCCAAAACGCCTCCTTGTTGACCCAAAGAGAGGCTAACATTTCTCTGTGATCCTGGGTCAAAGTTAAATGGAGTCAGAACATGCTGACATCACAGCAGCATGCAATTATTACCCCTTAGTCTCCAAACCAGCCGTCCTCTCCTTAGACACATATTTCTGAACCATTATGAGCAATTTCAACATGTTTGAAGTTTGCCCTCAGAAGATCTTGACATCATTAGCATTAATATTAGACAACGGCACAGAGCTGTGATGAGTTTAACCATCTGAGAGTTGAATTCATTAATTGACAGTTATTAACACGCAAAGGTAGCTTGTCCTCTACCAGAGCGACACTTTAAATTGATTCTGAGTGGATCAACCAGACGTTTAATTTGGAGAGGCAGAGTAATTCTCTGAATGTCCTCTTGACAAAATAATACTCCCCTCTCCCTGAAGGACGTCTGTCCTCTTCAACTACTGAAAACAATTTAAGAGTCCTTCTGATAAAACAGATCAAATGTTGTTTAATTAGTCTAAAGGAGTGAGAGATTTCTGGTTAATTAAGACTCTATTAACAGTAGTGATTCCTCATTAAAAAAAGGAGCATTATTAACCAAATAATGGCCAGTACAGATGGGTTTATTAAAATGCAAAACTGCCTCACTGAGATCCAGTCGGGATTTTTTGCTTCATTCTTAACATAAAATTTCATTATTGGCACCTGTGGCTCCATGGAGACCTTTTAATATCTATGGAATCTTTAGATATTGGGAAATGTTTCTTCGTATTATTAAAATGTTCTTCACACCGAGTCAAAAATCTGTTCACTGAAAGCTTTTTTAGGGAACAGTAAATGTTTGTTTTTTTCTATTGTACTGTATCACTGAGAAAAAATACCCTTCTGGTACCTTTATTTTTAATAACGTTGGCTGAATAGAGAGTACAATATGTGTACAGTACACATATTAATAATAGATGTTGTGATAGATCAACTGCAAAGACATAAAAAATCCTAATCAATATCACTGTGGTTGGTCTGATGGTGGAATAAATTTAACCCACAATTTATAGCTATTCTGTTCTTTCATAACTCTCAAAAAAATAAAAAAAATAAATAAACATCAGTTGATGTAAATCCATGTTATCTGGCCTAGGGTTGTGAAGTTATGCAACAGGCTGGGATCATCAAAAAATAAAACTACTCTTACTGTGGGTTACTGTTTAAACAAAACGTCTACCTAAACTCCCGGGTGATAATCCATAAAAAAGCAGCAGCTAATGCAGCATTACATTTAGAAAAAGTTTTAACATCCATGAGGCCACAATCTATTTTGCCCTGGTCTGCTCCGGCATCATCCTCACTGAAATATAATACCCTCAGAAGGATTTTCTCCCATTGCATCTCAGGGTATGAATTGATGGGCACTATCACATGTGAGCCAAGCAATCGAGTCTTAGATTAGATCCATATGTTCTCAGAGAGCCAGGTCAACTGCAGATACGCACTCGCTGTCTCTCTCTCCTGCCCTGACACAGGGGAATGAATGTGTGTAATTTCAGAGAAAGGGTGAGGGAGAGCCAGAAGGACGGATAGAGAGAGGGAATGAGCGGGAGATAGAAACTTTCCCTTGAAAGTGTGCGGAAATCATTACTGTGCAGAAACCGGAGCGTTTGTATAGAATAAACAACCTGGCCTCTGTAAAGCAATAGTGACAGAAAATAACATTTGGAAAATTATTCTGAAAATAGGGTCGATAAAAAGTAAATAAACAGCATGTACTCTCGTTTTTGCTCTGTGGGTACAAAGAAATTTCAGAAGATTACTATTTATAAGGCCGGAATCGGCGCACTCGAGAGCTCCGAGCCATTTATAAATGATATTATTAAATATTACATACATTGTGCAGTGTAACGCTCAGTTCAGCTGGTAAACTGCAGGAATACAGTACAGCATGTGCTGATTATATCAGCCGAACATCAGAATTTGGCTCCTCTTGCATATTTAAATGAAGCCTTGATGAGTTTTCTGATGCTTCAGCTTGTTTTTAACGCAGAAGGACCTGTCATAAAAATTGCTATGATGAAAGGAACTGAATTAATAACAGAATAGAGTTATTCAGAACCTGAATCATCAGGCACATAAGACGAGGAGAGGATGATTTAAAAGTTCAAGCATCCCATGTGCTCTAATTCTTTCTCTCTCTCTCTCTCACACACACACACACACACACACACACACACTCACAAACCCCATTTTCTGCCTATTTTTAAATTTAAGGAATGTCCACAATGAAAACGTTATCAAACTGCAAACAAATGAAGGCTAATCTTGCCGCTATAGCCGGCAGAATAGGTGGAGAGAGTCAATAGACGTGAGCCGAAAGGCAAGATCAGCTTGATTAGGGAGAAAGACGGCCAGCGCATCCAACAGAGAAAATTACCCTCAGGTACACACCACGTGTCCACAGTCACAATCTCATGTAGTCCTGCCTCTAATCTTTCAAACACCTTCATTAAGGATTAAAAGGCCTTTCTATTTGCCTGCAAATGTAATGTGATTTTGAAAATCAGAATCTAATCAAGGTAGCTCTGACCCTTTGGTCCAGTAGAATTATTGTTGGATGAGCAATCTCATTCAGTTAGGCCGGTCATTTATGTTGTTAGTCAGCTTTTAATGCTGGAAGTGTCAAGGGGCTTCTTTGAGACACATTGTGGCGGCCTCTAGTGGCTAACTCTCGAATTGAAATACGCAGTTTGTTCCACATTACAGAGGAGTGCTGTAACCGACGATAACATCATGATACTTTTATACGAGTTAATACTACTTTACTTAACGAATACCATGGTATTTTGTCCAAGGCACTACAATATTCACAGGGACGTGCTATAGCCTATTGTGAAAAAAGTCAATATATTACGGTTAATGTGTCTTGTTTCTTTGTCAAACAATGAAATATTAAAATCATAATTTAACTACCCTCTATAGACTTCACGGTAGCGAGGGATAAAAGTATTGTGTGTTCAGTGGAGACAAGAACGCAATAAAAGTTTAGAAAATGACAGAAAACCGAGAGACCCTTGAGTGTCTATCCATCATTCTCGTTTAAAATGTAACTTTTAAAAACTTTCATAAAAGGTCATGTATTTGTATATTTTACAAAAGCTAAAAAGTCAATCATTGTTCCTAATCATTTACCCCTAAATGGTACATTTTAAAGGTATAGGCCAAATATTAATACATTTGAAAGTTTGTTATCCATTTGAGTGTTGAGCTATTTATTTAATAGATAGATGAAGATATAAAAAATATATATAAAAAATATATTTTAGTTTCAGAACTTATCAATTAAACCAACATTACATTTCCAGTTTGTCATGTATAATAACTTTAATGGTACATATTCTCATCCATCATCCAGAGATCCCCTCTATTACACGATACATAACAATCATGTTGAAAAAGGAAACAAAATACATACAAAAAAAAAAGGAATGAGAAGATGCAGACACGACACCATGCCCAATACCATGATCGCCCAGCAGAAACCTTCAGTGGCAGTTTGATTGCTCTGAAATCCATCCTAGACACAAACACAATCTTTCTGTGACTTATCCAGGAATGAATTCCAATATCATTATCACACTGGGTTCCTGACCAAACGGAATAACCGCCACTAATTGCTAAATTCTAAAGTATTTAGATTAATGGTCTGTGTCCTTAGTAAACATTGTAATTTGATTGACTTGTGCTAATACATATTCAACACCCTGAGCAACAAAGGAGTTGTAATGTAGTTTGTTTTTTTCACTCTCTAAACCCAGAGCTTCAGCTCTTCTTTATACTGCCAACTGGATCCACTGCTTTGCAAAAAGCAATTTAGAGATAGGCCTATCATGTTCAAACCTTTGGGGTTGGTGAGTTTGTTTTAATGTTTTGTGGGAAAAATACCATTCTTGAGACGCTGTAACCAAATTCTATGAAATATTTTTGCCATTTAAAATAACGTTTTATTTCGATATAATTAATCCATCTCTGTTAAATAAAAGTGTTATTTTCTTTTTAAAATAATAATAATAAAAAAAACAACCTAATGACCCCAAAAGCCAAACCAAGTCAAAACATAATGACATTTCACTAGTTTGCTCCCTAATTCTTTAATGCCAAGATTCATTAAATATTAAAAAGCTGAAGGAATGAATACTTTGTAAGGCCATTTACATTGAGACCCACTACATCAACCGTAGTATCTCTGATTTACTTGTATACATGTTTGACTACTGTAAAGGACACTGTACAGGTACTAATTTAAATGTAAAAGTAGTTGATTTACCTTTCCATCACCACTTTTGTCCAGTTTATTAAGATGAAATATCATGAATTGACTAATTCATTCAATACTCTTCATGCTCAAACTCTGAAAAAGTGGCCAGACTTGTGAATTAACATCAATTTCACAGATACAGTTAACAAAACGGAACAACACAAGTGCCATGGAAAGGCCAGTACTGGTGTTTGAGCTACACACAATCTTCACAAATGAGTATGAAACATCTTTTAACATCTAGTACAATTCATCTCTTAGAAATCTGTTTTGGCACTGTTTTGGTCTACTTTTAGGACTTTGTCGAGAAGGAAGCACGATTGAGTTTGTTCCACTGTAGTGCATGATACACAACTAGAAGTCAGAAGTCACAGCAAAAACACTTTAAATGCTTATTTAAATATCATTCGTGATTGTGGTTTTCAGTACAGAGATAACGGCTCAGCAGCTTATGCTAACGCACATCCCTATTAGGGCGATTTATTGCTGAAGGTTTATGGTGGTCAATATGACTCAACCGTCTGCTTTTTTTATAGGATTAAACTCTTAACCGAGCAGTGCATCTGATTTTATTACCAGAAAAACCTTGCAGTGTCGATGTAAGTTAAAACATATTGATTCAACCCCAATACGTTTTTAATGATTTAATGTTTAAAGTGGTGATACGCATATAGCACGCCAAAGGAATGGTCAAGCAAGTGATATCAGCTTTTTAAGTCTTGTTTTTAAAGGACTCACGGGTACGTACCTCACATTAAAATATACCGCAGGTGAAAAACCGGGCTAGGAATCACCATCTGAGAGTACTTAAAAGTGCTGTAACGTCAATAAATGTCTTCTTTTCTTACAGAACTAGTGCACAGTCTTTGGTCAATAATAAAAACCTTTCAAGGCTTATTATAGAACAACAATTCAATGCTTCCTCCTTATCCAAAGCAACAAACTTAAAATCAAAGACTAATCTGATTGGCTGGAGAGTGAAGGTAACGTCAGTGAAAATGACCCATGGCTTCGGCTGCTTTCACTCGAACGGTAGGATCTGGATCCTGCAGCAGCATCACCAAACCTGAGGAGAGGACAGAAAAAAGGACATGGATCAAAGAATGAATAAACAAATTAAAAATATATGTCAAGTAACGCAAACAAGCACAGGGTGCTTTTATGTGATGGAGTTACGACAGCAATATCTTCTACATTGTATTTTACCAGACAAGTCTCTATTAAAATAGAAGCAAAAATAATAGATTCCTTAGGTGCCACGAAATAGCAAATGTAGCAGAATAACAAGAAGATGCTGTCCTTCTTTAAATATATCGCTTGACTGCAGATATTATTATAGAACTGCGGTACCTACCCTTGGTCACTGACCCCATATTCATATGGGAGAAATGCTCATCAGGAAGGTTCCCAAGCAAAAACCCTAAAAATTCACACATACACAAAAAGCGGTTACAAAACCACCACAAAATAACAGTATAAAAAAGCATAAATACTAAAAAAAAAAAAATATATATATATTATATATATATATATATAGATTCTTTTTACCAATAAACATGGCAGCACTGGCTCTGATCTCAGCCCAGTTACTCTTGAAGAACTGAATGACTGTGATGTGGTAGAAATTCAGCATGCTGGGAAAATCCTGGATCTTTGACAAAACACATATTTGATTATATATTTCCTCTTAATTAAAATGGTTGGAGAAATCAGTATTTATGGTGAACCATTTAATCAGTGAAAAATTTGTTGTTTTTTAGTTTCTGTTTTATAAACTAAAACTGCTTGGAACATTAAAAACATTGATTATTAAAAAAAGATTCATGTAAATGCAGTGCTTATGATATCCCCAATAAAAGGAAATCTTTGAGCACACTCAGCTATTCTATGCGTGTTTTTATAATAAAGAAAGCTTTTGCTCCGTACTAGGTATTTGGTGAGGTCATTGATGAACTCTCCATAATGCAGACCCTTCTCCTCAAGAAGATGTTTCTGGAACATGGCAGAGATCTGTTCTGAACCTATGACTGGAGCACATATGCGCATGGCGTACTTGCATGCCTAGGAGAACAAACGGATACATACCAAACTCAAACCAACAAGTATTGTACTTCTGCACTTAAATATAATTCTCAAAGTATTTTTACTATTACATTTTGCATTATTCTTGTAACTAACTTTCAACATTTATAGCCATTATAACAAATTCTGTAGGAGTGTGTGTGCAGACTAATCTCTGACCTTGACCACTTGAGGGTTGGGATCACTGAGATGTAACAGCAGGCTGACAAGAACATTGTGGATCTGGTCTTTAAAGACAGGCTCGCCCGAGCCAAACTTCGACAGGTTCCCCAAGAGCATGATGGAAGCACATCGGATCTCATCGTTCTCCTGCAGAACATAACAACGTATCTTTAAGTAAAGCCATACAACAGAAAATACACTATTTTTTACAAAATTATTACATTAAAAAAATGCTATGCCAGAATTGACAATGATATGCAGTCAGTACAACCATTTGTGCTAACATGCAAAGGTAGGACATAGAGATGTTTAAATTTTCAAATTAATTTAATAAATTGTAATTTAATTGTAATTAATTCATGTTAACAAACAAAAATAGCATATAGAATCCCAATTTAATTTGCTTGTTTTTGTAATTAATTTAGTTATTTATAAGTTAAATTAAAACTTTTTTTATTTAATATTTATTTTTTATTAATTTTTAAATTATTTATGTCTTTTTTTATATTTATAATTATTTGAGTCCCAAACGTAGAACACATAAAAATGTTTTTGGTAATAGTTTTATAAATGTTTCGTAACTATTAGCTACTAATAAATGATTGGAACTGTGCCTTTTTGTGCTTATGTATAAGATTATCTTAAAAGAAGTAGCATAAACAGCTGGAAAAATTTGCAATTTAAACATTTTGTCTTCTCTCAAGACACTCACATTCTCCAGAAAGGGTTTAATCTTCATGAAAATGTAAACCACAAGCAGATGGACGTTCTTTTGGTCCAGGTAAAGCAATATCTTGGACATTCCAGACATGGCCTCTAGTGTGATAAGTTTCCCTGGATCGTCCTTCTCTTCCATACCTGAACTCATGGCCGCTAAAAGCTCCTTTGCATATTTATTCACCTATATAGGAACAGAGGCAGTGAGATTAGCATAAAACAATATATTAATTACAGCTTTTGTTGCAATACTGTTCCAGTATAAATAATGACAAAATGTGTCTTAAGCAAACACAACAGGGGGAATTTTTAGGCAGCATTTCAGAATACAGACAATTGTCTGCACACATCTTTAGTGATTTCTGCACAAACAAGTTGCCATGTGTCTCGCACCCTTGCCAAGAACCTTTTCCCAACAAAATCAATGATGCTCATAATCCAGTGAGAGTTTTCAGATGTCCAGTGGAGTGTGTATACCTTTTCAGGTGAGCCCACAGCAATGTTCCCCAGGCCTCGGACCGCCAGCATGCGAACAGTACCACAGGTGTCTGTTATTCTTTCCATCATGTTGTTCATCAGCATGTCCAAAATCATCAGTTCAGTCACTACATGGTGGTTCAGCAGCTTGGAGAAATAAACAAAAATCTTGACGTCTAATTTACAACAGCTATTAGTACACATTAAAACAGGGGTGAAAAGGTTCCAGTAAAAATGAAAAAAAAAATACCTGTCTGGTTCTTAACTCACAGTTTGGTACCGGATTTAACAATATCTTGGAAAATATTAATACTAACATACACTAAGTAGTGTTGAATTCAGTCATATTGGTCTTGTAAGAAGTGAAGATCCAACAACATGCCAAAGCTTTTGGTTATCAATTTTAGAACAACAATTAGGTTGCCATTATTATAATCTAGAAATTAAATTAAACAAGTAAACTTATTATGTTATCATTAATTGTCTGTTGGCTTAGTCTGAACATGTTAAACAATGATTGTTAAATGAAACAACAATATTGTCGATTGTAATGATTAAGTAAATTTTTTTTTTTTTCAAAACGCTATAAATCCTTTTTTTTTGTTTTTTTTTACCTTTTCATGTTTAATCAGGCTCAGAGGTGACATGAGTGCAATCAAATTCATAAATTCATGTTGAGA
>JAUCMT010000032.1:14158771-14169465 GCA_032357475.1 Enteromius thamalakanensis
GAAATATAACGATTTTGCAAGAAACATTGATGGAGCATTGAATAGGTTCCAAACACAACAAAATGGCATGACAAACTAATTTTTTTTATATTTGGCGTTTATCGCGTTTTGGAAAAGAGCTCTTCATATATATTATATATATATATATATATATATATATATATATATATAAAACACGAGATATTTGAACAATTTCACTTATAAAAAAAAAACTGAACAACCTGTGCTATTGCAAAATAACTTGTCTTTTGTGATTCGCTGTTAATAAACTTCGTTAGATCGTTAGAACAATCTTATTTCTATTTCTAAATATTTCTATTTCTTACCTCAGAGAAGAATGCTGTGACTGTGATCCTCTGGCACTCATAAATATTACAGAGAGAAGGACACAGACTTTCCACAATTGCAGGGAGTCTTGGACCAGCATGCTTTGCCATTGCTCTGTTAGAAAAAATAACTTCTTCAAAATGAAGTATTGTAGAAGATCACACTTAATCTTAACACAATGGGATAGAAAGCAGCATGTTAGCTTCAAACTCTTACTTTTATATGTACAATTTCCACAAACACACTGCATGAGACCATGTGCATTTACGAGCGCTTGAAATGAATACACAGTGCTCTCAGAACAATTCTACTGCCATACACATCTCCTTTAACAAAAAAAAGAAGTTTGCAATAAACAGTCCAAGAGAACTTGAAGATGACAGGTGTGTGTACCTGGAGAGCAGAGTGACTCCTGTTGTGTGCTGCTGCGGGTCCTTCATCTTGTCCCAAGCTCCCTCCTGATCTAATGGTTTCACGACAGCGTCCAGCTGAGCTCGACCCAGCAAGATCCGCAGGGCCTCCACTGCCACCCTGAGCACACAGCAAAGAGAAACGCAGATGTCTTATCAACTCTGAGCTCAGTTTATATGTGTAGCTACATTCAAATTCATCATTCGCCCCAAAATGTTACTTTATCAGTGATTGATTTGACTAATCAGCACATAGCCTGTCATAGCGTGTCATTATTTACTCACACTAAAGTAGTTCCAAATCTGTATGAAATTCTTTGTTCTGCCAAACACAAAGGTATTTTGAAGAGAAATTGTAACCAGACTGTTTTGGGTCACCACCAAAATAATACTATGGAAGACAACGGTGACCAAGCAGAACAAAAAAATTCAAACAGGTTTGGAGCTACTTGAGGGTGAGTACATGATGACAAAATCTTTGGGTGAATTTCTTTAATAAAAAAAAAAGACTATTAGAGTGATCTAAATTATTCTATTCTAAATTCCATATTTATGCCACTCACCCGCACACATCAAAATTGGCCAGGTTAATTTTGTTTATAATTTTGCGGTCTGAAATGATGCTGTTGCTGTTGAGATCTTTAGGTAGCTGAACTCCCACGCTGGAGCCCAGGCGCACCAGAAGAGCACTGAAGAGTTTTGGAAACAGATGCGCCACGGCATCAGCTGATTGGCCATTCAGCATAATCTCGCGCAGGGCACAGGTCATCTACAAAACATGGCATTACAAAAAAAATAAATAAAAATTAACTTACTAGAGATCAAAACAGTTTGGGATATGACCAGGGTTGCCAGGTTTTCACAACAAAACTGACCCAATCGCTAATCAAAACTAGCCCAAATAGCGTTTTGCTAGTAAAAAAAACACCAAAAACAAACAGCCAGAGGCAGCAGTGTTAAGTAGCCCAATTCTATGGAAAATGCAACAGTGGATCTGATATTTTTTTTAAATTGAATCCTGTTATTCAGCATGGATACATTAAATAGATCAAAATGAAAGTAAATGCAAGTTTAGAGATATTTCCTGAGCACCAAATCAACTTAATCTTAATGATTTCTGAAAAAACGTGTGTTGATGATGAAAATTCAGCTGCCAACATATGAATAGATTACATTATATCAAAACATAAAAATGTATTTGCTTTGTAATAATTGCAACAAAATTGCACAATATTACCATTTTAATGTATTTTTGATCAAATAAATGCAGTCTTGGTGAGCAGAAGAGATTTCTTGCGAAATCCAAAATCTCAAAAAAATGACCAGTAATAAAAGCCACTTAACATGGCATTAAAAAATGAATACGGAACAAAAAAGGTTCCTTAACATAACAGTAAAGAATATAGCAATTGTCTAGCATATGTTTTCACAAGCTGTGAAAGCCATGGCATGGTGTGTCAAGATATTTTGCAAAAACACATGCTTTCTATTTTGATGCGTTTTAATGGGAAGGCCCGCTCATAGTAAAAGCTTCTCAAAGCTGCATTTGAAGCGTTCTGTTTTAAATCTGGTGTTATTTGTTGTGATTTCGTTGCTTCACGCAGCCTCTCTCCTTCATTACAGATAGAACAATGATTTGACTCTGCATAATTGACACACTGTGGCTAGTTAGGATTAGGCGTTAATACTCAAATAATAAAAAACAAACATTTATATACACTTACAGCCAGTGGTTGGCTTGTGGCAACTTTGGTCAAACCGGGTCTCATCATGGACTCTTTCTTATCTACATAGGGAACCATAACATTCAGCTTCTCGATAATCATCTCCATGATTTGCAGGGCCAGAGTGCTGTCTGCTCCTAGAGCTATCCACATTTCACAGCTCCAGCTGGAGAAAACACACAATGACACAAACATAAGCACATCATTACTATGCTTGAGCATCACGGAGCACATGACAGACAATGAATGCCTTCACATAAACAACACATACAGTAATCACCTGTCGTATGGTAGTGGGTAGGCAACGAGTGTGTTGACCACCGTCTGTAGATGCTGTGTAGCGAGGATGAGGATGGACTGACCGATGGCCACCTTTACCTGCTCTTCACCAATCACCTGCAGCCGGTTGTGCAACACCTCAAGCATCTCTGGCACCTGACAAAGTGTCGAGATACAAAAAAATAAAAACTGACAAGATAGAAAATAATTACAGTTTCATTGAACATGAAAATAGGAGCATGAACTTAAGGGAGCACTTGTACACTTTTGTGATTTTGGGAATGTTGGAGATACTACCTGTAAACCAGTTCTCTATGATACACGCTACTAATACAGTATGATCAAGCAGTTAAATTACAAACTGAAATGTAACTCTTTATTCACTAAAACTCCTAAATCAAAAGAATTACACAAAAAAACTAAGCAATGACTGAAGGGTCATGTTACACTTAAATAAATGCAGCCTTGTTGAGCATTAAAGACTCTAAAACAAAAATCCTGGCCTAATGGATAGGGAGTTGGACTTATAACCCAAAGGTCGTGGATTCCAGTCCCAGGTCCAGCAGGGATTGTGGTTGGGGAGTGAATAACCAGCACTCTCTCCAACTTCAATACAATGACTAAGGTGGGACCCTTGAGCAAGGCACCGTTCCCTCAATTGCTCCCAGGGTGTAAATAAAATAAAACAAATAAATAAATACATACAAGGATGATACAAACAAGTGGTGGCATTAAAAAAAGCTCCAAATCCAATATAACATGATTGTGTAAGAATGTTTGCAAAAAAAATATTTTATAAATTCCCACAATCTGATGAAGGTATAATGTACCAGATCCTGCAGGGCAGCACCTCTGTTCTTCAGCAAGGTGTTAAGGATCACGCTGGATGCTCTGGAACAGTTGGACTGAGAGTCCACCAGACCATCATACAGCATAAACAACAGGGTGCTCAACTGCTGCTGGGGCAAACGCTTACTGATGATCTAAAACACAAGACACAGGGGGTGAAGAGAGAGTCAGTATCATTTTCAGAAAGCAAGTTAGAGGTTGTTTTTTTTTTGTGGAAGTATCAATATTTTAGGAGACAGAATCGGGACAATTAACCTTAGTCAGCTCAGAGCAGGTTTTATACAAGACTGAATGGTCAGGATTGCTTAGCTTCTCGCGAACATCTAACAGACCCTCAACTGAATCATCCTTGTAGTCCAATGAAAAGCCTGAAAATGGAAGTATTTCAGCATAACATAACACAGTAAACAATTTCATATTGACAAACTAAATCTGAACCTCATCCTGGGTTTGACCAAACTGAGTTGTGCTTTGAAAAACTGAGCAGTACCTTCATAGCGCAGCTGAATGTACATCAGTCTATAGACGCAGTCGATGGCTGCCCGTCGCACCTCTGGGTTTGGGTCTGTGCACCGTGGAGCCAGACGCCCCACAAGAGCTCCCAGATTATGGAATGTCACTAGATTCTAAAGAATGAAAGAGAAAGATTCATTAGCACAGAGCTTGAGATCTAATAAGATTTTAACTACATTTATTTCCCAAAGCACATATTTCATTAATCAGTGCCTTGAGGAAACCAAAACGTCTTTTAGGAAGAGCAAAATAAATGATCCTATTTAACATTTCAGCATGGGCAGAATAAAATAATAGATGTTGAAAGAGAACGCTTTGTGAATCAGCCACACATTTTTTTTAGATACAGCATTTTGTAGTAACAATCTACAAATCCCCAGAAGACTGTTTTAACCAAGAAAGTAACACTTTAAATGCCAAGTTTTAACTTTAAATAGTCATAATTAATTTAATGATTGCTTAATATAACTAAATATCTATAATCTATAACTATATTTTAATTAATTGTATAATCAAATTACTTTCTACAAACAATACCCTGTTCTTAGAAATGCTTAATATTCAAAAATAATATGAGTAGCTAAACAGTGTAACACATAACCCTTCTAAAGAATGCTGTTACACTGCAAATAAATGCTTTTCAAGCCTGGTTTTTTGTCTTGTTTCCGACCAAAATATCTAAATATTTTTAAAATCAAGAAAAACTGAACTTGTTTTCAGAAAATAAGTGATTGTTTGAAATGAGAGTATTTCACTTACCCCATTGGCAGATTATTTTGCTTGTTGCCCAGCAAAAAGTCACTTAATTTTGATTTGTTTTTACTGAAAACAATACAATAATTTTACTTGCCTAGAAAATCCTCCTTGAATTAAGAATATGTAGATATTTTGGCTGGAAACAAGGCCAAAAATCTATGCTTGAAAAGCATTTTTGCAGTGTAGGATTTTAAAGAATAGCATCAACTACTGCATGGATTCTGTAGATGTGTACGTAACATACACACACATAAGCATCAATGATGCCCCTTACCTTCACAGTGAGATTGTCCAAGTAGAACAGCAGTAACTCTGCTGTGGTCTTTACTGCCCTCTCACGCTCATGGTCTTGTCCTGAGCTCAGCCAGCTCTCTATATGCTGTGAAAGGCAAAAGCACTCAATAAATTGGGCTCAGACAAAGAGACTGCAAAATGCCAAGTAACATTTATAGTTTCTTCTTTACCTTGAACACAGACTGTAGACCATCAGGACTCAAGTCTCTGGCTAGCATATTTCTCAGCAATTCATGAAGAGAATTAAAAGTATCCGAATACAAGACCTGCGGGAAAATGCATTGCAGTGAAAAACACACTTTATGTTTAAAGCATACAGGAGAGAATACTGATGTTTTCAGACACGTGTAGATGCATGCATCTTTTATTCTCACCTCTCTTTGCTGTGGATCCAGGGCTTCTTCATCTTTTGCCTTATCTGGAGTGTCCACACTAGGAAGCCCATAAACTCCATTCACACATGTTTTTAACAAGTCAAAGTTTTCATTTTCTGTTAAAGGAGGATCTAAGTTTCTGAAGGTTTGAGTCAAGTTCTTAACAGAGTGCACTGTATTGCAATGAACAACACGTACATGTTCAAAAATGTAAAAAACGAATGAACAGAAGTGAAAGATTTAAAACGGTAGGATACATGAGATTGGCACATGTGGTCAATACAAGATAGCGAACAGGGGTCCGCATGACATCTGTTGGTTCAGCTTTTATGAAATCCTGAAGGTAAATAGAAGACATAAACGGCAAATACATCTGGACTTCATTATGGAAGAACAATTTCTTATATTGAAAACATACATACAGTATGATAAAAACCGAATGATCTTCATATCAAACCTCTCACCATCATAACGCCCATCAACTCTTGTTTGCGGGAGAACAGGAAGCCCTGTTTACGAACACTTTTGCTGATGGCCTTGGCAATGAGTCCGACACTATGTATGAGACTGAGCTTCATAGTCAGGTCCTATGACGTGCCCATAAACATACACAGACACAAACACACTCAAAAGATGCGCAATGAAACGTCAATGAAACAGCACAGGCAAATCTAGACCTGAAATTAGAAAAGTATTTCCTGGTCACAGCTGCACTCAGCATGCTCATTATAAATTCATTTACGTGTTGGATCTTACTTACACATACTCTAAACAATGCCATAAGAGAGAAAAAAAATCACAATCTGTGACAATATAATTGTGATTCAACAGAAAAAAAGAGTTGAGTTGAGGAATCAAGCCACCTAAAATCCATAAAAGCCAGAAAATCAAGATACTGTGACACTTTAGTAAGGCAAAGGTTATCAGGTTAGTGAGCACTTTCTGACCTTCTCAAAAAACATTGGGCTTTTACTTACTAGTGTAAAGCAAGTTTATAATGCCATCTTTGTTTTAAACTCTTATATTTTAAACTATATATAACAATAGACCTTTTAAAAAAATCCAAAATAAACAGGTAGAGTTTATAAATGGTTTTTAAAACCCCTCTCAGGTCATAAAGAGATAGCTGAGAGGTTTATGAACTTTTTTGAGAAGCTCAAAAGGTTATACTGTAAAGATTTTGATTGCAGCATCAAGACTGAAGAGAAAGAGAGTTAAAGTTTAAAGGTCAGAGGTGAGAGAAGGTCCCTTCGCTGTGTTCGCTTCCCTTCACGGTACCTTGGTCTCTACTTTAATTCCCAGAACCTGTGCAACAATAAAAGTAATGATGCAATGTAATTCACAAACATTAAAGACAATCCTTTTTATTTAACAACAGAATGGATTACAAGAATGATGAATTAAGTGACCCTTTGGATATTGTTTGTATATTGAGATATAAACCTAAATGCCTTTTGTCTGTTGTCTCTATATAACATCTCAGTATAGGAACAATTCTCCTAAATTCCCAACAAAGACCAAGACCAACTCAACTTTGATATTCAAATTGGACTGCAGGATGTTAACACAAAAATTGTTACATGGTTCCCTAACAGTGAAATTATTTTAAAACGCACAATTACATTATGAATATTGATGAGGTATGATTCAGCACTCAAAGAGAATTAATGATCCTTAATGATCAAACTGTCACAACTGCAGCCTCAAACGCAACCAACTGAATCCCGTCAACAATATGACATTCAAAAGGACTTGTTTAGCAAAGCACCTCACAGCAGCAGCACATTTTTCTATTTTGTGCCTCACTGCTATAACAAACAATGGGAAATGATTTATGTATTAATTCTGATCAAATAAATGAGCTGTACATCTAACATAACAAAAATGTCTACAGAGGCATGAATTTTTCATTTTTCTAAAAACCTCCACCGAACGACTAGTCGTCAAAATTTTTGTTCCATTTTTGGTCTGGACTATCCATGTAAATCTGCTAAAAGTTATTTTTATTAACTTTTAAGAGTACACTAACCTGTGGCAACTGACTAAATTGAAACTTCAGAGAAATATAATATCACTTTTTTTTTTACCTTGGTGTTAAAGTTCTTGGAGATGTTGTGGAGAATGTCACTATCGATGCGAGTGAGGAGCTTATCTTCTGGAGCGTGTAATGCCACATAGCCATAACACAAAATGAGTGTGCTCTTCATTTTCTCCACATCAACATCGTTTTTATCCTGAACCACACACAACAAGATAAACGTGTAAAACATAGCCTCTGAATCATTCACATTTTTATTTACCTTTGCTCAATTAAACACTCGGTTACATTTTACAACTCCTATTATTAAAACATATAAAATGGTAAAACAATCATTTCAAACCAAATTTAAATGTTACAGTTTTTAACAATCTAATACGGGAAACAAAAAGATCATTTGCATCATGTGAGAAGTACAATTAAGCTGGGCCTACTTTGAGAAGACCAAATATCCCTGAGGCTTTCCTGAAGGCATCAGACTTCCCAAACTCCTCCAATTTTTCCAGAGTGCCCTCGAGATGACTGCTGGCACACAGCCCGATTCCCATGGCAACACCCTGCATACCAATTTTACAGTTACTTTCATTTTTTTTAATTAGTGGCTTTTAAATAACTGCAACAACCTCAGATATCCAAACTGTGGGACATTTGAATATGTATTGGCCCAATCTATGATTAGAAATTATGTTATACGTGTTCTGTTGTAACAATTGGACTCAATTTAGGTGTAGGAATGGACAAAAATGTCCCTCCACCAACGGACTACCATATTTTCCAGGAGCAGGTTTTTAATCACCTGAAACATGCTGCTGTTAACTTAAATAAAATTAAATCATTATATTTCCTGAAAGAGAAATGCATTAGATTTAAATAGCTTTGTAATATTAGATTTTTCTTCACATTTTTTGTGGCAGTGTAGTTAAAGTGATGAATTAAGAGACGCAATTCCCCAGAGAAGGTTTTAGTGTGTTGTCAGCATGCTGTGCTTCAGCAAGCTGTTTGACTGTTTGAGCTCAGTGGCATACCGTTCTTTCGATTGCATCATTGTGACGAGTGCTGATCAAGATCTCTTGCAGCTGTTTCCTGACCAGCTCTTTATTATAGCACTGCTGGAGAATCACACCGATACACCTATACAAAAAACTCTGAGAAAATGAGAAAGAAATAGGAGTTTATCACAAGTACTAAATCTATAGGACTTAACATAATAGAGATTATTCAATCAACCTTCTCCTCCAGAGCATTGTTGTAGGTAGGAAGGTATCTTGTGGCCTCTACTGCAAGCTGACCAGTCCACTTGCTGTCGTCAATGGCTGACAGAGTTTTAGACATTAGCTTGATCACAATCAGAAAGCAATATCTGATTAATCATCATCAACTTCAATCATCAGGATGTTGGCATTCTAGTCAATGCTTAACTTTCACTTATTCTTGTAGATATAAGTATTATTTATTCCTATAGATTTCCTGATTTTTAACAGCCATTTATTAATTCATACATATTACTACAGACCTGAAGTAACGTTTCTTCCCATTTCTTTTTATCCAGAGAATCTTCTGTTGATTCTGGTTAAAAGACAGAAACAAACTTCAGTCAGAGATGCATTCGAACCACACTCTGGAAAAAGTCAAAGATAGGACCCCCAATATGTCTTTTTAAAGCTGTAACCGTGTAACTATCTTGGAAGTGTTGTTGAATGTGAAATATGATTTTTCAAAATGATTTTGGCTGCATCTTGGAAACATCTGGTTGTCTTGTGAGTCTCTAAGGACAGGTGGTTGTGGTTTTGGAAGACACATGAGAGGTTTCACTGAAACCTCATCATAGCAGATGAGCTCTCGTTCGGCTAAAAACTAACAGAGCGAGTCCTGTAAAGTATCAGTTACTAGACTAAATAAGGTAAAAAAGTCCTTTAATGTCAGTAAATTTCCCTGCTCCACTGAAATCTCACAGCAGGTTAAATTAAACAGAGCTGATGTCCAAAAGTTTTGAGATGGCTGAACCTTTAGAATTATAGTGAAGCTGGATGCTATGACCAATAGGTGGCGTTTTCTGGTAGCCTGATGAAGAAAAACTCTGCAACTAATCCACTACATCACTCTTGTGTGCATTTTAACAAACCTTCAAGATAATTGACCAGCTTTGGAACCTCTTTTTCCCACAGGGACTCGGTTTTAGGGTGAATGTTAGGGCTGATAGCCTGGAGCAGACTTAGAGAGGGCGTACCATGTCCCCTGCATCGAAACGGGAACGCAGCATTCACCTGAGGAAAATGTTACATTCATTTTAGATGTTGCACCAAGCATAGACTAAATGACATCATGATTTTAAAAAGAGTATTAGGAGAAACAGAGATTAAAAAAAAATGTATCTATAACAAATGGAGAAAAAAAACAACTAATACTCTGAACTTTAAAATCAATACATGCGTTTAGGATTATTATGCGTTTAGAAATGGTTCAGGGTTAGTAGGATTTTTTTAAATGTTTTCTTTATGTTCATCAAGATTGCATTTATTTGATAAAAAATGATCACTTTTTACAGATTTCAGCCAAAAATTAATGTTTTGTCAAAATTTACTTTTTCTTATTTTAAACACAAAAGAAGATATTTTGAAGAATTGTTGGTCCCCACTGACTCAAGGTTATTTTCGTAAACGAAAACTGAAACTAAGACGAAAACTATTGGTCAAAAAACATTTTAACTGAAATACAATTAAAAATTCATAATAACTGAAAAACTAAAACTAAACGAAACTAGCAACAGCTATTAAAAAAATAACTACAATAAAATAATAATTGCTAAAAAATAAATAATCGTTTTCGTAATTAAAAAGCGTTCATCCACTTCGATAAAGAAGACGGACATGAGTGATGGCTGCCGGTAGCGCTGGGCAATATATATATCGTATGATATATTATGCGCATCTCATCAGTAAAGCCGGTTCTTTGATTAGCGCTAATCTCCATCAGTTATTTTTAGAAGGAACGCCAGCTTATACACAGAGTCGTAGATCACTGAGAAGCTGCGTGTTGAGTTTCGCGGGTGATTCAACACGCAGCTTCTCCTTGATCAAAGCGCTAATCAAAGAACCGGCTTTACTGATGAGATTTGCATAATATTTTGTAC
>JAUCMT010000032.1:14195535-14216571 GCA_032357475.1 Enteromius thamalakanensis
TATACTGAAAATAAGTAGGTCTAAATATTGTTATCTAACGTTAATGCTGATTATTTAGCTAACAAGCTTGCTGGTGCCGTTAAAGTCATTTTTAGATAATGTCCAAATAGTTTTTATATATAACATCTGAGGGGGGAAAAGAAAGGATTTGATATTCAGGTAACTACAGTAATTAACAGTTGTGTGTACAATGGTGAAGTAATGCCCTCTGGGAGTGTTTACAACACAGACAAAGTTTGAGAAAAAAAAAAGAAAATATAGCCTAATATTTTCCTTCAGATGTCTTTCTTAACTTATTTGCATGTCATATAAAACGTTCTGCAAAACAATAGCCTACGCTTCACTTTTTTCTTACTGGTAAAAATTAGACACTCAAAACAGTTTTCTCTCAAGTACATTGCAGTGTAAGCTTTACATTAAGCATTACTGCATCATGTTCATCAAAAATCCCAGGTATTTTGAGCAGTAAGATTATGAAAAAATATTTGCTACATAAAATTAAGTAGACCGTAAAAATTGAAGTACTTTTTTACTTAAGTACATAAAAAAACAAGTACTTTCACTCAAGTAACATCGAAAAGGGATTACTTTTACTTTTACTGGAGTAATGTTTTATAGTATGGATCTGTACTTTTACTCAAGTACTTGATTTGTGTACTTCTAGCACCTCTGAAAAGTACTAATTAAATGAACTGTTTTTCCGTGCTATTGTTTGCTTAAGATGGTATTACAACACCAACTCGCATAAGAAATGGATCATATCAGATAATAAGTATATCAGCAATATAAGTCATATAAGTCAATCAGCAATAGCGGTACGTATCAGGTTCAGAGAGGGAGAAGAAAGGTTAAACAAACTCTACAAACCCAACGCGTTATAATACACTGAATAACGTTTCAGACACAAACCATGTGGAACTCAAAAATGATGGATCTGCCATGAAAAGAAGAATGTTCCTTAGGCTTGTGCACGCTTTTCTGTCTACTACTGTTTCTCTTGGCAAAGCTCTGCATGGCCATCTTGTTTTTCACAAGGAGCCTCTGTCCACGCATATATGGTTGAACTTTATGAGCATAGTAGACATAAGCGGCAGAAGCACATTTCACTGGCTGGAAGACCCTCCATCCTCTGTCAGTTCTAGCATCAGCTCGGTGAATGAAATTAAGCATATCCACAGTCACAGATCTGGAGCCTTGAAAGGCTCTAAGGCCACTTAGCTCATGACTTCTGAGTGAACTTGACGGCTGGAAATATATTCCAAGCTTACAGTCTCTCTGCTCACTTAGTGTAAATAAAGGAGAAATTTCAAGTTAAGCATTTCAGTTGTCATGCACAGACAGACAAACAAGTGCTAGTAATCTTAGCAATTAGATAATGACAAAAAATCAATCAATCAGTCACAAGGGGGTATTACTGATGTATTTTACGTCATAGACAAAAACTGTGAAAAACATCCGATTATCCACAGAAATAATTGTAGGTATTTAACCAAAAATTCACTCAAAAAAGTCATTGACTTTGGGACCATAGAACAGAAGTAAATATTGTATCCGAGTTTTGTCCTGCAAAGATATGTGACTTTTGTTAAACTGTCATGCAGTCTCAGTGCACTGAGTACACTTGCTCTCAGTCACCAGACTATTAAGTGAACACACCTGCAATCACTCACCTGCACCTGTTATAGGTCCCAATCCCCCTGCCCGCCCATGTGTCACTTATCAGCACCGAGCACCATTGATCGTAAGAGATTCACCTTGAATACTCACCCTGTATGCTTACTAGAGGCTGACATTCCCGTGGGATTCCTGCGGGATGGGAGTCATCTTTACTATTAATCACGGGATTGGGACGGTACAGGATAAAATAGTTAATGGGAGCTGGTATCGACCAAAAGGAAAGACGAAAAAAAAAAGTGAATGCACCATTTTGTAATTTCATTTTAATATGCCTAAAATGTAACGCAATTAAAAAATAACTACATGACCAAGCCATCCCAGAAGCCATCTTTTTGTATATATATGGGAGCGATACAGGAGCGGGAGTCATGAGCGGGATGGAATGGGAAAATTTTTTTAAACTTTGGTATGGGAGTGGGACAGGACAGTAGTGAAAAACCACTCCCGTGTCATTCTCTAATGCTTACTTGTGTTAGGCGCTGAGTATGAAGATTGCGATCCGGAGATAGCCAGTTGAAGACAGAAGACAGTTGATGTCAATTTGAGTTATGTTTCAATAAACCTCTGTCACGTAATTTCAGTCCTGACTCCTGTTTACATTGTCTGAGCGTTACATAAACATTGATACAGGTTTAATTTAATATTTACAAAAGATCCCAGTTTTAATATTATATTTAGTTGCATTTTACACTCAGACTAATTTTTTTTTTAATTATGCGTTAATTAAAATTGGATTAGGATTTATAGTAAAACTGATTAAAACGAATGAATACCACATGACAAAATAACATGATAAAAAAAACTAAAGGATATTTTGGTCAAAAGACAAAAAATATGATTAAAAAAACTAAATAAAATAAAATTGTATGATTATTTTTCCCTTTAGTCCAAAACTGATACAGTACATCAGTACGGCTCCATGCTATTCTGAGGGAAAGCAGGAAAAAAACCTTTGAATTCTGCTGGCAGGCCCATAAAAATGCAGTGTTGTAAAACATCTTACGCCATGAAGCGTGTACCAAGGAATCACTCCTGAGGGCAGCATTGAAAGGTTTGCAAGAGGACTAATCAGTGACTAAGCGGGTGTTGTAGAAATAAATAGTCTTGAAACATTCTCAGCTCAGTCCTAAAGCTCCTCCTCTCCATTTAAAGATAGCCAGGCAACGCTTAAATATAAAATAAGAACCTCACATCTAGAAAAAAAAAAGAATAAAAATATTTTTCAAGTTCCAGTGCAGAGAGAAGCAGGGTTTTTTGGCCGTAATTTATTGTATTTCATCAAGCGTACAGAGGATTTGAGCTGTAAACTGCACTTTCCCTGCATTTATTTTCTATTTTACAGCCATTACAAACACATTTGTGTGATTTGTAATCTCCGCAGGCTGCCGTGAGGACATTTCAGCCGAACTTATTCATGATGCTCTTGGAAGAAGGTGTCAGGGCAAAGGTTAAATCAACAAGGCACCGTTCCAACTCATCTTGAGGAAAAACTGCACATCTGATTAGCTGAGTTACATTTCAGTAAAGGAAATAGTTATGAAACGAAAACTTTCAAAATAATCACAGATCATCTAAATGATGAATGAGGTATCCAGATAACACGAGATAAGCGAGGAAGTGAGAAACTTTTTTTTACGTTCTACGTTCTTTGTCACTCACCTCTTAAAAAATACCCCAGAAACCAAAACCAACGACCTGTTTGGGTTAGTCAGCCCACCTTGCAGTCATCTTGGACATCTCCAGGTGGCTATATGCAGTAATTCAAGTACAGCTTTTGTTTACCTGAATGGGAATGAAACTATTCATCAATGATGCAATCAAATTTCAATGAGCACAAAATGTCTAGGAAAATAAAATAACTACCGCTGCACTGAGTGTTATGATTTCTCCCATTCATATCATAATGTCTCTTCCCACACTGTTCATCAAAACACCTCAGAGCTGTAGCTGTCAGCTTCCCACACTGCATCATTACAAATTACCAGTAACATGTCCAGTTCATCCATTATCATCCCATGATGACGGATCCAGCACTGATGGAGCTCTTTTACAGAAAGTTAACTTGTGGTGCTGATGAAGTGCTGATATCCCCTCTCTGTCTCAGGCCGGTTTCAGGCATAACTCAGCAACACAAATTCATCTGAAATGAGGCAGCATTAAGAGGGCAATTTGGCAATTCGTTTCAGATGGCGGAGTGACCACAATTATTTGTTTTTGGATGCTATTGAGAATGTACGTTTTGAAAAAGGATGTGTGAGGGCAAATGTTCCGCCAGTCAATGACTGATATATGCCTTGTGGATTTCCTTTACACTCACTCAGAGCTTTTCCTCAATGGATAATGACAAGCATATGTCCAAAAGATCCTTCGAACTCTGCGAACACACACACAAGGATCAGTTTAAATTACGGATAGACCGCATGATCAAACGTAGCAAAGCAGCATCATAAACGAACAGCAAAAACTTCCTGTTAGGCTTCAAAAAGTACATTTGAAAGTTCATACATTTTACTGACAATTTACTATAAGCTTCAACGCCAAATTTACCGAGGCCATTTTGTAAATCATTTGAACATTTTATGGCCTGCAATAAGCGTTTTCATATTATTTCTGATCTGGCCACTATAGTCGAAAATTTTGCCAAACGCTATAAAGAAAAGAGACAACCGAGCCAACGCTTGAGGATAAAGCAGACACAATTGTACATTATGCTCAATTCTTGTTTTTTACACCATACATAATGGAGCCCTGAGAGTTTCCAGCAAATATTTGTTCTAAAAATCCATCTGCATGTACTCACCCACACCCAAAATGGATGACTGGTTTTTGGGCCCTAATCTACATTAACAGGATCGTACAGCCAAAAAAATGAGCTCATTGGTCTCACTGCAAAAGATGATATAAGCAGCCAGTTAGCTACTGCTTACATTACAAATGACCACAAGCAGCAAAGTGGGGCGTGCAATGTTGATGGAGATGAAACGGATTTGGAAACGGTCCATGATGGAACGAACAGCAAAGGAAACGCTCCAGTTTCCATTTAAGGTTCATTTCCGTTCAGATCGAGATGTCTGTGCATTTCTGGCTGCTACTGAACTAAGCAGCTGGAATTTAAAAAGCGTAGTCGCTTTAAATGTATAATCATGACTGTATATTTCAGCTAGATTTTATTGTGCATCTAATTCGCTTGGAATTTAAATGAAAACAAATGCTGAGGACAAACAGTCAAGGCTGTACGCTCATGTTTTCTATGAATCACCGATACACGCTGTTACGTAATGAACATATTTGAAACGTAATGTGTAATGTAATGAGCATATGTCATGGACCATGCTGGTAAATGTTGTAATGAAAGCATATGTGACCTTGTGCACTCTGACATTCTGCCTTGGTCGAGCAGGAATCGGCAATGTCGCTGGGTAATCACCATTAATAAAAAATAATAGCTGCAAATTGCAAATTTCCTGTCAAGCTAGCCACCCCCTTGAGAAGCACTAGCGCCTGTAAATGTGTGATTTGTCTCTACTAAAGCTTGCAAAATCTGAAAACTTTATTCATTTTCAGAACCCATTTAAAAAAAACGTAAATTATTCACCTAATACTATATCAATGAAAACATTCATAATCTTTTATAAATTCAATTATTCGCTCTTTGGTTGCATTCTAGATGATAAGCAGATGTTTTAAAGGGATAGTTCACCCAAAAATAAAAAACAAAATTGCCATGAGTTACTCATCATCATGCTTTCCAAACTCATAAGACCTTCATTGGTTTTAGAAACACAAATTAACATGTTTTTGATCAAATCCAAGAGCTTTCTGACCCGGCATAAACAGCAGCACAACTGACACGTTCAAGGACCAGAAAGGTAGTAAAATTATTAAAGGAATTGTTCAAAAATGAAAATTACGTCATCAACTACTCACCCCCAAGCCACCCTAGGTGTATAAGACTTTCTTCTTTTAGACAAACACAGTCATAGTTTTATAAAAATGTATCCTCCGAGCTTGGTAATGCTGGTCGATACCGGCCATTATTTAACCTATAACCTATACGCCTCAGGGTTATTACATGTCCTCTGGAGCAGATTGATGGGTTTTTGAAACAAAAATATTGCTAGTTTTAAAATTATAATGTAAATAACTGACTTCCGTTTATTTTCTGTGAGAGCGTCGAGTTCCGGTTTCTGTGTAAAAAAAACTGAAAGATGAAAGTCATATACACCTAGGATGGCTTGGGGGTGAGTAGTTTATGGTGAAATTTTCATTTTTCAGTGAACTATTATTTTACAATAGTCCATGTGACATTAGTGGTTCAACCTTAATTTTATGAAGCTTTTTGTGTGCAAAAAAAAAGGCTTTAATCAACAATTTTTTTCAGTCTTCAACGTGAATTCACAACAATATCAGGCACGTGTGCGGTAGTGAAAGAGCCAGAGACCTGAGGTAGTACCTGGATGTGTTGCACCTTGTTTGCAAGCAGAGGAATGTGCACGCATGCATTGTGGTACTCCTGTGAATGTGCATTGAGTAATGACAGAATTTTCATTTATTGGGTGAACTATCCCTTTAAGATTATGTGCTGGTGTGGCACCTGGAGCAGATATATGATGTGTTCCCACAATGAAGAGTGAACAAAGAGGAGAATGCTTTGAATTTAAAAGAGTCACTAAATTAGCGGTGAGCCATTGTTAGCGGGGCCACAGGTTAGTCCCAGGGCTCCAGTTAGAAGGGGCGGAGGTGGATTTTACAAGCCTGGGCTGAAGAGCCGCAGTGGGATTGCCCTCACCAGCTGCCTGCTTTATAAGGCAAACTTCAAAGATAAGGCCTTGACTTACCCCCCTTCAGTACCCGCCACACCACCAACTACACACTGTGAGTAAAGCAACATGTCTCATGGTTCACTTGTAATGACTTATTCTGAGTGACAAACTCCAGTATGTGAGAAAATGTCTGTTGACTAATGGGGTTTTAGAAAAACCTGTCACACAAGAAGACGGCAGGGCTCCACAGTCCCCAAATATGATGACCCCCCTACTGCAATATATTTTCATGCAATACTAGAACTGAAAACTTAAAGACACATTGTCTTCCAAATTAAATAAACGGCTTTTATATTACTACTGTACTAGTCATAGTTATATATTAAAATATTATTTGGGGAAAAAAATACTGATTTTGTAATAACAATTTTTTGTACTCACCGATATTACAGTAATATTAGATATGAGTTAATTTAACTAACTTTGTACAGTGCTTTTTTGCAATAGCTATTGTTTCACAGCAGTTGTAATGTTAACTTTAATATCCCTAATAAAATACATATTTGTTAACAAATTGTAAATCTTTATTATATTTATTCCTGAAAGGATTAATCGCATCCAAAATAAAAGTTTTTGTTTATATAATATATGAGTGTATTCTCTCTGTATTTATAAATACAAACACATGCATATATATATTTTAAGAAAACATAAATGTTGTTTATATATGCAATATTTATATATAAAATATAAGAATATAAATGTATAAAGATCTGTATTTATATACACATAAAAAATATACAAAGCACACATGAATATATTATTTAAACAAAAACTTTTATTTTGGATGCGATTAATCACAATTGAAAATATGACAGCACTAATTACATATTATATTATTATATATTATATTATTATATATTACATTAAAGATCTGTCAGAAAAGCTCTGAAGGGCACAGAATTCCAGAAGATTCTAAATGGTTCAATTTTTCCATCTCAAAACCCCACTGACCTGCTTTGCCGTCTGAATTCTTTGGCTTCCGAGGAACGGGACGATTACGGCATGGAATTTCAGTGAAGACTGACTTCATTTCTGCTTCTGAAATAGAGGGGTTGGAAGTCAGAGGCAAGGCCACAGAAAGGCAATTACTAGTCAGCGGTGGAGATAGACGCTAGATTATTTCTCCTGGTTCGACTGAGAGGTTGAGCTTACGTGACCTACTCTAAACAGCATTGCCCTATTTTACAGAAACAGCCCCAGTCTATGGATCTGACTGATGAGGTCACAATTCATTACTAATTAGAGCTCTTGCATTACACGTAAAGTGATATGCAGGTTAAAATGAGACAGCTGATAGGGTCTCTCTATCCCCCTCTCTCTCTCTCTCTCTCCACCTCTAAATCCATCTCCTCTTACACTAAATGAGCCAGCTGCGGAGGCCCTGTCCTGTCAGGCGTGGTTGCTGCCTGCTGGCCTGTCCCCAACTATGGCTAGACAGCAGAGTCCCCCGATAGTTGACTGGACGTACGTCCGGCAGACATCCATAACAACCGTCTGCAGTCCTGAGCAAAGGATTAGTGATGGATTTTGACAGTTTCCTAACCAATGCCAGAAGATTTCAACTACATAGGGCACAAGGAGAAGGGCACTTGATGCTGGGATGACGTTTTACTACAGATGTTCCAAATAAAGTAATGATAATCAGATGTAGAGAAAAACAAACTACTGCTCTGCTCTGATTTATAGACATTAAGTTTCAGAATACACAGCATTACTGCAATGAGCGTATGCACGTTTGCTCATACTGATGACACATGCCTCTGCTATTATTTCTCTCATCTAAATTAGTCATTTTGGTCATGTATATGGGCCATTCTACAGAATTGATTCAAACTGCTGTCCCACAACCAAAAAACATAATTAAAAAGCATTGAAGTATTTATTTTTTTAGATCTTTACTTAGATCATTCCATTATCTATTAAAATCCACACTAATATTTGAAATATTAGTAACCTTAATTTATAACAAAATCATCATTTATTGGGTAATTTCAGTTAGGAGGTGGCCATCCCTAACCCTGATCCCTAAATTTCAACTCATGAAAATTATATTTAAATTATTTTTTGTATTTTTTCTCCCTGTGTTGTTTTAAAAGTATCTTTTTGATTTTAGAAAATTCAAAAGTTAAGTTAAAAAAAACCCTTTCATTTATTTATTTATTTAGTAAATTATGAAACTTTACACCTCATTTTACTACCGAAACTGTGGTATGTATCAGGAAATATTCCTGTGTCAGTAATGTCACTATCAAACTATTTTTTCTTTATATTCCGTAACATTAGTTTTTTATATGTTCACCACAGTTTAGAACTTTGCTAGCTAACCATGTGATGATTAGCATTTTTAAACTATGTTTAAAAGTATCTAAAATCGTCACTACCTAAACACTAACTAAATATTGTTTCAGTACAGTTTCCCAAAAGGGAACACATCTTCTTATTTGGGGGAAATTAGTTTTGTATAATTATGCCATTTCTTTGCATTCTAATATGTTTTAGTGTTTCACTGAAGAAAAGGAGCAGTATCTACAGAAACATGGGATGTTTTGACAAAAATAAAGTATACTGAATTATCAACTAAAATATTATGGCATTGTTTATTGTATTTTCAAACTAATGAATCCTTAACTTTGATCCCTTTTGCCTAAAATTTTTATTCTAAATACAACTAATCTCATAAACTACACTTGAAATATTGTTAAAAATGTAATTGTTATTTATTTAGAAAATGTTCTAAAAATACAATATGAGAATTACGAGAAATCTGTGCCTTGGATGTTATACAATTTGTATGTCTACATTTTTTTTTTCCAAAAACATCAAAATGTTTCCAACTAATGGCATTGACTTTGGACCAATTCCTTAAAATGGCCCG
Source organism: Enteromius thamalakanensis (assembly GCA_032357475.1). Classification (NCBI taxonomy): domain Eukaryota; kingdom Metazoa; phylum Chordata; class Actinopteri; order Cypriniformes; family Cyprinidae; genus Enteromius; species Enteromius thamalakanensis. The sequence continues at coordinate 14,204,914 of JAUCMT010000032.1, forward strand.
TATGAGGACATGAAAATGTATATGTATAAAGTAAATTTTAATTGTTATATTAAATAATTTCACAACTTTGACTTGATCAGGTTGCCATTCCTCCATGTTAAGCTTTAAAAAAATTAAGAAATATTCCAGATGCTCTGGATTTATTTATTTTTAGTCATTATTATTATTATTATTATTATTATTATTATTATTATTAGTTTACCCAAAGTTTTTCAATCAAATGTATTTTCTTTTAAATAATACATTAAAGCCAAGAACAAAATGGCATTATCATCTAGAAATCTTTTTAGGAACTGAATAATAAATAAATAAACTAACTAAATAAATACAAAATATATTAGCAATGTTTTTTTTTATTCTAAAACATCCCAACTTGTTTGAAAACAGAAATAAGTATCACAACATAAAGTTGATTAAAAATAAGTTAAAGCTTAGTCCCTTACTAAGCAATTGCTATCTTTATCTCTTTATTTCCAGCATGTTAAATTCCTTTGTCCAAACATATTACTTTTTTTTAAAGTTACATAGCGTTAAACGAACAACAGGAAACACCAGAACGGTAAATGCAAGTGCATTAGGATCCTATAGCGGTTGAAAAATGTTTAGATAAAGAGCATACCATTTTGGCAACATTTGACAAGAATAGCAAATGAAAATGTAAGTGTGCCCATGACTGACATACTTTTAGCTAGCTTTTCAAACAACCAATCCACCTATCACCTCCACTCAACCATTATATGCATCATTATGTGCTTTTAGTGCAAACCCTCCCCAGCCCAGGGCACTTCCTGTTTAATCAGCACTAGAGCTGCTAGTTAACAGTCCCCGTGCATAACAACCAATATTATGAATTTATATTATGAATGTTGCATAATATCTTGTGATATTACCCCTCAGCAACTGCGCAATCATTTGTCAGGCCTCCTGTGACCATGGTGCCAAAGGCAAAATGATCTGGGCAAACATCCACAGACTAAACGCTGTATTTAGGTTCCGATTGGATCAATTCATGAGCATCTGGCTCTCATAATTCACGTTTTTTGACGAGTGAGAGAAGATAGGGATAAAAATAGATATTTGATTGATTGAATTGAAAATTTAGTGTGAAAAAATTTCAAAAAATAAACACACTGAAACAAATGAACCAATGTATCATACAGATTAATCTTCCCTAGAAGCATTTCAGGGTCAAGTTTTTAAAAATACTGAAGTGGAGTGAAAGAGACAGAAGGAGAGAGAGAGAGAAAGAAGTCACCGTCTTCTCTCATTCCTCCCACTTGCTCACTGGATTTCACATTTACGGTGGTTAAAGGGACAGCGGACCCCAGCCACACCCCCTGACTATAAATCCAAGGCATAAGGAAACGCTCAGCTGAAATCACACGTGGGGACTGAAGGATCTGGAGCTCACAAACTCATTCACACACACACGTCTGGGAGGCGACTTGGCGTGCTGTGAGCCTAAATAACTGATGACAGTGGGGAAAAGAGCATTTCTTATGAATGAGTGAGTCAGAAGTGTCTCGGTCAGGCATCGCTGGATTGGTTGGATCCCTAAAGCAGGACTGCTTACAGAAGCTAGTCACTTCGCATTTAGACCATACCACAGAGTGTGGTGTACGATTAGAAATTGGGATTGAGTTCACTCCGGTGTTTTCGCAGTAGAGCGATTCGATAGAGGTTTCCTTGCAAGGACAGAAAGCAAAGTCCAGAGGTCCCGTAAGGTGCTGAGCATGTCTTTTGCGATGGTGCGACCAACTCCAGGTCATTTCTTGTGCTCTGAGATCAGCATGCACTCCGAGGATGATGACAACGGCAGTGAGGGTTCTGGATCTGACGACAAGTCCTTCCGAATGGCCGGCCACGGCTACGGGGCATTTAAGTTGAGCGCTCGCAAAAAGAGGTACAGCTGTCGACCGGTTGCAGCTCCAAGCGAGCTCCGTCCTCAGATCGTCGAGATACGACAGAGGAACACCGCAAATGCCCGAGAGCGTGATCGCACGAACAATGTGAACACAGCATTCACCGCGCTGAGGACGCTCATTCCCACCGAACCAGCTGACAGGAAGCTGTCTAAGATTGAGACGCTGCGATTGGCCTCCAGCTACATCTCGCACTTGGGGAACGTGCTGCTGGTCGGAGAGGAGTGTGGAGACGGACAGCCTTGTCTCAGGAGCTCGGGAGCCTTGTATCATCACCTCCACAACCTTCCAAAGAGCTCGACACCCAGCCCGGATTCAGAAAACTCGCAGCCTAGACAGATCTGCACATTCTGCCTTAGTAACCAGAGACGACTGGTGAGTAGCTGGATGAAATGTAGTTGTCAAAATGTACAGGTTAGACAGAGATCAAATATGACTGACATTTATAGAACAACTTGGCGAATTAGGTGTATAGTAATAAGTCGTTGTTATTTTGTGAGAGGTCAGAGGTCAGTGTATTGTTACTGATTCAAGGACTTTATATGAGATTCAAAGCATTGGTTCACCCAAAAAACACTTCTGTCATTTACTCTTCACCATGTCATTTTTTTTCTCTCTGAAACAGACATTTTAATTAATATTTCATATATATTTTATTTCATTATATTTTTTCAAAATATAATTTTTTGTGTTCTACAAAAGAAAAGAAAGCCATGCACATTTGGAGCAACATGAGGGGGATAAAATGACGACATGAAATGGATGAGCTATCTCTTTAAATGCCATTTATCATGATATTCTTGTGGCTGATACAGTGAAACGTTCTGTGTGCGCAATTGACAGATAAGCAGGTATTTATGCATAGCTGTTTGAGCTCACATTAGCATAATTTCTTGATGTCATCAGATCATAAACACAGATCACTTTGGCACTGAAACTTGGCAAAACCCTTAATATGCTTGGTCCAACTTCAACCACATTAATTAACATGCAGCGCATTCTAAACGAAAGTGTTTACACGAGCCTCTGTGATGAAAAGAAGCGATTCGTTTGGCTCTAGACAAAACTTTCATAGAGAGGTACACAAAATGACACGAACAGCCTCTGCACAGGCTGCTACGCGTCTGCTGTGTTTGTGCAGCACACTAGAAACATCTGGTCAACCTGAATGTCTTCCTGCGCAGTTCACGAATGTCCTGAGTTCCACCAAAGCCTTCAACACCCTCATCATCATTACGACGGCTAATCCTGAACAGACCCTTTAAACACCACAGTTTAATGAAAACACTCCAGATTCATCCTTTCATCTAGCATTTCATATGCTATTACTGAAATAATATGACCGTATTCGATGGGCCACAGAGGATTATTTATTTATTAATCAAAATGTCATCGGCTGCGACCAATTAATGAGAGCTGATGAACTCTTGTCAGTATTCAAGAGTTTGTTTTATCAGCTGAAAGCACTTATTTTTCTGCTACGAGTTAAATTTATGATCAATTTCTCTCTTAGTCTATTGTTGTAGATCAGTATATTTTATAATATGTACACATAAAGTCCTACAGGTATAAAGCTCAAGTACACCTTCATAAATGATAAACCAGCAAATAGCTTACTGTATATTAGTATAATTTAAAAAAATTAAATAAACAAAGGAAAAAGACAAAAGGCTTTTCAATCCCCCAAAAATATTTAATTTATTTTTTTAAATAGCCTATATGTTTTAAATGCTTGATTTAAGTGCTGCAATAGATACATTTAATTAAATGTAAATAATTTTTTTTTATTATATATTGTTTTATTGACGGACAGCTATCATAATCCCTAAAAGTTGTCAATTCCATACAGCTTTAATGTATTATTGAATTAACAGATTTTATGCTACTTCTTCATCCAAAAAAGGGAATAAGAACACACAAACTAGCCAAACTAGATGCCAACGTAATGGCAAAACACACACACACACAGAAGTGGCTATTGATTAATATGTACCAGGTGGATATGTGACCAAAGATGACGTTATGGTAAGACCCCCAACACTCCAAAGCGATCAGATTCCCTAAATGAGCTCTATCTTTGAGATGGTCCTGATTACGGTTCAGACGTCTGAATAAATCTGACCTCTTGGTAATGACGGTCAGAGTTCAACTGCTCATCAGCGTCCTAATGTGTTTAAAAATCTAATGAGATAATTGTTTTTATGTGTCTGTAAAACGAATGGATGTACAAGATGTATAAAGACCCTTTAACCTACAAGCTACTCACTCTCTGATCACTTTGTTTTCTTTTCTTTCAGAACAAAGACAGAGAAAGAAAAACTACATTAAGAAGTTAATGAGGAAAAGAGAGAGTAAAAGAGAGTTTCCATCACATCTGTCTGAAGAAGCGCGCCAGAGCGTACTGAACATTTAGTGTACATTTGCTGTAAATAAGCTGCTTAATTAAATGCAACTTCTTAACCAAGTTGGTGGAGGGTGTCATAATGGACAACTACACTGCATTCTGCACCAGCCAAAAACTATGTGAATTCCATCATAACCTCTTTTTCGTTTTATACAGACTTTCATACAAAAGTTGTAGGAATGATTTGTAATTTAAAAACACAGCTAGAAAAAATTAAAGAAAAATGGACTTGCTTGCTAACCAGCAAAGAACTTGTTTGTGTTCTTTTGGGTTTTTGCCTATGATGCATATATTTTGTATGCACTACCCTGAACTTTATTTACAAATGTCAAAACATGGGCTTTTTTTTCCTATCAAACATTAATGTCAAAGAGTTGTCTGTTCTTCTGTATTGTTATTTTTTATTTATTTATGCCGATTAAAATTTCAAACCACTGTTTAAACCAAACTGTAAATGGCAGGGTTGAAAAGTCTTTGAAAAGCATTTGAGGGCTTAAATGAATTTAGACAGATTGTGAGAGGTCTGCAAGAGTAACTGAGAAAGAGATTGAAAGATGAATGGGAAGTTCAGGTAGATTGCAGTTGGCAGACAGTGTCCTCTACTTTACCTCTGACTACAAGCTCACATTCAAACATACATATACAGGTACAGAAACACACCTTTCCAAACGTCTAATGTAAATGACTGTTCTGGGTCATCAGCATTAGGATCTATTATTTAAATTTCAAATTCAGTTTATTGACCATTTACACTTGTGCAACACCATTTGAATAAACAGGAAATGCTGTGAAGCCTATTATGCAGCTGACAATTTGAAAAGACAATTTCCTATCAAATCTTACAAAGCCCAATCTTTTAATTTGTGTAATTTAAATTCTACCTACTAGGGATTGGCAATCCACCGGTAGATGCAATTAACTGGTAAAGATTTGCGACTAACGTCTCTATCGTGGTCACGCGTGACATTGCTGTGCTACATGGTTATAAAACTTTTTTTAAATAGATTCCAAATGCCAAATGCTTCTTTCCAAGTTAAAGCAAACGGCTGATAAAAAACATGTATAACTGTGTATCGGATCTGTGAAGAATACGCAGAATTTTATTCTTTTAATTCTACTATGTATGCAGCTTTTCTTATTTATATGTTCTACCGCAGTCTTATTGCTTGTAATTAGTTTCTTATTCTTATTTGTTTATGATATTGACACTGGTTACAAGAATTTTACGGTATCAGAAAAACCATGTTTAAAGCAAAAATAACTATATTCGGAGGTACATATATTGTTCCGGTGAAACAGAATTATCACCCACACCTACTATATACTGATAATTATTCCTAGAGTACGAGACAAGCAAGTTAACAGGTTTTTAAAAATTTGATTTTCTGTAGTGCGCAGTATCACTATCCTAGCGTTTTTCTCGTCTCGTCTCAGTAAACTCTTAGTAAAGTCTCCCACACTCAGTGGATCCCTCTGTTCAGCTCAGCCATATTTCGCTCAATATAGAGTCTGTGAACTGTAACCAGTCTAGTGCTCTCAGATCATTTAACTCACTCGTTCCCTCTCCATCTGCTTCTGTTATCCAACATCAACAGCGCTTCATCATCCCCTGTGGCTGGAGACGGCACTGTAGAGACTAGTTGCCAAGGCAACATAACTGGCCCTATAATACCCTTTTTGCATGGGTCCAATATTCATACAGTTTAACTAAGGTTAAGAGATCAAAATCTGAATGGCACAAAAACGGAGACTGCTTCTGGGACACAGGGCTTTAAAATCACATTTGAGAAAGTTCAATTAAGTTGCAAACGGTAATCGCATAGCATTTAGCATCAAAAACATAGGTTTGATTTCTGGCCAATGCACAAAACAATCCAATTTATATCTTTAATGCAACATGAGCTGCTTTGAATAAAAGTGACTGAATGAAAAAACTGCACACCGACCTGTACAGTGGATGCTGTTGGATATTATTGTCAAAGAAAGAGTCAGACCTGTAATTAGAAACATCAGAAAGGTATTAGAAACTTTCCACATATGATGAACTCCACCAAAAATGTTACAAACAAGTATGACCTTAAAAATGATCTAAATGATTTCATATGAAGTACAATACAAACCTTCTCTAAGTGGAATAATACGCGCCCTAAATATGCTAACCAGCAGCACCTGCATACTGAAGAGGGAATGAGTATGAATATCCTCAGGTCATTCCTTTGGTAATGGGCTAGGATTTAGAGTGTTTTATATGGTCCAAAATGAAAAGCCAATTCTCAATATGTGTCAATCAAAATATTTTGTCTTTGAGTTATTCAAGGTATTTGAGTTATTGGATTTCAAACAGATTTGAAGTGCATAAAGATGTGCTTTTCTTCCATTCTGCTGTCTCTTTTTGTTTTAGATCTGTTTTTTTCTGTCAGGGTGTTTATGTATCAGTCCATATCTCAGGCTTCTGGTATAGCTTTCACAGATCCAGCAGGGAGTCTTGTGAATACCACAGGACGGGAAGCAGTAAAGCACCAATGGAATGACAGGTGTCCAAAGAGCCTGGCTGGGCAATTCCAGCTCTGTCTCTTAAGTCTCGTCCCTGCAAAACACACATGCACACCTGTGGGAGAGAGAAAACTCCTTTTCTGTGATTTGACTTTCTGCCAGCTCTCTCTGTGTCAACACTTCTACAGTCGGAAAACACGATCCTGTCCACTTATACCTGCTTTTAGCTAATCGTTTCCTGCTGGAGAGGCTAATATTGAGCTGCTATTGTTGAAATAGGCCTGCTAATTTGCCCTCTCCTAATGCTGGGTTACACAGAAAACAGTAGAGCATGACTAATGCGGCAAGATTTCATCAGGCTCTCTTTTTTTAAAAGAGCTCTCAAGTAATACGAATATAACTATTTCCATGTTTGAGAAATAATCATGTGCACTTTAAACCAATACAAAAAATCTGAATGTAATTGCATACAAAAGCAAAACGTATTTCAAAATGTATTTCTTTATGAAACTGATTATAATATGTATTATATTATTTACAAAAATATCCCCACTAAACAAAACCTTATTAAAGTAAATCTGAGCTGAGATCAATCTTGCCAGTAAATTTGGTAATAACCAACACAGTCTCACTAGCAATTCGTACATATTCCTACGAAGTGCCAAATTTGTGCCAATTCGTACGACCTCACTCGTATGACTTCGTACGATTTGTCTAAAACCACATGATGGGTAGGTTTAGGGGCGGGGTTATGTTTAGGTCATTCGTACAATTTCATACGAATTGGCATCTCGTAAAATACGTATGATTTAAAATAAATCGTATGAACTTGTACGAGTGAGGTCGTACAAATTCGTACGAATTAGCCACCTTGTAAAATATGTACGAATTGCCGTGAGATTAGGTTGTAATAACAGAAATTATTACCCATCATGTCAAGTATCCAAGAACTGAACTTGAATATTGGATTTGAGTGACTTTCCCTCAGATTTTAGTGTGCACCTAAGTCTTGACCTCTGACCCCTGATATCACAGTGAGGAAGAGGATGAGGACAGTGACGGCGAAGGTCAGTGAGGACAAAGGGAGTTGGACTTTGCAGCTGCTTCTCTCTCCTCATTTGACTGGCCTTAGGAGAATAAGTTCTTCTTGGTTTTACAGCGCTCCTAATCCATACTCACACTGTTATGCCCAAACATGTGTTCACAAGACCCCGGCTTTGATGCATCCTAAGGCCCCTCTCTTCTTCTATACGTCCCTCCCTCTGAATCCCTCTTTCTCTCTTCATCCCATCCAAATCCTGAAGTAAGAATGTGAGTTAACAAGTTTTGATTGTAAAAGAAGCCTTGAGATCCTAAGGGCCAATCTGTCAGCTCCCTGCGGCTCACCACAGAGCCACTGGCTTCATAGCAGACCCTAAAAAAAAGCAAAAGACAAGAGTTAGAGAGAATGACAGAGAGACAGAAAGAGAAAGGTGGTATAGCTTAGTCCCAGTAGCTCAAAATCAAGACTTGGAGTACTTTTTCCCGTTCAATTGGGCCTAGAGTTTTATACTGGAAGAATCTTCCTTTGCTGTCAATCAAACGCTTTAATAAAAACAAAGTATAACATTGCGGTCTTGCTCACTCTCTCTCTGCCCCTGGGAGAGTGGAAATGCGAGGGGTGCCTGCGGAATTGTGAAAATCCCTCCTTTTATTGCCATCAGCCAGCAATGGAAAATTGGGTTTGCTGAGGGGCCCATCTGTTGGACATTAAACAGCCACCTGGAGCTTTAGCCAATCATGAAATTAAACATGAGTATTAAAGAAAAATGAAAAATCTCCACTCCCAGACATGAGGGTCGCCCAGTCTTTGCCGCATTTAATCAAATTTCCGACAAGAAGCAAAGGCTTAGTTCACAAGGTTGTTACCCACCACCCCACCAGTAAAACCACTCCTGTTTTTCCAAGTTTTAAAAGAATAAAAGCTGGTATATATGAATATTAGCCTAAACTGTTTTTGTAGTATACCAAGCAAAACAAATTTTCTTATTGAGTGATTTTGTTGCAATAAGATTACCTAAGAATTCTTAAGAACATTTACTTGAAAAACCGGATTGAAAAAAGGATTAACAAAAGCATGCTTAAAACTATTTCTTTTTTTTTAATTGCTTCTCTTTAATTTCCTTTCAATTGAAACTTTTTTTATTTCTAAACAGTAAGTTTTTTTAATGTCATTTAGGTTCTCATAGCAATGTATCCTTTTTATTAGATGTTTATATATTTTGGGGCTGAAACCAACGTCTTTGCATAGAACAGTTAATTAAATTTGAGTTATTTGTAGATGCAGAATTAGCATAGAGGCTGTTTTTATGGGCTGGCTTCAAAGACATAGAATTTGGTCCTTGGCTAAGGTGCATTCTCAGAGCAGAAACACCATTAATAACATTTTAGTTTTTAAAAACTTTTTAAAAACCAGGCAACTTTTTCTCAAACCATATATCAAAATGTTGCACTAAATAAGCACAGAAGCAAAGCCATGAACCTGATTCCACTCCTCCTTTTTTAATTATTAAATTTAGTAGGCTATATTTTGTTCAAAAACTGCTGCTTTGAATTCAGACAGTTGGTATTTGTGCAGAAAAATTAACTGGGTGTTTCTTCTACTTTTGGCTACGTGAAACTGTCTACAAAAAGGATTTTATACTCTCACTAGATTATTAATATTTTCTAGTACTAACATTGTACAAGCAATATCTCTATGGATCATCATTTCACTCATTGTAACAATATTTTATGATGTTTCTTCATGTTTTAAGATTTAAAGTCATCATCATGTACAAATGTACAAAATAGCAAAAATACAGCCTGCATTAGAAATTATAATTTGATGTTCACTAAAGAAAGAAAACTTTAGTTAAAAAAGGCTGTTAATTGTAATTAAAATCAACACATAAAAGTGTCTATATGGTTTAAAAACACCCAATTCCAATAAAGCACAAAAGGAACCTAACTCAAAAGTAGAGCAAAAAGTCAGCAAATATTCCTGAAGCTCTGAGCCCAGATGTTGGGTTTGAAAATGAACCAGACATAAAGATACTGATCAGATCCTTCAATAAGCTACATTAAAAAGTTTGAATAAGGATTCTGGGAGTTATTTCTTGACATTCCCACAACCCACAAGACCCCCTGTACCCCCTTCAAACATTTTATCCATCATTTAATATCTGGAAATTGCTGATTTTACTCCGACAGGCTCTGAATAGCATGCTTTTGTGTGAAGGCTCTCTGCGAGGTGCTGGAATCGGACAAAATTAGCCTCTCTCCTCTTCTTTCTCCTCTTTCTCCCTCTGCATCTCCTTCCCATTCCTTGTTCCGCCTGGAAAAGCCATTGCAGAATAAAACCCCACTTCCTCCCGCAGAGGCTGCAGCCAGACATGGAGCGGTCACACATGTTCCCCCTCACTCCACATAGACGGAAACAGCTCTCCATGGTGAACATACACACATATTTGCTCACACGCTTGATCTGGTGTGTGGTTCGGCGTTGGGTCTGAGGACAAATTGCATTGGGGGCCGCAGGGGGTTTCTGGACCCATAGCCGGAAGATTTCAGGGGTTTGAAAAGAACCAGACTAACTGGCAGATGGTCAGCTATCCAGCAGTCATCATGGGACAGCAACTCAAACAAGGCTTCAGTCATTATTACAAACTCATGATTCGGTTTTTTGTCTGTAACACAGCAAAGATGTAATCGAGACTTTATTGAATGACCAATAAACCCATCCGCTTTGTCAGCATTTATGTCTTGCTCATAGCTTTTCATGTTTCAGCAGAGTCTCATTATTCTTGTTGGTCTTTCAAAATCCGGGCAGAGAAAAAAATATTTTTTTGATGTACTATGTATACTATGTATCTATAGTATATTTATCCGTCCAAAGTGGTCACTTCATGGTCTCATAAACAGCCAACTGGCTGATCTCTAGATATGTATAAATTTGGAACATGAAACATTTGACATGCAGTTACCAGTTTCCCAATGAAACGCTGAATCAAACAGATTCCTGGGTCGTAATATAAACCTGAGGGAATGTACACACATTCCGTATTTACATGAAATGTACCTCTATGCAAATTAAACACGAATATTTTGGATATCAGCTCAGCACAACTAAATAAACAAAAAGGAAATACTGAGTAGAGTAACTTACATTTTAGAGATTCCCAAAGTTCATGTCTATTTTCAAGGAAGATATTTCCAAAGCTCGAACCACCTCAGAATCACCCATCTTCTTCAACAAAGCAACACGTCTTTGCACGAATCAGAGATTGAACGAATCGTTTGACTGAATGATTCAACTCACTCATAAAACCATTACTTGTTGGCCACCTACTGGTGTAGTGATGTATGAAAACATTTAAAGAACAAAATATACAAAGGGCACTGGTACACATTTTTCCAAGATGGCCACTAAATAAGGTAAATGAGCAAAATGTATGTTTAGAATTCTTTGTTAAATTGTCTGTATGTTTGCAGGGCTCTCAAGTCTCACGCATTCACCGTGAGACACACTTATTTCAGTTCACACGCTCTTCCCCCACACCATGTATTTGTAAGAGATAAGAGATAATTATAACTTGTATATGCAATTGCAATTAATAGATGTGGCTAGAGATGGAGACTCGACTCCAAAAGAGTCGATTCCTAGACTCTCACTAGCCCTATGCTGCGTCCGAAATCGCATACTGCTTAAGTAGGTACTACATTTAAAACCGAACCTACTACCCGACCGTTAAAACAGTAGGTACTATATAGTATGAATGTGAGTAGTATGAATGGAATTCGGACGTACTACATCCGCCG
>JAUCMT010000032.1:14226368-14250328 GCA_032357475.1 Enteromius thamalakanensis
AATGATAATGTTATAAAACAGCAGAGTTGTATGAAAGCAATTGATGCATGTCCAAAAGCATTTGCAATTTGTTGGAAAGGACGAGAAACTGCTACTATGTGCACACATGACTAATTGTTTTGAGAAATGCATTTGTGCAACTGTTGTGCAAATGTAAGTACTGTTTTGAGAAATGCAACAAAGCGACTGAGATAAACTGTATTATGAGAAGATTTCAAAACGTAATGTTTTGTGGATGTTACCTTTAATAATATACAAATATCCAGAAGAATAATGATTAAGTTTCAGTGTCCAACTCTTCCTCTATTTAGTATCGCTTTCAAACAAAAAAACGAAATACTGAAGAACTTCAGCGATAATCAGAGATAATAAACGTCTCTTATATGTCCACTAGATGGCAGAAAACGCTCAAAAAAGCAGGTGTCGGACTACTACGCCACAAACGTGCAGAACCCTTTGCTCCAAATGAAAACAGCAGCACGTGTGAAAGACCAAGTCCGTTACACATACTGGATTTTTAATACATGTGTGTCTGCTTGTTTTTTATTTCGTTTTCTCTATTTACTTTATTTTTTTTTGAACGTTAAGGTTCAAAAGGTTTTTAACTAGTTTCACTGTCGCTTAGTAAAAATGATTAGTTTGACGATTTTTCAGAATTTGTGTGTAACAGTACTGGCTAATAACAGCAGAAGCTTTTTTTGTTTTGTGACAATTTGGTTTAAATCTGTTAATTAGTTAAAAAAAAAAAAAGCGAAACTTTAAAAGGACAAAATTAAACCTAGTTTTCAACGACAGCCAACAATTGGTTTCCTTTTTTTTATTGAATTCCATATAAATGTGAGTGAGGTAGCCTCTGTGTTTCCTCCTGACGTCAAACATACCATTCACTGTATTAGAGGCTGCATTAAACGTACAGCTGAATAAAGCAAGTGACATGGTCTTTTTACTTAAACAATATATTTTCTCTTTTAAATGATTTAGAAAAAAAAAAAAATCTCTGCAAAAGTCTCTATTGCAAACTTTGAATGAATTTACAATACAGTAAGATATTTAGAATTGAACTCGTCACACTGAACACAGGCAGAGGACAAACATGAGTTCAACATCGGATTATTTCACTACTAGACAAGACCAAAAGTAAGAACAATTTAAGAAACACTTAAACAATTAAGGTTTTAAAGAATCAGTTTTGTCTAGACAAAAAGCTTTGGGAGTGACACAAACCATCCACCCAATATTCTTGTGTGTTCTTCAATCAGCCCGACCAAAGGCAAACCACAGTAAAACACAACATGCAATGCTAAATTGATATTTGTCCTGTTTAATTGATTTAATCGTGGGGTAAAAAGAAATGTGTGTACTCACTGAACAGTCGCCTCTCAAAAGAAAATTACAAAAATTCTTTATAGTATCAAACAAATGTCTGAAACTAAAAAAAAACAAAGACAATTCCACTCATGCGTACACACTCACACAAACAGAACTGAAGGTAACACAAAAATTGGCATATTATTGATTGTGTTACTCAGTAATTGGTACAAGTCCTTGAACAGCAACTAGTGAGAGTTTAACAAGATCCGGGACCAAATCCAATCAACCTGCAATATACACAGAACCAGCACAGCTGAAACAAAAGAGCTTCCATTATTGGTAAAAGAATGCTTTGTTACACGATCCAACACAAATCAGAAATGTTACAGTAGTTTTGATTGGATCTGGCCTTCAGTCCAAACGCAGGGCTGAAACAACTCCTCCAAATCTGCATTGTTTTGTCCCCATATTCTTCAAAGCCAAGAAACAAATCACTCCTTATCTGCATTATACTCCGAGAGATTCCATATGACACCAGGTTGTGAACTTTGTGATCAAGACTCGTTGTAAAAACAGGGACTAAAATACCAGGTACAACAAAACTTAAAAACTCTCCCAAAAAACACAATTAAAAATAAGTCAGTGAGTGAAATGGTTTGAGCACGAAAACGCTAGAGGGACATATAAAATTAATTTTATTATCCTTTTTCAGGTGGACATTTAAGTGTTTCTCTAAACAGTCACGACGAGTGAACATTCACACCCGTTTGCTTTTCTAACTCACACAGACAGGTGCAAAAAACATCATGGGTTTCTTTGAGTTCACAAACCCCTAAACAACAACTGAGGAGAAAAACAAAATAAAACGTAACTTAACATTAGTTCTGTGTTATTTGCAACATCGTAAAAATAACCACAAATGAAATCAATGCCCACCCCCTCACCACTGATTCACAATTCCAAGCAGGCCCATAGAACAGAGAGACGGATAGAGGGATGTGAGAAAGAGAGGGGGGATGTTGGGGCAGGTGGTGTTCAGGGCTGGGCTCCAGCGGCAGTGGGCACTTGTGTGGCCATTGTGTTCGGGGCAGGGATGACAGGCGAGCCGGCGCTGATGTTGGCGATGTTGGGCTGTGTGCTCGGAGTCATAGAGGCGATGCCTGCAGTGTGAAAGCCACCGACACGTTTAACCTAGTGCATGTCAAAATCTGAGTATTTCTCATACTTTTTAACCGTAAAGATTCAAGTTTCACCCAGTAATGAACATTGTCATTTACTTACCCTAATGTCATTTAAAAATTTAAGATCTTCTGTGGAACAATATATATTATATTTTGGGGGGGAACTGTCCATATGATGAAAGCCAGTGGGGTCCAATATTGTTCTGGATCCCACTGACCTGCACTGTATGGAGTGGGAAAAGTCTTTAAAATATCTTAAGTATTCTGCAGAATAAATCATGCAGGTTTGCAGTGACACAAGGGTGAGCGCATGACAGAATGTTCATTTTTAGGAGAAATATATGAAGTGCTGAGGAGAAACTGTTTACCTGCCATTAAGCTAGAAGAGCTGACAGGTGTGGAACTAGCAGCCATTCCTGCAGCTGGCGCTCCTCTGCCCTGGTCTTTAACGATAGGATCTATAAAAAAATAAAACACATGAAATACATTCTCATCAACATATACATCAACTCCATTTGAAGCCAGTCATACGGTTACATTGAAATGTACTAAGCCAGGGCTCAACAAAAAGCACAGCTTTGTTATAGTGTGGTCACGTCTAGTGTTTTTGCCTACTGCATTTTACAGCAGTTAATGTTTTTACATGTTGTTAAACGTCTGCTTCTGAAAGTTTTATTGAAATGTTATTTGTGTTCACAAAAGTACCATTACCAAGCCGTTTTAAAAATAAAGTTGTTAAACTTGTCATAATGACAAACTCATTAAAACTAGCAAATTAGTAATTTAACTACAACACATTAATGTACATTGACAGTTATAAATTCAGAACCTCATCTATGTTAGAGTTCAATTATAAGTTTAAATCAAATAGGGTTAGATTACCATTTACTCCAGACCACAGAAAAAATCAGCTAGTGTCATCAAGTGACCTTGCAGGGTTCATTATTTAGTCTATGCTTAACGTGTATAATAAATTAAGTAATCAATTTATTCAAGTTTGAATAAACACACATGCCAGAATGAACATTAAAATGGAGAATGGAGATACAATCAAAGGTTTTCAGGAGGAACTCACAGAAGTAAGGGTGGTCCATGGCCTCGCGGGCGGTCAGTCGGGCCTGGTGGTCATAACGTAGCAGCTTGTCCAGAAAATCCAGAGCCTCGGTACTGACCAGGTGCTGATTCTCACTGTGCACAAACCGTTCCCATCTCTTCCTGGAGTGTCTGGGTGAACAAGTGATAAATATGATAAAAATGGTTTATCATAATCACACACACACACAACTATGAAGTTTAAACATGTAAAAAATAAAATAAAAAAACACCTTTAATCAACTTGATAAAAGATTCGGTCTATGCTGATCAACATTGTGTTAAAAACATACCTGCCCAAAATGTCATTAAAGCGTGGATCCAGCTCAATGTTATATTTGTCAATATAATCATATAGGTCCTCAGTACCCAGAACCTTTGCAATCCTAACCAACTGGAAAGAAAGATAAAATCACGTCAAAAAACTACATTCAACAGACAAAGACCTAGCATAATAAAAGCAAACAGAAAATATTTTTTTCTACTCAGCAAATATATGAATTAATCAGCTGGATGACTCAACACACCTGCTATTTGTTTTTAATAAACAAGTCTGTTCATGCTAAAATCAAAAACAAATGTTTTTATGTAACCTGATCGTAGTTGTCATGTCCATGGAAAAATGGTTCCTTCCTGAAGATCATACTGGCCAGCATGCATCCAAGACTCCACATATCCAGACTGTAGTCATACATCTAGATAGACCAAAACATTTTTTACAACTCAGAAAAATAAGCTGAAAATCATAAATGTGAAACAGTATCTAGGGATCACAAGTGCAAATAAAAAAAAAATGGGATAATGAACATGTTATTGCATAGCTTTTCAGTGAACTACGGTTGTGTGTAATAAATGCCACTCCATTTGAAAGCAGGTGATTACTAGTAAATCACAAAACTGCTTTTACTGACGAGATGCATCAATCAAATTATTTACACAGCTCTACCATTAATCTAAAACCGGATGAATGCTCTAGAAAAAAACATCCTGAATTTTAGAACACTAACCTGATAGTCCACAAGTAGTTCAGGGCCTTTAAAATATCGGGAAGCCACACGTACATTGTACTCCTGGTTTGGGTGGTAAAACTCAGCCAACCCCCAATCAATCAAACGAAGCTTTAAAAAGTCAAATGAACATTCAACAAATCAATAAGGTAATAATTTACTTAGCAAGGATTTACCTTTTAACTTCAAAAGAAAAGCTCTAAATATATTTGATATTAATACGATCAAACATACATTCAAATAAGAATTTAGAGTTATTTCTGAAGGATCATGTGACACTAAAGACTGGAGTCACAGCTGCAGATTTGTCATCACAGAAATTAACAAATAATTTTCAGTGCAGAGTAAAATCTTAAACCGGCCAATACCTTTCTGTGCTCATGGTCAATCATGACATTGTGTGGCTTTACGTCTCTGTGCATTATTCCCATACTGTGGCAGTAGTCGAGAGCCTGGGGATAGAAGAGCGGAGAGAAAAATTATATCCAACATAAAGTTGAGCAGAGCACTTGGGCACTGTTTAAACTTTCTAACCTAAACAAGGGGCAAAACTGAAAAATTAGACAGACAGATATTGGATGGTTGTGTTCCATAATTACATTTTTAATTACAGTCTCACCTTAAGAATTTCATACATGTAGAAGCGGATGTCATAGTCTGATAAAGTTTGATACAATTGCTGTGAAGAAAAAGAGACTGTTTACTACAACAAATTAAACAAATAGATTTTATATAGGAATCTCTGTAAAATTCCAACCTTGAAGTCTGTGTTGTTAACATGCTCAAAAACCAGCGCTGGCGTTCGGGACTGGACATTGAAAATAAAGCAGAACGGGTTTTAAACCTGATGGCATGCAAACTCGCATGGGTACTTTGCCATTATATCAAGGTTTTACAAAAATAAAAAAGTCATTAATAATAATAAACAAAAAATCTTTGTCTTGAAGTTAGAAAGATAATGGAAATAATACATACAATATTTACATAAACATACCACAGGATCCTTTATGATGTCTAAAAGGGTTATTATGTTGGGACCTCCTCTCAAGTTCTCCAGAATTTTTATTTCTCGTTTAATTTTCTTCTTTTTCACTGGCTAAAATTAAAAGACAAAAAAAAGAAATCATAAGCATACACAAACGTATCAAATCTTCTATTCAACTTTGAAAGCAAACATCCAAATATACCTTGAGTATTTTGACGACTACTTTCTCATTGTTAGTGATGTTTATGGCTTCAAACACTTCACTGTATTTTCCCCTGCCAAGCTTGCGCACTAACTGATAGTCATCCTGATTTCTGCAGAATACAAACATACAGAGTACAATGTGATCTTAATGCACTGAATGTGTTAAATATAACATGCATACCACAGTAAGTAAAAAGAACAAACTTTGATCCAAGCTTCTCAAAGAAAACAACAAAAGAACTATCCATAGAGATAATGCTGCATGATTACAGGTCAAATTGGCTATTTATAGTGCATGTCATTTAAACGTGCTAAAAATTCAAGAGAACGCACCCCCAGTCCACCACATGGGATTCATAGTCCCAGTACTCTCTGGGTCGCTGTGTGTTTACATCAGGGTAAACTCGAGAGCGACTTGGGACAGGGCCAGACATATTCTACACAAGGTATTCCCTGAAACACCTAGAAAGACAACAAAAAAATTATACTCAAATATTGCAGAATGACCAAAAGGATGTTTTACAAATCTAACAGTAAATAAAACCATGACCTGTATGATCTATACTGGGGTTTTAAAGATTAGAAGGTTTTTAAGGGATCTGTAGAAATGTTTAGGCTAAATAACACCATTAATTATAAATAAAGTTTATAAAAAATTAATCCTGGGCAATGATTAATCGTTCAAGGACTTGTACACACACACACACACAATGTGTTATGATTATATATTAAATATATTTATATAATTTAAATGTAAATATAATACATGTAAATATATATAAATTATATACTGTGTGTATTTATATATACATAACAAATATACAATACAGACATTATGTAAAACCTTATTTTAAATGCAATAAATTGCAATTAATTGTTGCCCAGCACTTAAAAAAATAAAAATGAATATATTAAAAACGATAAACATAAGCAAATAAATGAACCTAAAAGTTACAGTAAGATAAAAAATTAAACAAGAAATATTTTGCAATAAGTACTGCCATTTTATTATTACACAATAAATTTAGTTTTTATAAAAAGAATCCATATAAATGCCTTTGAAATATTAGGATGGGGTCACTCTCATGTAGATGATATTATTTAGGGGTTAGTGGCATCTTAACGATTTACAGATCTGCATTACTTTCATAAAGCTCAAAACTATCCTTGGTTAAAAAAAAAAAGTTTAGAGGTTATTACCTTGGAGGGTTCCTCCAAGCAGCAAATGAAAGGTGGAGCTGATGAAGGCAGATGTGATGACTTTATGGTGGACCATAGGCTACACAATTAATAAATAAGCCTGTTAAGACACCTGATAATTAAGTAAACCACTTTCATTTGAAATGTAATACATTTCCAGAAGCACCACACAAACACCACACCTGATAGTAATTTGAATGAAAGAGGACATCCAGGAGCTTATTCAGGAGACACAGCAATCCTATAAGTCATTCCTCATGGCCCTCCAGATGCTGGAAAACACAAGGATGTCATAAACTTTACAGACACAGCTGTGAAACATCAGCCTGGGTATCAAAGTACTAATTTACGGACCAACGTCCAATAATAACCAACCAGGTCACTGTACTGCCATATAGTCACTAGACTAATAAATTGCTGTTCGCGACAAACCGTGAGCTTCCTGAATGAATTACTAATTATTAGTACTACATTAATGAGCTTAATTAAAGCAGTGGGGGAGAAACTCACCACAAACACAAAAAAGCCTAACTAGGTATGATATTAAAGCACTATATTATATAACCTCCATTATAACAAGGGGCACTGGTACCTATTCCCTTAAATCAATATCTTGTTTTGAGCCACAGGCCTTATGACACAGCCAAAGAAACCGGTCAAGCTCAATAGACAGCTTTTCTGCATTCCCGACTTTATCTACATATAATCCACGTTATTAATTAATTACAAAAAAGGGTCATATGAACAATAATTACGGGATTTCTCAGAATCTTATTATCAGCTTCCGAAACAGCTGTTAGGTAGCCAGCTAACCGCTAACTAGCATAGCGTTTGCCACGCCTAAGTCATTTCTAAAACATTTCCCGACGCACTTAGCTAATTTGCCCTTAAAATAGTTTCTTACATTTTAAAATACACCATATAAGCATAAACAAGCGACTATATGAACACAGGGATTAATATCTAAACGTTTTATCGCATAAACGCTGCTAGCCGAACGTGGCGCGACACGCCACATCAAAGCTAACGCCGCTAGCTACATTCGCACAAAAGATTAAACCAATTTAGACAAAAAAAACAATCCATATTCACGAGAATTAGAATACGTACACAAAGTTGATATTTGTGTTTAACCGGCGCTGGAACCAAATATTTAATTTATGTCTGTTTTTAGGAAGAATACGCGACGGGTTTTAGTGGTTAGCGAATAGTACTGGAACCGTGTAACTGTCGCCAGCAAATAACACGATATGTATTCACATAAGCATGTATTAGTAACGTAGCGCCTTATGCGTGTGTCCTTATCTGAAGGAAATATTAAAATACAAGTATCAGTAGGTCGTAAATGCACACTGCATTACCTCTCGGCGTCTCCTGGTAGACAATATGGCGGATGCTGCACTGAAGAAAAGCTGCGTATCAATACCCAACGAGCTGCTCGGGGAAAAAATGCTCGGTGAGCGCATGTGATGTATCAGTATGCGGTCTACGTAGGCAGCTCACTAGGTTTTCGAACACGGCCAGAAACAGAGAACGCGCAGACACACACAGGTTTCCATATGTTGCATACACATCGTGTATGTTTCAGTGCACGTCACGTGTCTATCCAGACAGATAGAAAAACTTTATAGGCTTACATATTTAATATTAAAAGTATTTTCCCTGCCTGTGTGTTAGGGTTAAATCAGTGCAGATCTTCCAAATTCAGAAGTTTTCTCATTTTAGTGTTTTGCTTTCTGCAAATTGATTATTCTTAAAATGTGTTTACAACAGAGTAATTTTAAACTGTTTACTACTGTTTCCAGACTGTTCTTTCAGCCTGTACTCAGTTGAAAGATGGCATTCCTTTTACAGAGAGAACTGAAAAGCTTCAATTTCATAAGTTAGAATTTCATAAAATTCTTTGTAATTGGAGTTAGTAGACATAAAGCCTTTTATTACCTTCAGGCAGGATGACACCATTTAAGGTCAGTTGGAGGAGCTGGAAAAACCTGTTGCCATTACAAAACAGACGGAGCTAAATACTAGGAAAGTTCTTAGAGACATTATATTAAAATAACTCTAATAAAAATCTAAACTGTTGTAAGAGTTACAACATGCACCGATTATACTCTTAAAATACATTTTTATCCCTTTCTTTGCTCATTAATTGGTAGATTTTGTGATTACTTATACCATAAAACAGCAACAATACTGTTGTATAAAATACATTGTACATCAATAACAACTCAATGTCTAGTACATGCGTGTGAGAAATAACAGGTTTTATTCATATTTAATTACTCCAGATTCAGATTTAACATCTGTTCCAATTTCATAAAAGAGCAATATGTACATCAATTGTTTGTTTGTTTGGCATTAAAAATGATGAATAATACAATAATGTCAATTACTTTAGATATGAACAGGGAACAACAGATCATCGTGTATCACCATTTAACCAAAAAAAAAAAAGTGTAATACAATAATATGTTAATATCAAATAGGCCACTTTAGATATGATCAGGAAACCAATGGATCATTGAATGTTGGTATGGAGTTACAGTGTACAGTTACAGATATTATTTTTTAATCCTGACACTACATCATCCAGTGTCGAGTAAATCAGGAACTCAAAACAACATTCTTATGGATGAGGTCAGGATAAACTTGAGACGTGGCGTGTAGTCTTGCACCATCCTTCATCACAAAAGCAGGACTAGTGATGATATCTAAATATATTATTGAAAATGTTACCTTTGATTATTCTTTTGCTGACCGCATCGGTTTCCAGAGACATTCCAAGATGAACTACTACATTTATTGAGGCCACAATTCATCAAAACATTCCAGATTTGCAAATGCAGACACTCAACAGTAAAAAAAGTGACTAAACAGCATGTGAGAGAGAAGCCCTTATATATCTGAGCAACACTGAGCTCCTTTATTCACACCCTTTTCTTTAAATGGGATCCACTGTAAAACCAGAAATGCAAACATGATAAACACTTGATCTCCTGTCTTAAAGTTCAGCTCTAAATTGGAGAGAGCTCAGCTTTAAAGTATGTCTGTTCTCCAGCCATTGCTTTAGTAGATAATCATGAGGCCTAGTGAATATAACAATCAGCAAATGTAACCAAATGTAACCTTAATCCATGCAAACGAGTATTTGCTTATCCTTCTCACAGTCGCAATTATGCAAAGTAACTATTTCAGTAGATATTTCCTTAATATTTGCTTCACTTGGATTTCAAAGGCAAAGAAATATGTCAATTCCCCAGATACAAGGTCTTATGCATTTCATATTTGCAGATTGATGATGCAGAACACTGTAGTACCTGACACAGATTCATTACCTTTTTTTTTTTCCTTCATCAGAGTCTATATGACCACTAGTTAGGCAGGGATCCTGTGACTCCATTTCATTTCCTACTACATGGAAAAGACTAAATATTTTAGGCCTCACTTCTCAAAAATTCTTCTGAGTTTCCACAGTACAACTATGTCCACGAGAAACAGCCACGCATGAGCACTGCGTGCAAACAGCAAAAGTGTCCAAAAAGATTTTTCATGTGAAATACATAATGTGACGACTCCCTCTTGTGGCTGCTGTGTTAAAATAAAACTACTGATCTACTTGTGCTCACTCATGGATTTCTCTCAGATCACTGCTGCAATTCTGTGGTACAGAGGTGTATCAGAGTAGCTGGATTTCTTTTTATGAGTTTCAACATGATTTCGAAGCAGCTAAAACATCCAGAAACCTGGACGTCAGGTCAAAGTGTGCTATGTTATCCATTCAGGCGCCCACAGTTCTATTAATAAGCAGCCACTGGTGCAAAAAACCTGAATCCCAGAGTAGAATCATGATACAACGTAGAGAGAAAAAAAAGAGCGCTAGGTTAGACCACTCACACTCAATCTTCAAAAAAAGTACAGCGACATGCATTCTGAAAAGTCAAAATTACTTATGACAAAGAAAAGGGTAGTCAAGCAGTTTCATACGAAAGCGTAAGCATAACAACAGTGAGTTCTATGAGCAGGTGGCTGGTGGCCATGATCATCTTTGGACTGTGTGCTGCTGGTAAAGTGTGAGGGCTGGTAGCATGAGTGTGTGCGTGGGGCGTATGTTTGTGTTCACAATGGATTTGTGAACACAGTGAGGATGGGGGAGGGGGAGATTGTGTGTAAAGACAAAATTCAAGAGGCTCGTCTTTTACAGCCCTGAGCTGGTGAAGACCCTGTGTGCAGGGGTCTGACATGTACACCAAAAGGGGGTTGAATTCCCCTCCTGAATTGTAGAAAGAGTTTAAATGCACTAGATAGGTAATTTTAGTCCGGTTTAGTCCATGGTTCCTTCAGTGGCAGGCTGGTGAGACCGGATCACATGAGGCAGCACTTGCTTTTGTGGTTGTGTGGGTCTTTGAAACGTAGTCTCTGTTTGGGGCGGTACTTCTCCAGGTACGTCAGCTGCTTGCTGTTGATGGCACCCCGGCGTTTCCTGTGAGGGGAAAAAATAATTCCCATTAGTTATATTAATTACATATATTTTTTTAAATAAAAAAAAAAACAAAAACAATAATAATAAAAATATATGCACATACGCACAAGATACATATAAAACCTTAAGCCAATAATAACACATTTATAACAGTTTTCTTTTTAGTTAATGTTAAACATATACATATGTGTATATACACATACATTCGTGTACTTGTTAGATGTTAACAGCTATATAAAAATATATGAATATACTTTATTTATATATAGAACGTGTATATATTATATGTGTATATATTATATGTATATATATATATATATATATATTTGCATTTTAATTAATGGCTTACAGTAAATGTTAAATGCATAAATAAAAAGGTACATACAATTGTGTTAAAAATTAAAATATGAAAAAAATTGAATATACTACATTAAAATATATTTAGTTGTTTATACATGTTTATTTTTATTGGCTTAAATTAAAATGACAATATATGCATGTATATACATTATTAATTTAACCATTGTTTTATGTAATGCATTAGCGCTATTTTGTGCTATTGTTATATTTCATAATTTGCTCTAATTTGTTTGTGCTGTAATATTAGCTGCATTAATGCTGCACAGTCTGTCATGTATCAGTGCTGCATCATTTAATGTGCTTGTACTGAATCGCTCACTGTATTGACTGGGTGCTGTATCACTCTGCTGCAAGGTGTTGGTAATGTATTGTTAACTGTAATGTATACTTACTGTCTGATCAACTGAATGGCGTCCTCATATTTCATTCCACTCTCTATAAGTGCCAAAGCCACCAGCACTGGGGCCCTGCAACATATACACACACACATACAGTGTTTAATACCAGGAAACGTCACCTCAAACAGCTTTTGTGTGTGCACACTGCACAGCCCAAAGAAACAATAGGTTTTCCAGGAAAACTAACCCATTTAGCCCTTCTAAGCAAGGACACCTCCTCCTAATGCATGCGAGAACAGGTCTGCAATTCTATTTTTTTGAGGGGAAATATGCATTACTCTACAGCTTACATCATAGTCTCAAATCACAAAAAGCTACTATATGGCTTCAAGACTTAATATAAAACCTTCACAGCCCAAATACCAATAAATATTCAAAAAGTACAAAAGAAAGTATTGTATTCAAAAATGTAGATGACAAAAGGAAAGTTCAGCCAAACATCAAAGTCATTAAAAGTATTTTTCTTAAGTGAAAGATTTAAAAAGGTATACTGAAAAATGTTTATTTTATATATTTATATATATATATAATTTTTTTTTAAATATATAATGATCTGAAGACGAAAGCAAGTCAATTGGGATGGAAATTAATTTTCTGTTGTCATTCTAATCATTTACAGATCAGTCAGATCATAAATGTCATTTGGGGGGAAAAGCCCTAAACGTCATTAAGCGCTATTGCCAGATTTATTAAAATACAATAAATTTAGATTTTTAGTGTGTGTCAGCCCCTGTCAGAGACCTTTTCTATTTTTACTGTTTGCGCTCAGGGTCCTGACAGCTTTGAAGTCTCCTGAGTGTGCCCCTTTCCAATGCGTAACAACACAAACTCATCCTACTAAAGCAAACATTGGCTTCCAGTCAAAAACTGCTGAGGGCTCCCACAGGAGCTGCAACCTACGTCAGAGAGGCTGGTGCTTAACTTGTCGGCAGAAGCGGTCAGGGGTCAAAGTGGAGGGAGGGCAGGCAGGGTAAACCGGACTGTCATTAGCCTATCATTCCCGTAGAACCCATATCTGGTTCAACAATTCTAGCTTCGCGGCTTAATTAAGGTCTGTGTGTTTTGACAGCTGGCCAGATAAGAGGGCAACACCGTGACTACACCAGGATCCCTCACTGAAAAGAGATATGAAGGAGCAATTAAGAGAGCTGCTTATCGTTCGCTTCCTGTTTCGTCTTCGGACGTCAACCTTTTGTGCTTCGAATAATAAACTTGGATTAATATTGTGTGTCTGTTTGGATGGTTGGTTTTGGCATACAACGGTCAGGCAGGGAGAATGGGTTTGACCCGCAGAGAACAGGGGCCAAGACTGAGAGGCTTGTTGCTAAGGGGTATTTGGGGTAAAGCAAAAAAAGGGGAAAAAAATTGATGAGAAACCAAATGTAAACAGCAGAACTCAAACACTAGACTAACACGAGCCAGCTAAAAGCTCTGCCAGAGATATTACACAAAGTCCTTGATTGCATTCTGAGGGAAAAAGAGCAACAGATCCTGGGAAAGGCTGTTGATATGTTTGAGAATTTTTGTAAGAGAGAGAAGTGAGCCACATAAAGCCTGACCCATCAAATTCAGATCAGCATTTGCACGTCTACAACTTCTGAACAGGCACAACTGCAGGCTGGGAACTACATGAAATCTGTGCCTGCAGAATACTATAAAAAGCGCCATAGATTTTTATTTGAACCAATTCTATTTCAGTATATCTGCACTATTTAATATTTAGAACTAGATTTTTTTTTATTTATATTTTGTTTGCATTTTAATTTAATTTTTAAATTAATTTGTCATTATTTTAATTTTAGCACTTCAAATCCAGTACATTGCAAATCTATACAATTTTCCAGAGTAATTTCAACTATGCAAACATTTAAATGAAATTAGTTGATCTTTAGTCAACAATAACAACACTGATATGAATGGCTATTGTTACAAAAGTATATATATATATATATATATATATATATATATAATCTCAGTCCTTATAATTATAATTTAATATTTATACTAGTATAATAAAACGTGCAAGGCTGATTGTTTTACCCAAATTCCAATCAGAATAATAATTTTCATTACAGGTGAAAAAAAGTAATTAGGTTTCACATCTCATCCAAAATAGACTTGTTTTGAGTTGCCATATAATTCCACTGTGGAATATTATTGCAAAACAATCAATTCGGTTTTGGCACAGCACTGGTTTGGCACACTGTTTGAAGAAGCTGTGTTTAATTCTTGGCTTTAACAAACAGACTTGACACTCACCGTCCCAGTCCGGCCACACAATGCACAGCCACACAGCAGCCTGGATCCTCACAGAACTTATTCTTCAGCAGACTAAGCCAGTCATCCACGATCTTGGTTGGAGGTGGTGCGCCATCATCAAAAGGCCAATCCTAAATGGAAAGAAACAGGGAAATGAGTTCACGTTTATTATCACTACGGATTACAATGTGTCTGTACTTGTCTGTACATTGTCTGTACAATGTTTCAAACTGAAAGGGGAACACTCCAAATTCTAGCAGATAAAAGGGAACAAGTTAAAGGGAAATAAATGCCTCCAGTCACCACCAGCAGATGGTGCTCTATAAAGCGTCAGCGTTATGCATTATCTCAGATTCACAGCAGTCTGCGAATCCCTTTGATGATTCCTGTGTGATTTTCACGAGTTCTGCAACAGCAAACACGGCACTCGTCTTGTCAACTCTACCAGCACAATCAGATCTGTCACGAGCAGCTTGATTTAACACCATGTGTAAGAGCTGAATCATCTGAAATGTTAAATAATGCAACACGCAAACGGGTAATGATAATATCTTATTCAATAAGCTGAACCAAAGTCTTTAGGTACTTAAATAAAATTCTGAAAATTTTCACACTTCAAAGAATCGTGGGCTTTGCCAAATGTTTCAGCAGATCAGAACAAACACATACAGTACAGGCACAATCTGATTCGCATGCAGATATTTTTACAGTTTTTCTTTGCACAGGCAGCTTTTCATGGAAGACTGAATCTAATGATGTTAAAAACAAATGTGCTGGGTCAAAATACACTGACAAGCAGAGCACAGCGTTTTGCATGGATCCTTCCTTTTAGAAAAGGGGACATTTATAGGGGAGACATTTCCTACGAGGACAGTCTATGAGTTTCTCCTGGTTTAAAAATAACATTTTAATCCACTAAGAGGTTAATAGGCCCCTCCTTGTCTGGTATGTCAACAGTAGGCTATTAATTCCAAGAGTCCATTCCAAGATGGAAGTGCTCTGTACTCTTGCCAGGGCACACCAACTCCAGAACCAGGAGCGTGGGGCCTAATTGTGGAAAATGCCCTGGCATTTTCCTCGAATCGCATACCTGCTATTCCTTCCAGCAATTCGAGCTTCTGCTTACAAGAGAGCAGGAGATGTTTGAGGCACCTGTTTGCTGTCAGCCAACACTTCACTTTCATTACTTCCTTTAAAGGGGTTCTTGTTTTTAAAACCGGAGCTATGGTGAATTAAATACTGACATAAGGCACCCAAATGTCAACAAATCCTCACTGATCTGTTTTCTCATCAAAAAAGAAATATTGTTTCATGAACTAACACAATACATTTTTTAAGCTTTTATTTTAGTACGATTTATACCTTTTGGTTTGTTTTTACAGTGTATATAGGCTTTTTAGCATTGTATGCTTGTCCTGTGAGACCTGGGATCTGAAATCCACAGGTTAATCATACACTGAAAAAACACCACACATCAAGTTCACTGAACTTTTACTGACTCAATGGTGTAAAAATGTAGATGTCCATTTAAATCCATCTGTAGTTCAGTGAAATAGTAAGGAAATCCAATTCCATGTTCTGACCCCATGCAAAGCTATTGCCTCATCTCCTCTTATGAATAACAGAAGCGATCAGTTAATATAAAAAAAACCCAACAACCACAGTCCATAAACAGAAAAAGAGAGAGCATACAGAAAGAAGTCTGAACAATAGAAGATTTTTTTGTTTTGCACCACTACTGATGGTGCAGCAATTACGTTTCCCTTTTAAAGCTTAAAATGAATGTTTCCTACACTAAAAACCCTCCTTCTACACCAGCTAAAAATACAGCTGTACAGCAAAACTACACTCTCAAGGCAAAACAAAGTCTAGAGCAAGCATGATTTTTTTTTTAGTATTTGAAAATAGTCTCTTATGGCCACTATAATCTTTTAAAATGTAATTGTTATAGCAAAGTTAAATTAACAGCAGCCTTTACTCCACTCATCACATGATCCTTCAGGAATCATTAATATTGCTTCTGATGTGTGCTTAATATTTTTGTGGACACTGTAATTTTTGGAACAAGAATTTTAAAAGAACAACACTTTTTAGGAATGGAAATATTTACTTCACTATCAATTTAACGTATCCTTCCTAAATAAAAGCAAAACCTCAAAACTTTTGAACAGTAGTGTAAATGTTTTCTCTAAAAGATTGCTGTTTGTTGAAGTATCCCTGACTATAGCAACACTGGCTTAACCAATGGTGTGAGTTTGGAGCAAGATCTATTTTGTTCCAACCAATAGCAGATCAGGAAGCATTTAGCAAAACCTGTTTAAACGATCATCATTTTAGCAACTACATTTTGTGACTACTGATACACACTTTAGCTTCAAGTAACCAAGTACTGTACTCAAACGGGTCGTCCAAAATCTTGTTGAGGAACAGCTCTTAAATTTATTCACAAAGTAAACAAAGACACTACGATGAATGCAGTAAAGCTCCATGTTCTTTTGATGGAGAGCCATAAACTCAAGCATTACATCTTGTCCAGCTGAGCAGAAACGCAGCAGTGATTTTTCAAACAGGCTCTGTAGTCAATAGAGTTTCTCTCTTGTGGAAACAGACTGTTCTCTTAATGGCACAGAGGAGGAAATAGATTTACATAACTTCTCATGCACTTCACAAAGTTTTTAAAAGTAAAGCCAGGGATGCAATGAGGATTCACAATGACCTTGGGTCAATATAGGAGGCTTACAAAGCTATTCTCATAAAAAGCAAATTTAAATATGTAGTGTCATCTACGTGTCTTATCATTTAATGAGACGTCTGGCAGAGTGAAAGACTTAATAAAAAGCGCAGAGGGAGACAGATCAACTCCCCTCTGGTTGTCACGGTAACTGAGAAATGTTGACAAGCTAAATTGAAAACACATGTGGATGATGGATTCAAGTGGTCAAAAAAAAAAAAGGTGAAGGCAGGGAAAGATCTGAGATTTGGCAGAACGTTATTGGATTGAATCCTCAAATCCGGAGCTCCCTTCAGATCACCAGACAGAAAGCACCCTCATCTCAGTTCATGTGACATCATATCACATGACTGGGTGGCCAATTCATTCAGCATGTGTTCCAGGACTAGATGTGCACCGAAGTGTTGTGTAGATATGGTTTGTGATAACCAGGATGAACTTCATTCTACATATGAATATAAGATAAAAAGAGCCACTAATGTGTTACCACAAGTACCACTAATTACAGCAGCATCACTGCAGCACATCGGGAGTGTTAATTAAAAGAAGGGTGGCATGGAGTGACAATAGCATGATCGGGAACTGTCCAGGAATATTACACGTAAGTGACAGTGAGTGTGTTTACATATACTGTATGTGCTGTGCATATACGCATAAGTGATCAACTGATAAGATTTTTTTATCCATATGGATATTATTTAAATGTAAGTGTGTGTGTTTACCTGATTAGTGTTTTTAATCAATGAAGAAATGATAACAAAACAATTAGACTACAAATAAAAATATCATAACTGAATCAAAATTGCTCTTTATATTTACAAGTGCAATAATAATACATATTATTAGCAATAATATTAATGTTTTCAACATTTGAAACAAGATTTTGCCATTGATCAGTAGATTTAGTACTCAAGTACTATACAAATAACAGTGTAGAAATGTTTAATTATTAAAAACAATAAATATACTGATTACCAGCCTATCTAGTTATAACATTTCTCAAACTCCTTGTCTGTATTATCAAACAATAAAAATGAAAGGACTGCATGCGATTATAAATAAAAACACTTTACAGATGGCACTTACTGTCAATATATCAAAGAAATATATCTCACCATAACAGTAATCCCATCCTTTTCTAGCGGTGTCTTATCGTAGGTGATTTCACAAACACGCACCACTGTCGTTGCTCCATACTTCTTCAGATCCTTAGGAAACAAGACGTTTTGAGGGACAAAACAAAGTGGCATTATGTGTCACATAAGATAAATGACAGATTTTCAACAGCTGTAAGTATTTGTCATGTTTCTCACCTCAATGAAACTGCTTAGTGATGCATTGGTTGGGTTGTGCGTGATAAGGAAGCGCATGTTTTTGTAACAGACTTCGACAGGAGCTGGACGGTTCATCCTGGTCATGCTGGTGTCCCTCCACTATACAGAAGAAAAGAGCACCCAATCTGGGCCAGAATCCACACAGCTCCACTCACAGTATGGCACTACTCGGACCTAGAGCAGTTTACAGCAGATGCACCGTCACAGTGAAAGTGTCAAGGATTTGCTGGATCCTCTGCGATAAATCACTACTAATCAGTACATAAAATTGAAAGCTGCCTTTCTTGGTAAATAGAGGCCACAAACGTCTTCCTCTTGATAGTCTGCCTCTGCCAGGCAGCTGGAACAGTGTCCAGTAGCTAAATGCCAGGTGTCACGATGCCAATTAACCCATTTGGCGCACAGCAAAGCGGTCAGTCAGAAAGACCAGCAAGAGAAAAGCAGAAAAGGTGTTTCTCGGAACATTCAGTAGCAGATTTCGGGCATATCCACCCGTGATCAAGCGTTGCGATGTTGGGCGTGGCAGTAATCACCGCTGCCCTGCCGGAACTCCATTAACGAGCAAGAAGCTGGAGAAGAAAGCTGTTAAGAGAAGACAGAAAGAAAAAGTGACCGTTAATACAATCACATATCAATCCACAAATACAGAATTGTTCAATAGTACAACACATTAGTGTTTTTTAAGCTCTTCAAAACTTTGTAAGACATGTTTCAAAGAAAATAATGTATAACCGGCATGTTTATAGAAAAAAGGATTTTGGATTTAAACGGACAAATAGGTAAAAATGACCAAAATGTTACTAAATCATGAAAAAAATGAAGATATTTAAGAAGTCAGACTAATACCAAACAAGCAGAAGTCAATGATTATGATACCTTTCAAAAAAGGTTTGAGAAAATATAGAAACATCACATCTAATTGGAAAAAGATGAATAATACAAAAGAAAAAACGTTTAGCACTAAAACGACAACAATAACAAGTTCTTAAATCACTAATTACAATTATACTTAATACATTGGACAACACAACAGCAGCGGAATTTAAAACAAACTCATTGATGCTCCAATTAAAGGCAGTTTATAAACAGAAAATAAAATCATCATGTATGACGTTTAAAGATGTTACTGCTAGTCTGAGTCACCAGTCACTATATCAATAAACTATATTAAAAAATATATGTTTTCCAAAGAAAAAATAACCTTTTTCAGGTGAGATGTGTCTAAAAATGACACATAAAACGCAACATAACAGAACTGCAGACTATTAACAGCAGACAGCAGAGAAAGCAGAGTTCACCTGTGCCAACTCAATCACTTTAGACATTTAACAAGACCTAAACTTCACATAGTAGACATAGTAAAACAAAGAACAACACCAATGAGTTTAAGAAAAACAGAGAGAAAAAAGCAAAATGTAAAGAATATTCAGTTATATGCTGTTTCCCAATAACACGCGAGAAAATCATGAGAAACGACTGTCTGATGTCCCCCATGACTCGTGAGAGTTGTCCCCCCCTTTACCTCTGTGACAGGCTGCGTTCCGCTCGGGATTAAGCCCAGGACACTGCTGGGAACAGTAGAGGGTGAACAGTTGCAATCCCGAATAACCGTCTCTGCTCTAAACCAGTCGAGGCTGCCTTGGCTTGCCATATGACAGTGACAGCACACTCCGCTAATGTCACAAACAAATGTACTCGTAATGCTCTTAGGAGGAGTGGAGACCAGTCCACCCCCACCCCTCTCTCTCTCTCTCTCTCACTCACTCTCACTCTTATCCCAATATAAAAATAGCACGGCCAATGAATCTAAAAGGTAGCACCACATACACTCATGTCTAACGCTTTAGGGGCTGGTTGAGATACCACGCAAACTTATTCCCGCACTGCAACAAGAACACAAAGAAATCAATTCCATAAAAATTTTACTAGACTTTAAGTGGTTTAAAACTCACGTTACTATATTCTGGTCTGTCGTTTTAATATTTTCAAATAATTACAAGAAACAAGAATATATAAATGGACCTTCAAGGGCTAGTACAATTAAAATGTATTTAATGCATGTAAAAAAATGTAAATGCTGTCACTGTTTAGTTCGTAATTCTCCAAAATATCTATTTTTACATAAAGCAGAAGAAAGTCATGACGTGAGGCTGATATACTGATACAATAATTTGAAAATAAGTTGAAAGAAATTTCTACTTTCGAAAGGTTACCATTCTGATACCTAAATCATGTTACATAGGATTTAACACAATAAGAAAACAGACTCGCCACAGACTGCCACCCCTTAGTTAGCCTGTTGAGGGCTTAGCACATCTTGAGCCAAATCCTTTTACATAAAGCTTGAAGGTTGGAAAGCCTGTCTGCCCACTAGTGCAGTGTGTTTTCAGGTGCTCTGTTGGCTCTAGGGTAAATATAGATGCTCCGACCTATGAATGTACACTAATCTAAACTGCTGGCCGTGTGTTTTTATTTTGAGCTGTAAAATAATAGAACAGTCTATAAAATAATAAAAATAATACATTTCCTTAGGAGAAATGTAAGACGGCAAACAAGAGAACGAAGAAGAGAAATGAATGAAACAACCTTACTGTCCTAGCATTCGCCAACAGCTCCTGAATTAAAAAGACTCCGTGATCAACAAGGTTTGATTGTAAACAGGTTTACACAATAGGCTGAGTGAAAGTTTTGTTTAGTTTTTTCCCAGAAGTCCTGGCTTGACATCAAAAAGGCCAATTAACTGAAGGATTAAATGCAAATGACATCATCCAGGCCAAGTGTTCCAAGTGATCAAACAAAACACAACACATGACTCATCTGGGCCAGAACTCTCATTATGGCAGAAAGTGCAGATTACAATCAGAGAGCAAAATCATACAGGAATCGATTTAAGCAGTATAGAACGAAATGCTATATTGTGAACATTGTCAAAGCTGAAGGCTGTTCAGCTGTTTATTTAACATTCTAGAATGATTAAAAACGATTAATTCTGGAATTAAACATGAATGAATGAATGAATCAGTCTTAGTACGTGATATAACTACAGAAGAGTCAAGTTTTAAATAGGAAAACATATTGACAAGTTCGGCTGAATAGATTCCAAAATGGTAAAACTCAACTTATTAACTCTGGATGAGTTGGAGAATGAGCCTATTTCTAAAAAAGTTCCTTTGAAGTCTGTAAGAAATGAAAACTTCAGTATATTTATTTTGTTAGCTCAAGATTGCTATTTTTGTGTAGAACAATGCAAATCAATTCACAAAAAATGTCTGCCTTCGTAAACATTAATCCAAATCTGAAAATGCTCCTTCCGTCTGAAACAACGGGTCTTCTCTGATGACATTAGTTTGAAGACTTGGGCATGAGCATAACATCCTTAATCACTAGGCTGTTTTCCACATTGATAAGGAGCTCAACTGCCAGAGTGAACAATCTGGAACTCTTGGGGTCTAGAATCCCCCGCTGATCGTTTACCCAGCAGACTGTTCTTAATCTGAACCAAAAGGGTATTTTCAACAGCCTAAGCATTTCAACACTCTAAGCCAATTATTTTATACAAACAACCCTAATCACAAAAGTAATAATAATAGTGTAACATTTACTAGAACTTTCCGGACTCTAATTAAGTCAGGTTCTAGAGTTTTCAGGAGACTATAAACAGAACTTCAGCTGCTAAGTGAAGGCAATATTTATTGAGAGTAAGGCTAGGCGATATGGCTGAAAACTGTATCACGTTATCAGTGTTTCATATCAGTCGATATCGATAATTATTGATATTTTTATGACCCTTTTAAAATAAGGACCAGGAGAAAAATATATTACATTTAAACATCAGGCATGAAAATGGGTCAAGGGTGAAAAAGGTGAGAAGGGTGCTTGAGGGGTGATGTGGCCTCTGATGGGTCCGGGAGGACTCCCACAGAATAAATATTACAGACTCATTAGGGGACATGCTGTAACATAACTTGTTTATTTTTACATCATGATTGACACGTTTTTTTGTTTGTTTTTTTGGGCAAAGTAATCAACCTAATAAGTATTTTCTACTATTATCGAAAAATATACCATCAACTACAAATGCTATTTGCTATTGTAGACAGAGCATGCCAAAAAAAAACATGTTTGATAAAAGTTTCCCTTTGCCAATTTTACAGTGACCAAATAAGTTGAATAAAAAATAATAAGCCAAGCACAGGTTCTGAAAAAATACTGTTTGACATTTGTCTAATGACATGCATACCTTAAATAAAAGGCTTTGCAACATCTGTTTTCTTCCGACGAAGAATAAAAAAAAATTGAATGTTTTATCGAAAACATTTTGTATTGATATCGATCACATGCCTATTGTGATACATACTGTTATCGTTCTATCGGCCAGCCCTAATTTAGAGTAAGAAGTGATATGAAACACTTCCCCTCTGCCCCACTCAGCTGTGCTCAAGTAACCTCTGCACAAGGGCTCCCCGTGGCACACTCTGCTAAAGCCAATGGCCAGCAAATGCCACACTGGAAGCATCACCGTACACTTTCTAGATCAGGGGTGCCCAACCTTGCTCCTGGAGATCGACTGTCCTGCAAAGTTTAGCCTCAACTCTTATCAATTTAATTAGAGTTGGAGCTAAACTTTGCAAAAGAGTCGATCGCCAGGAGCAGGGTTGGGCACCTCGGTTCTAGATCATGCCTTGGCAGCAAAGCTAAGGTCATTTGTTTTGCACTGTGAAATTTCTATATCTTTTTTAAACCGTTTAAGATTCAAAATGACCAGAAACATCAACACACTCACACTGTTTTTTTTTTTTAAATGTATACTGTATACTTTCATTATTTTCATAATTTCATTTAGCAAAAAAAACAAATACATTTTGAATGACATACTCAAAGTGTGCGGGAGGAGTTCATTGAACAGGTCTGCAGGTGTCTTCCTGTTGGTGGGGCTGAACCTGTATTTGACAGGTGAGAGTGTGATAAGGACTGGGCTGGCTTTGTTCTGCCTCGGTTCTGCACTTGACTGGAGAGGAACTGCAGGGCAGGAAGGCTCTCATGGCCACCTGTGAACTAATTATACCTCTGCCAGCTGTCACCTAATAAATTTAGCCAGATCTGAAATGAAAAGGGTTGGGAGTTAAAGATAACTGGGGACTTGTTTTGAAACATGAGCATCCGCTAAGAAAAAAAAAAAGAACTACTCAGAAAGATCTCGCCTTTTACAACTGGATTAAATAATTAGCAGGAAGAAAATAATTAATCATACGCACATTTCTTTGCCATGTAACTTTATAAGGTCGGACATCGGAGTAAAGATTCCTGGAGCTGAGATAACAGGTGCCATACCCAGAATTTAAATCTCTGCTTAACATTTTGTAGAGGAACACAACAATATTTTATCACAACAGTAACTTTTCAGCCACTTATTAAAAG
>JAUCMT010000032.1:14250428-14282397 GCA_032357475.1 Enteromius thamalakanensis
GTCACGTGGTACTATATAATTTCGCGGAAGGATGAAAATGTTAATTTAAAACAAATACGCCAATAAAATGTTTCAAACTCATATTCATGTTCAGTTCTTTTTCCTTATGTGGCAAGTAGCCGTGTAATAAGCGGGATAATATACAGGCAGCCGGTAATTTTGCAATTTGATGACCCACCATTTTTCTGACTACAAATATACGAAAAATATGTCCCTAGGACAGATGTGATTTATAAAACAATAAAAGCAATATATGCTAGAATGTCCATGCAACATAGTGACTCAACCCAAATAGGAAAGCCAAACCAGAATTTACAAGAAATTTTCTTGAACATAACATTTAGGCTACATTTTGCATAATTGTTTTTGCATATTTTATATACACTTTCATTCAAAGCAGTAAATTCAAGATACACAGTCAATGTGTTCTCTCTCATTCGAACTCTTATGACCTTGGCCAGCATCCTGCTCTGACAAATGAGAAGAACACACAGTACAAACCCTGGTGGGCTTATTTTAAAAACTGCTGATTGTAAAATTGATTGACAATTACTACCTTTAACATGCAAAGATCACATTGCACTAGGATAAGGTCATCATGACCAAAACAAATACTGGTTAGATCAAGACACTGGCCAGACCAGGGCTGGTTTAATTTCCTATAAAGTTAATTCATTATATATATATTAAACATGAAATATTACTTTGGTGTATCGACAACATGACGTGATGTCACACCTTAGGACATTACACTTTACCTCCCTACAACACCCCAAAACATACAAAAAGTGTAATTCAAAGTCTGAATTCTTTGTCCTGAGCCCAGTGTCAATCTGGTTAATCTGTGATTTTATATCTTTCTCTATTGGTCAAATATATTTTAACTATACAAATTTTTAGTTCAAAACTCAACCTTTATAAGGCCGATCAACATATGATGTGACTACATTTTCCCCATTATGACACTTGTGTCATAATGCGTGTTAAAATTTAGCACACATGCACATTGCTCTGCATGTAAGGGTGGTATGCAATTTGTTACCAGGCATAAGATACACACAAGGAACACACAGGGCAAAATCATACCACATGAAGAGGACTCAATCCTTTCATTTGAAACAGACATAATGTAAGCATATGCTATTAGCAAAACTGGATATAAAACTCAAATACAGCATTTCCAAATGAAGGTAAACAAACTAACAAAATCATTATTCATATCTCCACAAAATTAAAAAAAATCCCATTCTGAGACATTCAAATGCATGCCATTCTAAAATACCTTACATTTTAACTAAGATCAGGTAAAAACCCAACACCATCATACTCTCTACTCTCAATCAGGGCAGGAGTCCCTAAAAACCCCCAATAGTATTATAGTCTTTGCAAAAACTAAACAAGATGATTTAAAGAAGAAACTTGGTTTTGCGGACTACAAAAGATTTGCATGTATGCATTGGTGTTTGTTCTCTATAGCAACATCCCTGTGATGTCACAAGAGATCTGGGGTTTTATCCTTATCCTATCTGACCTGCAGTGTCCCTCATAACAGAAGAGATAGGAGCAGTGCTGTAATCCCTGTAAGAACACTGAGATCATCATCATCTCTTTTCCAGTCACATGACCCAATCAACACAAATCAGATCATTCCAAGCAAGTTCTGGAACAGGTCTTTTCTCCAGAGAGGAGAACGTTAGTTTGGAAACCATATTAACATACATTATGTTTTCCACATGAGGCAAGCTCAATAGGCACAAAAAGTGGTTTCTTTTCTGAATGCAGCTGATTATATAATGTACAGTATATTGGATGTATATTTTGAATCCAAATGCATTCAAGACTACAAACCATTAGGTTGTATTTATTAATAGCCAAAATGTAAATACAAATGAGTGTTGTTAACTTTTGCAAAATGTTAGAACTCTCGAGGTCCGAGAACTATCATTTCTAAATCAGCATCAAACTGACTCACATGCAGAAAGGACTACAGGCTATTTTGCATAGTTCTCATCTAGCCTTTGAGGAGGTCTAGTGAATTCAGAAACATCTGAGGCATGTTTCCAACAGTGCTGCTCATGGTGGTTTGCTACTCATGCAGGACATAGCTATAGGAATTACTGGGTCACAAAGTGTTGCAATGCACCTCACCTTCACTTAAGCTTTCCTTTCATACCTTGTGTGTGTGTGTGGGGTTCATGGGATTCGGGGGAGGAAACGGAGACAGAAAACATGCTGTACGTGCATGCTGGGGAGGCTCCCTAGTCACCACCTATCGAAACTCGACTCTCTTTTCCAGCTGGCAGACCAGATTTAAGCAAAAGGTTCCTCCATGCCTGGTGTTCACCCCTGCAGCTGACACATCTATTTAACCAAAAAAATTCTATACACTTTTGTACATTCATTTGATTCACATACTATGACTTACAGAAAACAACATGTCATAAATGAAAACAAAATAAAGAACCTCTGAGAGACTTTTCATTATACTGAATTCAGCACATTAAATGATACATTTGTTTTGTACGGGATGGCATATGGGTTCTTTTGCTATACAAATGATCAAACACCCAGCAACAGTATGGCATTGCAATTAGCAGACTCCAAAGCATGTAAAGACTTGGAATAGAAGCCACTCCATCAATGGCATGCTTCCTGGGAATTTCTTTGTCCAGTTTCTAAATGTAAATTGTTGCTCACTTAGTAAAGTCAAGAGTACAACAGGTATTGCAATAAGGGATATTATTTGTTTATTCAGAGACCTCCTTTTCTAGGAGTCATGACTCATGATGGTGACAGAACAAATATGAAATAAGAGGGGGAAAAATACTTTGCATAAGC
The DNA here is from genome assembly GCA_032357475.1 of Enteromius thamalakanensis. Taxonomy (NCBI): domain Eukaryota; kingdom Metazoa; phylum Chordata; class Actinopteri; order Cypriniformes; family Cyprinidae; genus Enteromius; species Enteromius thamalakanensis. The sequence continues at coordinate 14,253,267 of JAUCMT010000032.1, forward strand.
TGGGATTCCCCTAAAAAAAAATAGCTATCTTATGATAGCTAATTTATGAGTAAAAAGCAAAGTTATAGGGTATAAATATTTCAGAGAAAAGCAAGCAAGTTTTAAAATAAAGATTTTCTCATACAAAGATGGAGGAAAAAAAATATTGCATAATAAAAATGTTTAGGACATATCATATAACAATCATTCAACAGAGGAATGTTTATTTTTGAGCCCTGCAACATTTACTCAGAATGAAAGCAGCAATAGCCACAACCAACATCCTATCAACAAAACTGAAACCCATTCGGGTAACTTGTCAATCACTGTGTGTCTCTGAAAAGTTACTGAATGTTCTCATGGATTCTCCAAAGGATGATAGAAATAACTTTTATCTTCCAGATGAGTCTTAACAAGCCCCTTTGGGTGTGCCTTTAAGAAAATGTCCTACTTCTTCAAGAGTCCAGTGACAGCCCCATCTGTCTACTGCCACTCAGCCTGTACTGAAACATTTCACACCATCGCTCATAACTCCAGTACTGCATGAAAGACCCGCCCAAGATAGTCCCACATCTGCGGTCAATGGAGAAAGATCAAACCATTGATGAGCCTCAAAAACACAAATACCAGATTAGAGTTTGCCAAACGACATATAAAAAACCTTCACAGGTCTGGAACAACATCCTATGGACAGATGAGACCAATATCAACTTGTACAAGAGTGTTGGGAAGAGAAGAATATGGAGAGGGAAAGGAACTGCTCATGATCCTTAGCATACCACCTCATCAGTAAAGATGGTAATGTCATGGCGTGGGCATGTATGGCTGCCAATGGAACCGCTTCTCTGTTATTTATTGATGATGAGACTGCTGACAAAAGAAGCAGGAAGAATTCTGAAGTGTTTCAGGCAATATTATCTGCTCATATTCAGCCAAATGCTTCAGAATTGGACAGAACTTCACAGTGCAGATGGACAGTGACCTAAAGCATACTGCAAAAGCAACCAAAGAGTTTTTTAAGGGAAAGAAGTGGAATGTTATGTTATGGCCAAGTCAATCACCTGACCTGAATCTGATTGAGCATGCAGTTCACTTGCTTAAGATAAAACTGAAGGACAAATGCCCCAAGAACAAGCAGGAACTGAAGACAGTTGCAGTAGAGGTCTGGCAGAGCATCACCAGGGATTAAACCCAGCGTCTGGTGATGTCTATGCGTTCCAGACTTCAGGCTGTAATTGACTACAAAGGATTTGTAACCAAGTATTAAAAAAGAGAAAGCTTTATGATTATTTTTGATTATTATTCTGTCCCATTACTTTTGGTCCCTTAACAAGTGGGAGGCACATATGCACACCGTACACCTGTTTTGGATGTAAATACCCTCAAAAAAGTTAGAATTGTGTCTATGTCACAATATTTATGGACCTGACTGTATGTTCTGGATTCAATAAGAACAACAGGTTATATAAAACTTAATATAAAATATATATATATATATATATAATATATATATATATTATATTATATAAAAAAAATACTTATTTGGGGTTAAATAGTTTTAATAGAGTCACTTGTTTAGGGATTGTACTAGACACAGTGTGCTTTTTATTTTTTTAATTCACAAAAAAAAAAAAAAAAAAAAAAAAAAATTCATTTAGGGATCATACTGCAAGTTTCACTCTATGTTTTTCACTGAAACTTAACTAGTTAATACAATTCAATTCGTAAAAATAACTAAAAATTATATTATATTTACCTGTCCATACAAAACAAAGTTGAAGAATCTAACGCATAAAAACAAAATAATAATAATAATAATAATAATTATAATATCACACTGATTCACATGACAGGTCTACGTGCATCCATTCACTCTGGATGGACCAGTATAAACATTGGCTCTCTCAGGGGTCACCATGGTTCCAAGTTTTGGGCCAAAGCTGCTGGTGCATAATCAGATACTTGTTTGGATTTCAGATTGATTCATATCTAAACAGCTCAAATATGAGCACAAGATGACGTAAAAGTACTTTGTGTTTATTGCAATCAACTGATCAACATGCACAACATGCATGTGTGTAAACTGCATGAGAAATAAAACTGCAGAGGGAATTCTCAGTCAGCTGGGATCATGATATTGCATCACCTCACAATCCCCAAACACATGATAACTATAGTTTATACTGGAGCTCTGGGGCTTCCCAATTGCCCTGTGGACCACTGTTTGTTTTTTTGAGATTGGGTTGCAAGCTCTGCACTAGATGAATGCAAATGATGCTTGCAGAAAACTATTCCCACAAAAGAAAGATACAGTTGTGCAAAACTCTATGGGATCCCCACAGGAAGCATTTCCCTTCATTGTGTCTCTGTACGCTGGCCACGGGGAATCCCTTGGGAGTGTTTGGACACCAGCTTGTGCTCTATCTCTCTCTATCAAGTTTTTCCTGCTTTCTCTTTTTGACTTTAACACCATGACTATCTCCCTGTGAGGCACTCACCACCCTTTTTCCCCTCAACTATCCTAAAACCATGCAGCCACACACGGTGTCCAGATCTCCAGCCTAAGGGACAGCAAGAGAATTACAGAGAAATCTCATCTCGTTCTGTGTGTGTGATACAGAGAGTGAGAAATATGGTCATTCACATGAAACAGCATTGTTTTAGCACAAAATTATCAGGGGAAGACGATCTTAGCCTTTGAAACAGTTGCAAAAATCCATCAGATATGAGAGACTAAATCCCAAAATATAATCCTATTTACTTATTAAGCATAAAAAAGGGGGCGGGAGATTCTCTCTTCAACGATTCAGAATATTTGAGAATCGAGACAGAGGTTTAGTTTTTTTTGCCGCGAATGATACGTGTGCGCGCTAGAGACGCAGACGGTGTTACTACACAAAATCTGCGTGATAAGACACATGCATGCATTTCACCTGCTGCGTTTTCCTTCAAATATGCTTTCATTTATACCATTTGGAACGCAGTACTAGATGTACAAAACTCACGCACTGAAAGACTTCCGTGTGCACTTTTTGTTTGTGGTTAAATGCACTTGCATTTTTGAATACTTTTATATGAAATTGACGTACACACAGTCAGTTATGTTTTAATGGAGGAAACAACTTCTGATATATCAAAATAGATCTGTGCATTAGTCTGAATATAGCCTATTAAGAGCTACCACTGTATATGACCTCAACAGTAATAATCAAAAGACAATAATGCTTAGGAAAAGCAAAAACCGATTGTCCGTATACGTTAAACTTTGTCCTAAAATTGTAATTAAGTAATTGTTTAAAAAATCTGCCTGCTTATATAATAAAAAACCAAAGCAAAAGCAAATGTGGTTTTAAACTTTTATGAAAATGTAGCCATGTGCAGTAATACTGAAATCTGAAAATGTGACGCATCGTGAAATTGAGTTAATGATAATCGTAATTGAATTAAATCATGAAACGAAGATTAACACCCCTGCTTTTAGGACGGCACAAAGATATTCCAACTATAAACAAAAAGCACAGAAACTAGATCAAGAATCGCTCTGAAATGGGATCGTGACTACCAGAATGAAAATCAAATTGTGATGTGTCTGAAGATTCCCACCCCTATAAGTTATGCATACAATGTGCACAATGCAATTTCATCAGCAGCATACTGTTCTTGTACAGCTAAAAGAGAAACCGCTAATACAAACAACCTGAGACAACAATAAAAACTAATGCCCTTGCTGATGAACATTTGTGATGAAGAACTGCAAACTAAACATGCACAAAAACAATTTGATCAAACTCATTCTTCACAGTTTAATGTCTCAAAAGATAGAAATTGATTTTGAAATGAAAGTACTGTCAACTTGTGAAAAAACAAAAACTAAGAAAATATAAGGAAAGCTACATTTATTTAATCAAAAATATATTTAAAAACAAATAAAAATAAATAACAGCTTTCTATTTTAAAATGTTTTATTCCTGTGATGGCAAAAAAAAAAAAATCTATCAAAAAAAAAAAGAGTCGACTCACATTCGCCTAAACGAGTCGTCAGCAATTTGAATCTTTCTCTGTTACCGAGCCAGGTCACTAGGTAATACATTTGCATAATGTCCGTTCTATGTCTAATAATTGATGATTGTATTTTCTAGCGATCGTTCAAAAGACGTATTTGTATTTGTGAAACAACCCTGCACATGTGTACTGATCAACGGCTAACTTACAGTTCTGTTGTTCAGCTGTGGGCCTAATTTAGTCTAATACTGTGATTGATGGAGCTTGACTGTCTGTCTCATCCACTTGTTAGTTTAAGGCTCCTTTTACACAAAGGGAAGAAGCAGCTATATCCCTGCGGTTTGGTTATGCACGAGAAAATGCTTAACATCATGTGAGCGCCCTATTCCAGAGGTTTGGAATAGTTATTATAGCGCTCGACGGCGTATTTATGCGGGTTGATATAAATTACAAGTTTTTTGAAAATGATGTTGTGTGCACAATATTATTATTGAAAACAGATGGGAGGGATTATTTATTTCTCTAATGATAAGCGATGTCTTAACGCAGTGTTATGCATTATACAATGCTGAAGTTCACTACGTAGAGGTGTGCTGATTCGCTTACAAAAGCACTGTCCACTGTAGTTTTGGTACAAGCTCTGTGCTGTAGCGGTAGACCAAATCATAAAGGACTGCGCCATCTGACCAATCACAGTGAGGGCTCGCGGGAGGGAGGGGTTTATACACACTGAGTCTTCGAACTGCTTCATACGAGTCGTTCACGAATCATTTAGAAATGGGGTAAAATAAAATCTATTTTAAGAGAGAACTGAACTGTTTTAAGAAATTAATAAAACAATATTAGCAACCTTTAAAATGGCATAATAGGGGCACTTTAAATTTGCCAGTTTGCTACTTTTCATATTTCTTTTAAAATATCTTCTTTCTGAAATAATATTTTTACCCACATCAAAAGTCTGGAGAGTTCAAATGGACTTGCATCTAAGGGCACCTTTACACCAGATGTTAACATAAATTGGCACGTTACACTAGATCTGAAACATAAATGTACATAAAAATATTTCTGTCACTTAACAAAAAAAAACAAAATTCCAAATACTTTGATGATCAAGTTAACTAGATAACTAAATGAACTAGTTATAAAGCATCCCATGAGAAATAGAAAAAAAAAACCTGATCCATGCCTCCCTCCAAATGTTAAAATATAGTGTGTGATCTTAACACACGAATCAGCATGTATGTGATCAAGTGCAATCAGACTGTGATGTGATCCCTAAAAATGTCTTGTTCCCTCTAAAGTAAATAGTTCCTATTACAATAATGCACTCAATGCTCGCTATAATACATGTATACACCACCAAACACGACTGTATTGTGCTTTCTGAACTCAAAGAGTGACCTTAAATGCCAGTTTAAGAGAACACGGACAACTGCTCCTCTGGGAATAGCAGCATAACCCTTTATTTGGCAACAGTGCACTTCTGAAAGCTCCACTACTCTCTTCCCTTCTTCGCCTCTTTATGTGGCTGTCAAGCAGCCAGGAACTGCCAGGCACCGGTAAAGTCAGATGAAGCCATTTTGATTGACAGGCAGAATTGCAGTGGGAGAGTCCTGCGGCTTTCTTTTTCTATGAAACTACTACTATTATGTAGCAGTGAGTAACAGGTTTCTAAGACTCCGGCCCAGCGCGACTTTGTTCTCAGGGAGGAATTCCCAGCAGCAGGCTTCAGTAAATGCATGCCGGGTAAATGTCACATACCCTTGGGGGCCGGCTTTCCTCGAATGAAGGAGCTTGCTTTGATTAGACCCACTGCGCTTCGGGTTGAACAACAGAAGTAACCCTCTAATAAAAAAAAAACACACACAAACTACAGCATCTGTGTTGAAATGGAAAACAGACAGGGAGGCTGAGGTGGTGCTAAAATAATGGGAAACATAAACAGAGGAAAAAAAATCAAAGAAAACATTAGCACCCCCACCCCTTTATAATCTCTCCCTTTCTTACAAAGCTTCCAGCTTCACTCACTTTTTCCTAATAAAAGGGGAGTAACACACTTGCGGTGGAGGAAGCCACCCCTTGCCCCATGGTGGCAGTTTACGTCATCGGTTAAACTTACGCGCACAAAGCCAAGAGAAACTCTTCCAACATTCCATTACTAACAGCAGGGCGGGTTGGTGACCTGCAGCGTGAAGTGCACGGCAGGTAGGAGGAAACCCATCCCAGCCTAAACTCTTCCTGCCTGACTGATTAGAGATGGGCTTACCCTCCAGGTCTGCACCTACAGGACAATTCCACTGCAGCGAAGTCTGTGGTAGCAAGAGATGACGCAATGTTTGTTTGCTAAGATGAACAATGGCAGCAAATCAAATGAACTATGCAGGAACGGCAGGCTCACTTACAAATTGAAAGGAACATACCAAAAGGTTGTTCGAAAAGTAAAACTACTAGACTCCAAGACTGCGATTATGTAACACCTGCAGTCAAATACCAGACACAGGAGTTGACCTTTTCTGAGAATTTCTCACTTCACTAGAAGTGACAGGAACCTCTTTATCAGGACTATCTCTTTCGCGCACAACACTAGAGATTGTGTTTGCAAGCCAATTTTAATGTTTACAGTGCGTCTGTAAATGCAAAAAAAATATTTTCCTATCTAGAAAGGAAAATTACTCAAGATATAGGTGTAGATCATGTGTGCTGTTTGAATTTGGTATTTTTCTTATTTCAAGAATAAATTATTTTTTAATTAATTTTAATACATTTTTCATAAAACAAAATGTAATATCTTAAGTCATTTTGATTCTCAAGCAAATGCATCTTGATTAAAGAATGTTTTAGTATTTGTACTGGAAAAATAAACGAAAATACTGAGTAAGAAAATTACTTTTTTTGCTGTGTGTTATCTTTCCTCATTTGTCAGTTTCTTAAAAGCATGCATGAATAGCTGGTGCATAGAAATTATAAAAACTAACTAGGCTATATCTATAAATGTGTAAGAGGAAATGTATATCTTTTCCTGTAACTGGTAAATACAGTTTATCATTATTTTGTATCCAAATCCATCTTCACTATAGCTCATTTTAAAGGGATAGTCCACAAAACAATTAAAATTGTCTTCATTTACACAACCTTATATTGCTCCAAATCAGTATGCTTTTTTTATCTGTGGAATATGACAGAAGAACTTAAAGTGGTTTTGTATATACAGTGGAAGTCAATGATTACCAAAACTGTTATAAATATCACCTTTTGGGTCCTGCAGAAGAAAATCAGACATGCCAGTTCAAAATAAAGGAGAAAAAAGTCTGAGGTGAACATCCCTTTAAACAGTCCGACAAATATAACTAATGTAGAAAAATAAATAGAAATCTATTAGATTGTAAATAATGCATGCATAACTACAAACAAAAACATTTTAAATGTTTTAGATGGAGTTTGGCATGTCACAACACAGGACTACTTCACGTCTTAATGACGCATCAAACATTTTAAACCCTGAAAGCATGTCAACTGATGCACTCAAATGCCTTGTATAAATATATGCATCTTGTAAATGCTTGTTGAGGATTTTACAGCACCTTAAGTTAAAGTCATAAACAAACCAAAACACAAAAGAAGCAAAAATGTTCCTTCTGAGCCAAAGCCAGCAAAACACAATAGAAAGCTGGAACACTTGAGACAATTTTCCGCACATATCACATCTCAGCAGCGACAGCTTTTTGTTCCCTTCTACCAGTATACATCTGAAACACACTCAACCACAGCTGTGAAGAAAAACTGAAACATGAACTCGGGATAGATAACCAGGCACAACAGATAGGAGCTCTTTAATCTCGGAACATCTCTTCCCGAGAACGCAAATCGCAACTTAAGCAGAACTGAATCAACCAGTCCTTTCGAGTGACAGGAACACAAGCCCTTTGTGCAAATAATAGGTGCATCATTAGTAAAGGTTTAAAGACTTGAAACGGGCACGATACCAGACAAAGAGACCACACGCATGCACAAACCGAGCCCGATCACAACTTGTTGCTTTTATTGTGCGCTACTTGGTTATAAACCAAAATAAATATGTCTACTTTATCAAGTAATTTTAATGCACATCCAAAGTTATGGAGGTTTTCTTTTACTTTCTCCATCGTTATGCGATAGATGGATGCTGATATGCGTCCAGCTGTGCTCCATTCTATACACAAAGCGAGTAGAGCTTCTGGTACAAAACAATAGTGATACGTTTGGTATCTAGGTGCCGTTTAATTATTAAACTACTTATGAACACAACTGCTTAATTTAATCGCTGCTGTGTTAAAGAAATACCTCCACACACACCGTTAGCAGCGCGCTAACGCTAACAGCCCCTCAATGCTTTTGTTCTGAAAACACCGGTAGCAGAGGACCACTTTCCTTGACAAATTAACTTTCCACACGGCATAAAAACCACATTCACAAGATAATGCGTTGGGTATTTACTTATATCGATGACATATTAGTATGTGTGAGAAGTTATTGACTATAACAGCTTCAAAACCAAACAATTATTCACTCAGCGCGCGCTCCCCACCGTCATAAATACATGTCGCGCGGATTACCAAAGCACACATGATTTCACAAAGCTGTTAAACACATAGTTTTATCTTGGTAGACGGCTTTCTGCTGATTTTCACATTGATATTTCATACTCACAGATTTGTCAAAGTCGCTTCATGTGATTCGGCGTGTACCCGTGCGTGAGTGTATGTGCGTATGGGTGCGTGTGCGCACGCGAGCGCGGAGATTCCCCTGCTGCAACCATGGAGACGTAGCGTCACCCAGAGCAACCGAGAGGGAAGAAAAAAGTCGTAAAAATATAATTAGACTAAAACTTAAATTAGGAAAAAACGTTAATATTCACACATAACGTTATATTGTTTTGAATTACATATTCATTCTAAACAATAAAATACACATTTTTTGAGTAAAGCTGATACTGTGAGGAGAATAAAAAAATCCCTATTTTATATTTGCGAGTTTTTAGAGTCACAATTATTAAAACGTATAGATTGAATTTAGTCAAAAATGTAGTAATTACGTATAGTCATATTCACATCGATACAAGCAGGATCAAATCGAATGTGCTCATTACTGAGCTAAATTATTAGACACTACTAATATTGCGCCACCTAGTGTGCAATGATAAAAATATGTCAATGGGTCATGTGGAAATTGTCAATTCACCTAAAATTGTGCTTACTAGAATAACATAAAAAAGGTCAATATTTTTGTCACTCATTTCAGAAAGTGAAACCCATATAATATTCATTACGCATAGATTGAAAATTTTCAAGCCATTATTTCTTAACATTTTGATGTTTTTAATTGATTATGGTTTACAGATAATGAAAACCCAAAATACTGTGTCTCAGAAAATTCAAATATTGTAAAAAAGTGCAATTTAGGTGTCCTGCAAAAGAATGTGCAGTGAGATTTAACTTTAAATGTAACTTTTTTTTAGTATGCCATTATATTCATCATCTTTAAATATCAGTAATGAGGTCATTTGAATAAACGTTACATCGTTCTTTATAGGTTAAGTACTTTGTCTGGTTGAGAATTTATGCAGGTCATGGCCTATTAAAAGATGAGGCTCACATATGCCCAGCAACAGATGGATAGTCCACGTCAGTTGTGACCTTTGGAGAAAATAGCAGGCTATTGTTTTAGTTGACAGCAGTATGCTAAACATTTTTGAATACCCCCCAACCCCACCGTACCCTATTCATTAAAGAGTGATTCCTTAAAACAGGTTAAATAATTGAGTTAAATAGATATTGGCAAATATTTAACTGTGGAATTTACCAATTGTTGAAAAAACTTTATTGATTTTGTCAATTTTAGGTTGGGTATTGTTAGAATGTTTTAATTGTATGTAAATTAAAGTGTAATTGCATTACTGATATTATTTTGTGAAGTTTAATTTTAAATCAGGTTAGTCTGTATCACAAGCTATATGACAGAGCATGAAATAGTTGTCTCATGGCAGTCTGACACTATGCTAATTTAGCGATAAGGATCACACATAGCTCACTTTAAACCTGTAATAGTAGACATGCATTAGATATCTTTATAATTGCACTAAGATCACACAACAAAAAGCACCGCCTCATTGAAATAAATGCATTTCAACAGTTAACAGAAAAGAGGAACAGAAATAGAGGAATAGACACAGAAATGTTCAAAAGTACAGCCTTTCTTGGAAACCTAAAATTTTTCGAAGAATGGCGTACAAGTTTATCAACTTTAAATGCATGCTTGTGGAATAAAAACATTAATTTATTTAAAAATATCCCAAACTTTTACGTGCTGAATCATACAGTAACCATCCGTTCTGTATTAGTGACACAAAGAGAGCTGAAGAAACAGCTTGCTGTGTTATGTTGATTCTTCAAGAAGATTTCAGTATTGCTTTCCAGGCCACCAGCGGCCACTAAACTTAGACACTCATAAGGGCTCTCAGCATTAATGACGTCTTGACCGCAGACATGCCATCTGCCTGCAAAAACACGTAGCAACACATTGTCCATGTGCTAAATGAGCTTAACACTCTTACTCTGATGGACACTGTAAACAGAGTACTTTATATCCATCACTGTGAGGTCAAGATCCTTAAGTTCATGACTACACGCAGTGCAACGTGTGCTACGTGATGTGAGCTGTGATCTTTTGACGTTTGTGCTGTTTGGAGCCATAAAACATTCACATTTCTTCATCATTTAAACAGATTCCTTTATTTACATTTTGGATTACATTACATTTTTACATTGAAAGCCATTCGACATTTAAGTATATCTTGTGTTGTATAGAAGAGAGACAGTTGCACAGGTTTGCACCTGAGGGTGAGTAAATGATGACAGAATAATTATCTTCGGATGAAATATCTAATGTTTGCACACTCTAACAGTGAATCAATGAAACACAGCATGATTTATGTAAAGTGGCTATTGCTATGCAACTTCTTGTGTTTCATTCATAAAATATGTTTGTGGGAACCCCACAGAGGTTCAGCTTAATTTACTGATCCAATTTGTAGATCTCTCCATCCTTTAAGAATTAGGCTCCTTCTGGCCACTGTGCAAGGCATTCTGGGAATTACATGTTTACGCCACAGTGTAAACGAGGGGATATAAAACGCAGACCTCAGTGCATTCTGTGCAACTCAGAAATCAAGGCAGCAGCAAACCAGGACATACTTTTTCAAATATACAATTTTATTTTACATCTGCCTATACATCAGCCTTCAACAGCAACTGTAACCATGGTGCTGGAGGACTCTGAGTGCAGCGTGTTTGAGCTTGACATCACTGTGAGTTGATTTTATTTTTGTTATTGTTTACCGTCCAGCAACTTTACTACTGTATGTCCGGTCAAGGTGCTTTGGCGTCTTCGTCAGAAATAAGCAGGCTATTTTTAACTATAGGGTAGTTTGCAACATGAACAAAAAGACTGTGTGAACTGAGGGAAATATTACAATAAATATGTAAATTTAAATCATAATAATCAGTTAATCCTATTTTGAACTGTATGTTTTAACACATTATTATTGCAGCCATTACAAATAAATAAGATTAATCAATATAATGAATAACGATGCACTAAAGCATTGGAAAAAAAAGTTTATTCTCCAACTTAACATTTTTTTTTATATATTTTGGATACATACACAAGTTATAATATATTATAAACCCAGGTAGCACTTTATTTTTACAGTCCTGTTACTCATGTGCACACTACATACTTCTCTACTAGGTAATAACTTGTACTAACTATAAGCACACTGTAAGAACATGTATTTTAAAAAAAAGTGCAACCCAAACCTAACCATAACTTTGCTTTTGTAGGAGGATGATGTGGAGACTACCTTTGGTCTGGTGCACTGCACCATGATGGGTGTTCCGAAGGGCAACCGGCCTACCATCCTGACCTTCCATGACATCGGACTGAACCGTAAGGACCTCCTCTGTACCTTCTTATTCCCCCTCTGCTTGTAAGAACTTACCGTAAAAGGTTCAATGACACTGCAAATGTCAGAGCTCCAATTTCCAGTTTCAATTTCAAGTTCCAATGCTCTGAAAACAAGTCATGTATACATATGACATCTGAATATTTGTGTAACAATCTGAGTAACACATCTGTGTTCTTTGTTCTGCAGATAAGAGCTGTTTCGAGTCTCTCTTCAATCACAAAGACATGCATGAGATCATGCAACACTTTGCTGTGTGCCATGTTGATGCCCCAGGACAGCAGGAGGGTGCCAGCACGCTCTCCACAGAGTAAGTGAGGGGTCATTATGCCATCAGATCACAGTAACACGTCTTTTGGAACATGCAAATGCAAACTAAAATCTAACTTGTGTCTTAGAATTCAAAATTAACCTTACTCATTCTGTCAACAACAAAACTGCTTTAGTCTACATTCCCAGCCTTTAGGACAGGAAATGTGTTTAAAATCTGCTTAAGGAACTATAACGCAGACGGCTTTAATCAGCACCCTATGGCACCTGACTGGCAGAATGTAGGGCAGTGTGTCACTTGTAAGGTTTGAAGGAAGCAGAGCATGTTTATGATCTGCCATCTGCTACAGCAATGTAACGAACATCCACTGCCCATAATCCAACCTTCTAGAACAGAATCCAGACAGATTTTGCTAATGCCTGGAAGGCCATCCGCCAAACCCAATTAACCTGTCGTGCTGTTTGACTGGATGTCATAGTATTTGACCTCCATAATGTCCCACATGTTTGACAAACAAATAAACAACTGTTTGTTAATATTATAGATATACCTATCCTTCTATGGATCAGCTCTCAGAAATCCTTCCCATGGTCCTCCAGCATTTTAGGTATGTTATAAAATATAAAACCAGTTCAAGTTTAACTTTTGGTCTTTTAACGATTGGTCTTGATTCAAACCTACTTGGATGGCTTACTCTTTCCCCCTCATAGTCTGAAGAGTGTGATTGGAATGGCGGTTGGAGCCGGAGCCAACATCCTGACTCGCTTTGCTGTGAGTTCTACACACATTTCCTGTCAGATGCATTTGAATTGCTTTGAGTAGCATGGATTACATTTCTGTAAATCTCACTAAAAAGCAGTGCTGATACTTCCAGTGCAATCCTGCTCATTATTATTGCAGGCTTGCTTGTTAAGACACAAGAAATGTTTCTTTTGCACATATCATATCACATTCCAGTGTCAGCATATTAAATAATGATATGTTTATTTTTACGTTAATATTTTTTTTTTGCATGTATCTTTTAAAGCTCAAACATCCAGACATGGTTGAAGGTCTTGTTCTGATTAATTTAAGCGCCCATGGAGAGGGTTTCATGGAAAGAGCAGCACAAAAGGTACAAAAACGGATTTCTTTCCGCCAGACTTGCATTCTTCTGAGATTTGAAAAGATTTCATTACTAAACTAATTTGAACAAGCTTTTAAAGCCATACCATTGTACAAATCCTTACTAAAGCGTTACATTCTTAACAGATCACAAGCTGGACTCATGCACTCCCTGAAACAGTAATTTCACACCTGTTTGGAAAGGTTAGAATTGAAGAAGTCTATGATTAATGTATTAGGGTTTGGAATTATTAGCCTGCAAACTCATTTTCGATAAGTTACTTTGACTATTTTGTCATGTTAATGCTAATGTTTAATTATGTTGAAGGAGGAGATACAAAACAATCATGAACTGATCGCAACCTTCCGTCATCTCATTACGAACAACATTAACCAGTCCAACCTGCATCAGTTTGTCAAGTCCTACAAAAGGTATCACTAATGCAATCTGTGTCTGTTAACTGGGTTTGGTTCTTTAAATGAACCTATAGGACCTATATATTCTATATACTGCAGTGAGTTAATGAAAGACTCATCTTTCCATAATTTCTCAGCCGAAGGAATCTGGAGATTGAGAGATCAGTACATGGAGGAAACGTAAACGCAAAAACACTCCAGTAAGTTCCACCTGACAAATAGCAAAAATTTAAAAACTAAATTGGTTAGCCATCATGTCATGAAAATTTTTTTTTATCATAACAGGGGTCCAGTTTTGCTGATAGTGGGTGATAACTCTCCAGCTGTGGATGCTGTGGTGAGAATTACTTACTTGTCTTAAATATGTTTAGAGACCCCTTTGGAGATGTGAGGTTACTCAATGGTGCATACAAAAACATGTTTTACCTCACAGGTTGACAGCAACTCCAGAATGAACCCAACAACAACCACATTTCTCAAGGTCAGTGACCTTACCGTCAAACATTTCACAGTTATCTGATTTAATGAATATCTAATATGAATAACGTACATAAGACAAATATTTTGCACATCCTTAGGTTTTAATCCATTTTAACTTTTTTTCTAGATGGCTGACTGTGGCGGCCTGCCTCAGGTTGATCAGGTATATATAATTTGCATTTTTAGATTCACATTCAAATCTGCATTTTTAATTTAGATGATATATTTGATTTTATAGTGTAGTGTATGTAAACTACATGTTCATATTCTCTTACAGCCTGGCAAACTTATTGAAGCTTTTAAGTATTTTATCCAGGGCATGGGCTACAGTAAGCACACATCATTTTAACACTACAACAATTCTTTACCAAAAAAATAACAATGAATAATAGCCATTTGACATTTATTTGAGAGAAAACCATGGTGATACCCCCTCATCACTTACTTACAACTCCTTATCCACAGTGCCTTCTGCCAGCATGACCCGTCTTGCTCGGTCTCGCACGGCCAGTAACTCATCTCTGGAGCGAAACCGTAACCGCAGCGGTACGAACACGGATGAGGAGCGTGGACGCTCCCACACCGACGTCTCCATGGAGAGCACTCCCGGCGCAGAGCATAGTTCCTCAGGTCCCTCACATTCCGTCGAGGTGTCCTGCTGAACGCCTCGTGAAAATAACACCACCGTGCAAATCAGAATGGAACTCAGCAGGCGGTTTAATATTGGACCGAAATGACAGAATATGAACCTAAAGCTGATGTTCCTGTAATTAAATGATGTTTAATGTATCATTGGTATTTTTCACAAGGGATATTTGGTAAGCGATGGCCCATACAGCAAACAATGTTGCACACACTTAGGCTAATATACCAGGTAGAATTTTTTAAAGAAAAAAACCAGTGGTTTAAATGATCGTTTTATTAAAATGTACAGTATGTATTATTTATTATGTTAAGAAGGATCTGTGATGTTTCCCTCTTGGCTGTGTGAATGTATAATCTATATGTGTGTGTATCATAAAATGCGGAGTGAGTATGTGCGTGATTGTGTTTGAGAGTTCTGACAGGGCTGAATGTTTTTCAGAATGTTTTTCAGAAGGGCTGAATGTGTATTTTTTTATATGCATACATTACGTATTTGATATAATTTTAGTACTTTTAATTTCTAACAGTAGTGTCAAGTTTACATCTGAGAGTATAATCACTGGGTGGTTGTGATTCTTACAGTCCCATCTTATATTTATGAGCAAGGAAAATAGGAATGTTGGTAAAATCACTTTATATGTAACAACTGTATTCTTAAAATAAAATTAGGTATATTCAGTATGCTTCAGTGCTGTATAATGTCTAACACTGTAAAAAATTATACATACATATACACCCAGGTTCAGAGGCTTATAAATCGTCCTAGACTAAAATATAAATCTGAGTTGTTTAATCTCAAATATACTTGCACTGACTGATCTTAAAACATGTCAGTGCCTTTTGCCTTAAGATGCACACAAGTAATGCTTTTTTCAAAGGTGCGTTTATAAAAATTACTTAAATATCCTAATTGAACTATGGCCTTATCCTGTCTGTGAAACCAGGCCATAGTGTATCTATCTAACATATTCCCAGCTAAACCACTACAGAAATAAGTGCTCAAAAGAAATAAAGGAAAAGCATAAAAATAAGCAAACGTCTTTTATTAAAAAATATACATTTCTGCATATTTCCAGAATTAAATATGAATGGTAACAACATGGCAAAATGGAAGTGTGAGTATTAAGGAGATCACTGTCACTTCTCTTATATGTATTTCAGAATATGTTACATAAAGATACTTGTCCTTTTAACTAACATATATTTTCAAAAACTGATAATGTGTATTCCTTTAAGGAAAATTCCTTTTTTCGTTGAATGCGGTATTTTTTAAACATATATTTGCAAAATATAAAACTTTTTTTTTTTTACTTCATAGATTCAGAACAGGAAGTCAACATATTACATTTTTTAAATTTCATGTTTTGTCCCTTATTCATCCATTAGCAATCTTAGTTAACAATCTCATTGGCCTCGTAGTATTGTTCAAGACCTGCAAAGATATCATTTGGATTCCTGCAGGAGAGGTTGCAGAAGCAGGCGTTGATCCACATGTATTTCCAGAAAAAAACTGATCCATTTGGGCACACAAACTCCACCTCGATGGTCTTAGACTTGTATGGGATGCAGCAGCGCTCATCAGTACAGACTCCACAGTACTTGGGCCAATACGCCTTCTTACTCACACAGCCTGAGATGGTGAAGTTCTGAAACTCTGGCTCACGGTAGATGTTCAGGCATTTCTTACCCGGCTGAGTAACAGATAGGACAAAAAAAATACATGGCAGTTATATGACAATCAATATACCCACCCAATCATATGCCTATATATCTGTCTACTCTTTATCAAACTCTATCATACTCAGTAAATGAGGAAATGGGATGGGTGGGCAAATTAAATTTGGGAAAGAATAAATTCTTACTCTAAAGTGCTTGGTAATGTCCACCTCACAGGGTCGGAGGTTACACAGTCGAGACTCTTTCTCCATCACACAGCCAGCATTGTCATTAGAGATCCGCTGTGATATGCCCCGCCCACAGGTCTTTGAGCAAGGACTCCATGGGGTAGTCTGGGTAATGCAATTTTTGTGCCAAACATCATTAGAGGTGAGGGACACTGAAAAAGACATAAAGGATGATTAGGAACTAAAACAATGGAAGATGCTATAGACCTCTGATGGACATTTATCACCACACAGAACAATAATGCATTGCTCACCCTCCTCAGGAGCGTGCCTGGGGTTGGTCTTGCGTGGTTTACGAGACTCTTCGCAGATCCATTTCTCGCAACACTGGCCTGGGATCTTGACTCGCTTGGGTGACTGACACCAGACCCGGGGAGGCAGAGACTTGGTGCAGAGCGACACACATCCAATCGCCCCATTCACACATAGACAACGGTATTTACAATTGGGCTGGAAGGTTTGCCCATTTCGGTAAATCACACCGTTATACTCACAGCCTGTTCCAATAACATCTGCAACACAGAGGAGTCTGGATATTTGTACTTACAACTAAAGATTGGAATACACTACATGACTTTTAAAATCTGAACAGATTTTTAAAACACTAGGCATCGTTCATTACTGTAAATAGTGACAAAGAAAAACTTTGCATACATGATGATCATACACTACCAGACTTTATAGTTGTTCCAATCACAACAAACTCATACAGAAACGTGCGCCTTGTTGCTAGGAGACACACGACCAATGAAAACAAATGTGTTATAAAATCAGCTGAAAATATCGAGCATGTAGTGTACTACAGGTTTAAAATTTGACACAGAATAAGACATTATTTCATGCCTGTTGGAACCAAACACTACTGTAGTAGCTCAAGTAGTAGTCTATACAAAATGCAAAATAATTAAAAAAAAAAAACTCTCTAGTGGCTTATATGAATATGCATTAATAGGAATAATATTCCTATAAAAAATTAAATAAAAGATAAAAAATAAAAGTTATTTTATTTGTATTATATTAGAAAATTCAACTTCAAGTCATATTTACATAAATATATAGTATTAGTTTTATCTATAGTTATATAGTATTGTCACTGGAAAGGAATACGTAAGGTCACTTACATGCACACACTCCTTTTTCGTACCTCGGCTTGTCAGCACTGTAGTCACAGTAAAGTCCTTTATGATAGTCACAGGTATCTCTCTCATTACAGGTCTCCCCCACCTGCTTGGCACAGGCCTTGCAGCAATCACATCCATCTGTCAACAAGCTGACCCCATGTGTGCAAACAGGGGCACTCTTGGGGCACTTACAGGGCCATTTGCAGTATCGATTTCTATTATAAGGGTCCAAATCTGTGGTCACAAGAGGAGAGTCTGTGGCGTTGTGGGAACTGGCCTGTGTGGGAGAAAAGAGAAGAACATGAAACGCCTACTTCAGCCACTATGGGGCAATAGAGAGTTTGCTTTAAAATTAAATTGAAATCTGGCCCTTCAAATAGGTTTCCAGGAACTTTGCAGAGGATGATTCGGACTCTTTTCTAATGATCAACAACACAGGATCACTTTTACACTGTGAATTTGAATAGATATACCAACAGAGCGAAATCACTGTGACACACTCTTTAGATTATTTTTTTATATATATATAAATCAATTATACCTGTGGTATCTTATCGCCTACAAAACTTATTCGTTTTCCTGCTCCGCCATACCGGGTTTCTATCTACAATGGATGAAATGCAAAAAAACCCGGAGTGAACTCCACCGGATAGCAGAGGATAATAATTTGTTCTCTGCAGATCCGCTTCACTCATGTGTGTAAATCCAGTCCAGAGTTTCAGTCTGCGAGTAGCTTCATTCTGATAAGCGACGCTTCATGCTTTATTTTTTCCCCTAAAATTAACAAATTTAGAGAAAACCTGAAATAATGTATTAATGTTAATAAGCTGACAATTGATATTTAGATTATAGCAGCACTTTTGCTAGTGTTAGATTGATAAATGTAATCAAATGTGGTCAAATTAAATACAATACAAAGTTAATGATAAAAATATAATTCATAATATATCAATTATGTTCTGCATTGCAATAAACTAATAGCCGCTTAAACTTGATGCAACATCTCGAAGAAAAATTCCAACTCCTGGCACATAATGTACCAAAAAACAATTTGCTTTACTGTCATGACAAATCAAACAGTCATTTTCAGTTTTAAAAACATCGTTTATGTTTCTCTTTATGCAATTCTTTTTGCAACTCTGGCATGACATAAGACAGCTGGCCGTTTTGGCGCTTTTCAAGAACAGCGCCTCGATAATCACGACACTGCTTTAAATTGATGGGCAACAATATTCTTGCTATTCTCAACTGTGAAAAACACTTTCAGCTTCGTGAATTTTGAACTCAAATACTGCACTGAATTAACAGTATGAATAAACCCACCTGGTGCAAACTGGCTGTCAAAAGGATCCACGACAGGAGTCTCCACATTACTATATTCCTGAGAGAAATGCATTGAAACAAGAAATGTTGTTCGCTACAGGTAGAATCCACAAGCGTTCCCTCGTGGCATCCACAGAGCGTTCAGTGACACGCGCAGATGTGTCGGTCAGCGTTCCTTGCGTTACGTCAGTCTGTCAGGTTTAGAGGGAGTCTGCTGGAAGTTTTCTTTCAGTTCACTCCAGTTCAGTCTTCAAGGGGGAGGAATCAAAATAAAACATCTGAGCGAACTTTTCCAACAGTTTGTATTATCAAATCACTAACATAGAGGATAAATGTTTTGTTTCCTCATTTCTTAATTATGTCTCAGCTGTGGCATAATTATTGCACGAGATTAAACAAGCCATTCGTTCAGAAACTTCACTAGCAGTTCAGAGGATAAATGCAAGTGGTGCATTCTTTTATACATCTGAAAGTGTTCATTTAGACCTGAAATTACTTTTAGTTTTGCTTTTGGTTTAATTTAATGAAAGTAAAAAATACACACCAATGTGCAGAAGAGAGCCAAAACCCATGTGTGCTTTTAAGGTCCTCTCCTTGGGAATAACACAACAGCATACACTAAATTATTCCAGAGAAATACATTTTTGTGAAAAAACAACATAAGCCAAACAATACCTAGTTTGTTTTATTTCTTACATTGCTCTTATGCTTAACATTTGGGGAAAAAAAATATTGCAGAGATCAGCAAGAATGCAAGATAAGAGCAACTGGACAAGGGCAAAGAACTTTGTGTCCCTCAAACATTTTTTTCCTCAGTAGAACTGCTAGAAGTTGAGGATGTATGTGTACGTTACCAGACATTTTTGTCATTTGTTAGTACTTTTAAATTGTACTCTATTTTTAGTACCTGAATTTGCAAAACTGAAATATATTCACAATAATCTTTATTTTTGTATTCATTAAAACAAATGCTATAATAATTCTTATTACATGTAATTTTAAACGTAAAACATATATAAAAAAAAACATGTGGTGAAGTTTAAGCTTGTCACAAAGAAAACCAGAAGGAAATATTGGTACATAATTATATTTTAGAGAAACACACAAACAACACTTTGCAAGGTTTGTGTGATGTGTTCATATTTTGCCAAAGCCTTGAAGTATGTGCAAGGTTGTTGTTGAGGTTTCCACTGTTTACAAATTAAAGCCAACAGCTGGGCAGTCTGCCACTGATGCAATAAACAGAAGAACCGTAAATTCGAAAGTAATCTCCACACCACAGACAAAAAAAACTTTCATATTTCAGCCCTTAATGTGCAGCTTTTTTTTTGTAGTTCATGTGGAAGTGATTTGAAAAAGTATCAAAATATCACATTGAGAAAATCCTCTGACCTTGACTTTGTTCAAATGGGTGAATGTAATCAAAAGTGCCCAGACAGCTGGAGTCTAGACAAAGAGGAAAGGCTTCTTATAATCTCCAGGAATAAAGTGATAATTAGCATCTCAGAATAGCCTTCAGCCTGTGGCACACGAGCCTGTTGCAGCATCTGGAATCTTGCAGAAAGGATTACTCATGCATCTTCCTGCATGGCACTTTGGTCAGTCCCATTACACGTGACTGTATGATGTCTTTCCTTTAATATTTAATAATCTCATTAATTATTAATGAAGATATTTTAATACTCTAAAGATGTTTTAATCACTTAAAAACTTGAACAGTGAAGAATAACTCAAAAGTGTTTTCAATGCAGTTTATTGCTTAAATTCGGCTTTGAATGTTTAGAACTACAATGATTTACATCAAAAGAAATACCACGGTAATAGAGTGCTAAGATGGAACTGGATTTAAAATAATTTGGCGCTAATTGTAAGCATCTTTCTCAGATTTAGGTTTGCTTGGAGTCAGAGAGAAGCTGGCTGCTGGGATTGACTTTGGCTCTTGTGTTGGGCTTTGAGTACCTCCAGAATCTCCCACTAATGTCTCACAGGAAAATTTGGCTGTGAAGTAAAAAGTCAGGTTTACATGTATTACCAAGTGCACAGAATTTTAAAGATTTATCAGCATTTTTGACTGATCAGAAACTCTTAGTTAACTTCCAATGTCTACATTTAAAAACAGGGGTGAATGTTGATGTGTAGAGCAGTACTTACCGGTAGAGGTGATCAGAGCTGGCACATACTTCGACCAGAAGGAACACTGAGGACTTTGGAGGTTTTTGCGGTTCTTGAGCGTAAAGGACAGCTCCTTATAGCCCCGTCCACCCGGGTGAGGCATGAACTGAGGCCATGGGGGTAAGAACTTACTGAAGGATGTCCTAGATGCTGCAAGAGGCAGGTTGGGGTTGCTGTGAAGAGCAGAGAAGAGATTAATAGGGCTGTGCAAAATACTAAGGTTGTTATTGTAATTATGTAATTTTCATTCAATTTCATTTCATAATGCAATCTGTTGGTGAAACAGCATCTCAGCATCTCTTGTGACAAATGCCAGACTTCAACAAAATAAACTTACCACCAATTACTCATACTTAAAGTCATTTGAAACCCACTAAAACACAAATGAAGAAACATGAAAGGTTTTTGCCACCTCAATCACATTGAAGTCCAATCTAAAGCAGTTATTTTCCTTTAAAAGACTTGGAAAAAAGGACTTTTTGCTGCCTATGTAATTCTTTGGATCTTTACATCTTGGTTACATAGACTCGGAGGGACACAACACTCTTATTTTTGTTTGTGATGTTAGTAAATGATTAAATTTGTAGTGTAATTTTAATTTCGGGGTGAACTCCACCTTTAAATTCTGCCCATTCTTACAACTGACTAGGGCTGTGTTGCAAGTTGATTGTAGCTCTATTGGTGGCAATGGGTCTACAGTGTACTTTGCTTTTGGGAAACGTAGGCTGAGATCCCATCACCAACTGATGACACAACCAAGTCTTATATTTCTTTGATTATCTGCTTTACACTTTAACCTTTAAATGTTTGATGATAAATACCCAGACTTTATGAAGTTTGCCATGTAGTTCATGATCTGCAAGGTAAGCGTTCTCTCTTTGGTGCTGAAGAGGTCACGCATTTCTGAGGCAAGAGGAATTCCAAAGAGGTACTGCACATCCATCGGAGCCGACAGGTCAACACTGTGACAAGAAACACATTTGGCATAGAGATTCTTGAATGTGATAGATTTGATTACAGATGGTAACACAAGTTTTGTGAAATCAATGTAAGCACGATATTAAGCGTATAGAATGAAAGGCACCTGTATGCAGCGTCCTCAGGAAGGTGGTACATGTGAACACTGGATTGTGCGTTGACTGCCCAGAATTCAGCCATGTCTACAGCTGGACAGATGATGAAGAGATCTCTATGGAAATAAATGACCTTTATTTGGATGCATGAATGGCAAGGTGCAGGCAGCTACACCTGCATTTATTTTTAAAAGCATTTTAGGATTTTGATATCAACACTGGAGTTTAATCACATTACGGTTTAGTTTAACATTGTTCAATTTTTTTCCTTTTTTTATGGATTTCTGTGGTTGCCAGTTTCAGATATAACAGCATATTCAAGCATTATATCCATTATAACTTATAACCATGCATTACATTAAGCAAAAAATGGTAACCAACAAAGCTAAGCTAACTCAAATCTACTTTTTATTGATCAAAATAACTCTTATATAGATGGTGCACTTTGTCGTTAAAAATGCTATCTATCAGGGCAATGCATGTTACACTAAAATAATGCAATAAACATTCACTAAACACAAGAAACAGTATTTTCTTGTAAATAAAAATGTATTTATCTAGATTTTTTACAGAGCACAGTATATACGCAGAAGTGTTAAAACAAAAGAAAATGAACTGAAGGTAAAAAGAGGATCAGGAAATGATGACGGACTTAAAGCTGGTTTTATCAGGTTCTATATGTTTGTCTCTTTTCTGTTTATGTTGCTATGCCATGCTGTGTGTAGCAGGTCATTGGGGTGTGCTATTCAGGTTTGGTCTGTACTATATCTGACACTAGTGATTATGTGGGCAGCCAGCTTGTCCTCCTTCTACATTGCTATCACAGCTACTGACAATTTAGAGAAAGAAGCAGGAATTTCAGGACACAGAAGTCCAAATGTGAAATTACCTTTCAAAAATGAGCTTGTGAACAAATCAACAAGAAGTATTACATTTCACAGCCACTAGAATATTTTTTTAAAACCAGTGTCATTGTTAAAATGAAAGCATTGTTGTTGTTTTTTATTTGAATCTTACTGTAGCAGAAATGAAATTCTACTCCGCATTTCCTTCTCCGTTTAAAATATTTTGGCTATGATTCCAAAAGTGAACAATGTAGTGTTTGAAGATACAATCTGGTAATCACAAACAGCAGGGAAAAGACCAGGTTTTGACTCTTGACTCAGACTGTACAATGCTAGCCTGTTGAACTCATATTTTCCAGACACACTTGAATAAAATTCTGAATAATAATGTTTGACAGAAACTGAGCTCAAGAAGGATGCATCCGCCACGCATCAAGTATCATATTAAAACATCATTTTAAGTGACACAGGCTAAGTTTTAAACAGTTCTCTAGTTTTCTAATATTACCGATCCCTAGCCAGTAGAAAACTTCATTGCTAAATTGCTTTCAGGATATTAATGAGCTACAGTTTTTTCTAGGACTGTTTTAAACTCACACTTCAGTATATTTCAGTCAGAGACCTATATATACCATTTCCTTCCTCTTTGCCACAAACAGCAGCCTCCACACCCTCAGCGAATGTAAGACAAGCGCAGAGTCCAGCCCTAAGGCTCAAAATGATTTTAGCTCTGGATTCCTCGGCATTCCAGACCACTTAACTTTTTTCAAGGGTCTGAACAAACATAACCGTTCACTTGGGCAGCTGTGATCACATGGAGAGAGAAAATCTATTGTTCATTTTGGCATTTAACTAAAGAGTTGCAACTAAGCTTTACAAACAAAACATTGATCAGGAGCTTTTAAATTATATTAAAAGTGTCTTTTTATCATTGCATTCATTCACATGACATGAAATGGAAAATATATTACTTCTCTAACAAATCATTTTGGCCACTTGGGAAGAACAATACAATTAACCTGTTAATGTTTTTAAAATAAGCTTTTCACTTTCACCAGTAATACTGTGTAATACTACAATTAAAAACAACTGTTCTCTATTTGAATATATTTTAAAAATTGTATTTATTCCTGTAATGGCAAAGTTTAATGTTATTAAAATAAAGTTTCTCAAGTTATCAGTGATACTATATTCTAATATGCTGATTTTGTCAATAAAAATACATTTCTTATTGTTTTTAGTGTTAAAATTCTTATTCATTTTTTTTCCAGAAAATCGAAGGAACTGTTTTTTTTTTATAAATATAAATATTTTACAACAATTTAACTGCGCAAAACTGGAACCTCGCATAAAACATTTGTAAATAAATTACCATTTTCACCAAACAAGTCAAAAAGAAAAATCCTCACTTCCTGATTAATTCTCACTAATTATCTCTTAGAAATAAATTAGTAGAAGCCACTAAATATAATCATTTTCATATAATTGTGTATCAAGCAGACTAAGCCCAATAAATGCTGCCCTTGCTTTCGGAGGATGATGCCTGCTGCTTGGGAATGCAGTTTTATCCCATTATCCCAAGTTATTCCGTAAATTTGTTTCCATTGTAGTTTATTCACTTTTTTTCATCCTACTCTATTGTACAATGGTGTGATACTTTTTTTTATGCACATTTTTTTTTATTTATGCACATCTTGGCATTACCATCCAGCAATTTTTTTATGAGATTTTCCAAAAAGGCACAAAAAAAGGTGGCTGGAAACATAGCTAATGTTTTAGTTTTCACTTCTGATCTATTTGAATAAAATGTTGAATTTCTTTCAAAAGCACATGCTTTCTATGCACACTTTTATTCAATATGACCTTCCACCTCTTACCTTGTAGCATTTTCCAGTGCGCGAGAGAACACATTGTATCCTGAGGGTGTGGGGGAGTGTTGTAAAGAATAGAACCAGGTCGCGGCCTCCTTCACGAAAGCATTAGAATCATCTCCACCCAAAGAGTTCGACAAAGCAGCGTAAAACGCCGTCTTGCTGTCAGCCCTTCCCTGAAGCTGCTCAAAATTCTTCTCAAACAAAAGAAACATGAATAAGAAAATAAGTTACATTTTTATCCAACCACACCACGCTTTAATTCTCACACTATCTTTTAAGTGCTTTCCTCTCGCTCTTTCTCAGTCTGATATATCTGTGGCCTGACCTTAATGTTCTTGGCTCTGCTAATGAGGCCATCTTCCATGGATGAACCAAGAAGTAATTCAACTTTGTGGAAGCGTCCAGTCCGAAGAGTGATAGAAGGATTTTCTCGAACTACAGTTCCATCAACCACCGGTGACCAGGCCTGCAGAGGACCACTCACTGCTAACAACTACACACAAACAAAAACACCCAGAGGATGTTAAACGACTGTTTTGTTCGGTTTCTTCACAAAAGCAACCTATTGTACCTTGGTCTGGGCAGCATTGACGCTCTGAGCCGGTTTACTCCTTAGGCAGGTTAGCAGCTGTGAAGTATCAGAGGCCGAGCAGCCAAGTTCCCCAGCCAGTGATGCAGTCTGCGCCTGGGCTTTAGATGTGCTCATTACGACAGCTGGAGAAAACACTGATCCTCCCTATAAGCAAACAACAGCCTTGTTTAGCACTAGATATGACCACTAAAAAGGTATCTGGATCTTTAGTCATCAACTATTCACATCTAGACTTCATTTATTATGGATTTTACTTTACAGACATATGCAACTCTGAAAATTGAGAGAGAATTAAGAGCACATAAACACATTTTAGATGAATCTGTTATGGTTTACACACACAAAAAAAAAAGTGTCAAAGCAGAAAATCATGAAACCGTGAGTGGTTTTCTTTGCATACTACTGCTATTAATACATCTATTTACCAGAAGCGGTGAATTATTTCCATCCACAGAAAATATGCAATTAAATTTGCATGCGATTATAAAGCTTTCATTTCAGCACTTCCTATTTTTGCTTGTTTGTGAAGTGGAAAGTGTGGTGAGACAGCTTCCCCGTTTACTCAGGCCATGCCCTTCAACTCTTATCAGTGGAAGTTGCACACCAGAACAAAAACTGAATCTGTAACAATTGGAGATAGTCTCTGGTTGGGACAGACATCTAATGGCTGATTGGGTGTGATCAATTTGTAGGACTAGTTGTAGGAGATTGACAATGGGAGGAACTCTGGCAAGCCAAAGACCCTTGGAGGATTTCAGACGAACTCCTACTAATGAAGACCTTCCACCAAGAGGTACAAAAATGCTGAGCACTGTTTTGATTGATTGGTTTCTAGTGATGCTCTCAGTTATTGTAAGCTCTACGCCATGTCGTTTCAATCCTTTACAGATGTTGTGGTGTGTGAAGAGACTCAAACTCTATTAATACATAGGCATATATGTATACTGGTTTCTTTTTCAAGGCAGAATGTGCAGCGTAAGCTGTGGTCTGTCCTTGAAATAAAATAATGTTCAATAAGCTGAACTCCTCTATTCTGTTTGTGTATGACCTAAAAAATAATTAAGTGTCTAAAACTGGAAACAAGTGCGCAAGAATGAGCTGTTAACACAGCGGACTGAATAGCAACAAACAAGGAAGTTTGTTTTTTCTGTTTAGTCATCATTTATGAGTTAAGAAAAGGCTAAAGGAGCATATATGATGTGCTTCCTTGCACTGCAACATAAATACAAATGATTCATACTAAAAGACTTCTTAACACAAATGCTCAAAAATACAGGTTTGTTTAATTTTGTTTCAGTTACAAAAAACAAAGCAAAAAAAAAAACAAGTAACAAACATAAACATTATGAAAATCAATGCAAATGCTATATTTTCTGTTTTACAGTGGATGAGAATGACATGGCATTAGTGTTGGATAACTACCCTCCTCCTGATATCTGCGAGCCCATATTTCGAATGGGAGATTGGCTAAAAGTAGTGTCTGAGTATGTGTTATTATATGCTTTTATAAGAGCCTGTATACTAACAGTAAAATCTGCCTCTTCAGAAAAGTATTTTTTAAGATATGCTAGCAGAAACAAAGTTCAGACTCCTTGTGCAGACAATCTCACTGCATTATTACAATTAATGTTAAAAATAATGTTTGAAAATGTAAACTGATATTTCCAACTGACACGCTAACGCAAAAATAGAAATAACTGACTTAAAAGCTTTTTGCACAGTACTGTATATACACACACTTAAATATGTCATTTTTTCCTGCGATTGCAAAGTTGAATTTCAGAAGTTGTTACTCTTTCATTTTCGCATTCTAGAAGCCATTTGATTTGGTGCTTCAGAAACATTCATAATTATTTATGTTTAAAACATTCGTGGAAACAGTTATATAACTTGCAATTCCTTCTTAAATACTATATACAGAGAGCGAGAAGGTTAGTTGTTTTATGTTTGCAATTAGTAGATAGATACAATTTTTGCATGCTTGAAGTAATAGTATGTTAGAAGGAAGTTTATTTTCCATCAGTAAAACTGACAGTTGTTGGGCACAATGTGTAAATGCACAGCTGACCTCAAAACCTCATTATAAACTTTCAAATTACAAATGACAAGAACTGTCTACATACATTTTTACAAGTCTTACTTTCTTTCAGAGAAGGGTACTGGTGGAAAGTCTGCTCAGTCAACACTAAGGAAGTGAACTATATACCGCACTGTCATGCCACAAAAGTGTACCATGGGTAGGTTTTGAATTGCCAACTACACTAGCTACTTGTCACTTAGCTCCCACTAGCTGTTTAATGTTCCACAAGTGCTAACAGAAGCATTCGTGACTGTCTCAGCTGGCTGTTTGAAAATGTTAGCAGACGAAAAGCAGAGGTACTGCTTCAACTTCCAGAAAACCGAGTGGGGTCGTTCTTGATCAGAGAGAGCACAAAAGGTCAGAATATTTATAATTAAGATGAACATACTATCCTATTATAGTCCCATACAGCACAAGGTCTGGTCCATGTTTCAGCTTATTCTGGATGATGGACAGTTTTAGATATAAACCATTCCAAATTATCTTCTAAATAATATTTTGGCTTGTTCAATAATATGGCTGATGTTACAATCATACTTCTTGTATTTTTCTAGGCTCGTACACCTTATCTGTGCGCCACAGAACTATCAAGCATTATCGAATAGTTAGAATGCCAAACAACTGGTACTACATCTCTCCACGCCTCACATTTCAATGTCTGGAAGACTTGGTCAACTACTACTCTGGTAAATCAAATACTACACCAAAAACAAGTTGTAAAAGCTATATCTAAGCCTTTTTATATCTAAACTATATCTAAATCTAAACCTCTCGCTCTGGTTTAGATATAGCAGATGGACTGTGCTGTGTTCTTACTGGCCCATGCTTGATCGCCTGTGAAACACCTCTGAGGGAGCTCACGAAAACACCTGAAGGGAGTCAATTATCTTTTGACTGGACAGCAGTGAACAGGTGAAAATATCAATAAAAGCAGCTTAAATTTTGTCCCTTAATCACTACTGCTCAAACGTTTGAGTTCAGTAATGTTTTTGAAAGAAGTTGCCTGCTCTTCACCAAAAATACAGTGAATTAAGTAATATTGTAAACAATTATTACAAATGTTTAAATAAAAATGCTAAAAAAAATTGTATTTCTATAAATTTTTTAAATAATGAATTTAATTTAATTAATTTAAATGTATTCCTGGCAATGTTGAATGTTTAGCCTCTTTTTTGGGAAACAGTTGTGCTAATTAATATTTTTTAATGAATGAAAGTAAGTCGTTTGATCTCAAACATTTGAACAGTAAT
>JAUCMT010000032.1:14295391-14330264 GCA_032357475.1 Enteromius thamalakanensis
ATATATATAGACATATATTTAACCAAATCATTATTATTATTATTATATATATATATATATAATATTACAACCATTTTGACCATTTTTGTTAATAATGGCTCCTTATGGGCATCAAAGCAGACTGTATTGTACCTGTAGGCTGCAGAGGCCGGTAGCTCTCATGTCTCGCAGTAAAGCAGCCTGTAGCTCAACATTCTGGGTGCTGCAACTCTGTTGACCCTCAGCCAGGGATAGCTTCAGCTGTAAGGACACCTTCACTGTCTGCAAAACCTGAGGCTCTGATGGACATCACGGACACACAGTTGCTTAGTACAAACAGATGCACTGTAATTAGGGCAACAAGATTTCACAGAACAATAAATCCCGAAGGACACAGTGGAACAACCTGTGAGTGTTTTAACAGGTAAATAGGACAGTGTTTGTGTCTGTGACCTTTACTTTGGCAGGCGTAGGATAGTGGAGCATCATCAAGCCAGTTTTTGGCCTGGGGATCACACAGGAAGCTGGCGACAAGAAGGGTGTTGACATAACCTTGGTCACAGAACAGTTCACAGCGCTGTGTCTGCTGGCCTGCAACATTCGCAGTGCTACACACAACTGCACCATGTGAAATATCTCCAAATGGAAGAGGGCACTCAGGAACTGAAAAGGGAAACAAATATGGGAAATTCCTGTTGCCACAAGTATATGCCTCAAATGCAAAGTGTGACCTTATTTGCTTACTGTCGCAGGCTGGGGTTTGTCCTGTGCTGCGGAGGGTTCGTGACGCTGTTAGTTCCTTCCCGCTTTGAGAAACACACCAACAGTAAGACAGGTCACACTGCAGGGGTGCGAATCTCTCCCCATCCTGCACACACTGCGGCTCATAGCCCACACCAGCCTCTCTCTGCAGTGCCAGAGTCTTCTGTAGAGAACACCAACCTGGACCTACAACACACAACATGGGAATGACATGATATATTTCTCAATGCCCCACTGCCAAAACAAACAATAAGAAAACTACTTTTGAGCTTTTGAGATGTGGTTTTCAGTATTGAATTTGTAAAAACTTGTGCAAAAAACAAGTTTGCATAGGTATGTTCATCAGCAAGGAAAAGGGTCAAGCTTGTGATCGATTAAGAATAAATTTGACCAAAACGGTTGTTGATATGAGAACATGTACTACATCACACTCTGCACATGAATCGATTAAATAATTACATTGCAGTTCTCCAGAAAGACTGGTGGTGGCAGGTTGAATGACTTGTCCAGTTATTGGACTTACACACAACCCCTGTGAACGGCCTGAAACGGGCTTCTGGAGAACCGAAAACTCACCGTCCTAAAGACATGGACACATATACAATGAGAAATATGAAAAGGAAAACTTCAGTGGTTAACGTAGAATGTGTTTTGTATGTACAATCCACTCCAAAAAAAACCTAAAAAGAAAGCCTCACCGCCTCACCTCCTCACATGATGGACTGTACGTGTAGGTGATATTAGAGCTTGTTTGTGTCCAATCAGAAAGCAGGAAGTGACTTTGGAGCCTTTGGCATGTAGTTTGGCCTGGGGGACAATTTTATTTTATTTAAAAAATCAGCTGGCATACTTATTCATAATCCAGAATTAAAATGACAAACAACAGAACTAAATCAAGCAGCTAGCCTAACTACTTTTATTATTAAAAAGAAAAAAGAGAAAAACATGGGATTAGATTCTCACACTGCTGAGAGGGCACAGAACGAGACATCAGAGAGCCGGTGATGTATCTTCCTTCTTCATCAACACACCAACAGTGACCTATGATATCAAACACAGCAGAAAACATAGAAAAAAAATTTCAGCCAATAAATTTTTTTAACTTTCTATTCATCAGATAATTTCCACGAAAATATTAAGCAGCACAACTATTTCTAACATTGACAGTTAACAGAAATGTTTTCTGAGTAGCAAACCAGCACATCACAATGATTTCTGAAGGACCATGTGACACTGAAGACTGGAGTAATGGCATTTTATAATATAATTGTTTAGAACAGTGGTTTATTTGTCAGGCCTTTTACATGAATTATGGTAATCATGTAAAAAAAAATATATATATATATATATGGTCTCACCTGTGCTTTGGTAGCACTGATTGGGCAACCAATGGCCATAAGCATCACACTGTGGGATGTAGGGCTGGTATCCCAGCTTTAAACTCTGCCTGTCTTTTTCATCCACCATCAGTTTACTCTGCCAGTAGAAATGTAGGGCTGTCAAAAAGCGAAAGCAAATTAAGTCTTAGTGTGGTTAAGCATTAAAGCACATTTCAGATTTGAGATCAAACATAAAGCTGTACTGGAATGAGCTGCAAGTCTCAATGCAGAGTTGGTGTTGCTCAGCAGGGTCTGAGTGTTGAGGATCTTTGAGGTGCGTGTCTGCTCCAGCTCCACAGGGCTCAAATAGACACTCTTTGTCAGGAGAAAACTGTAACCCACAGGCACATGTGAGCTGTTTGAAGCAGAGATCAGCTCGTCAGCTTGCTTCAGGAACTCAGAGACCTGGTTTTGAACTATAGAGCATGGACCTGGACCTGAGTAGACACACAAAAGAGAGATAGGAAGATAACAGTATTACTACTATCAACTACTACTCCTACTATTATTAGTATAGTACTGGCAGTACATTAATTGCTTTAGTATACAACTTGTGCAGCTCACATTTGGGGATTTGTCCAACAGGAGCCTTGCTACTTGCTAGAATGTCCCCTTGAGGGTCAACGCACCAGCATTGACGCAGATGAAAGCTCCCAAGGGAAAGGTTGAAATCTGAAAGTGGGCCTGGATAACCAGAATCCTCAGCTCTGATCAGTCTCCATAAAGACAGCGGGTTCAGGAAAACCGATGGTCCGTAAATGGCCTCCACATTCCCATCTAATATGTCAGATGGTATATCAGAGAACTTCTCAAATCTTGCCAGGACAGGAAAAACTCGGTGGTGCCCAGCTTTGAACAATTCAGATACAAAGGTTCTAAATGATGCCATTGCTTCTGAGTTTCCTGCATAGGCTCGCAAAATTCCAAGAAATTCTGAAACAGGCAGGTCTTCTCCAGAATTTATGATCCGAACCCACTCACGGTAAAACTCAATGGCTTGTTCTGGAGGCCCATCACACTGGATCTGATGCCAGCTCCCATCATAAGCACAATGAGGGATGTACACTTCAGAAAACTGGGTTGCTGAAGATAGATTAGAGAGAACAGAGCGCACTGTGTACAAGAATTGCTGGGTGGCTGTAGCCTGGCAGCTTGTTGGACCTAAAGAGGGATATCAATAAAATAAAACTTTTATATTTCAGATTTGAATAATCACTGTTAATGTGATTCCATCTTAGCATAGAGCATTTCTGGTTTCTTGAGTTGCATATTATGAAAATCTGAGATAAAAAGCTGAGATAATCTCCTGCTAAACTACAGGAGTAAGTATAAAGGCACAATAACGAAACCCTTAAAAGATTAATAGTGGTCTTCTAACATATTAATATGAACTTTTTAGGGATAGATAAGGAACATTTTTTTTTATTTTACTTATGTAAGACTGCTCTGGGATGCGATCGATATTAAAAAAGGTATATCAGCAGTTTTATGTGAAAAACAAATGCAAAAAGCAAAACTTTAACTTTGAGAATATACCTTGCAAAACTAAAAGCAATTAAGCTCCATAAAACAAATGAACAAAGTCTGTATCATGCATAATTAAGATGTTTGGCCAGTTGTGTTACATATGTGCCAAATCATATGAATGTGTCTCTAATTAAATGCATGAATACCGGAATGCTCTCTGTAATTAATCATCTGTGGTTAGCATTCAGACTCACACTGAAGAGAGCTTCCTGAGCTCTGAACGATGAGTTTCGTTCCAGAACGGTCCACGCAGAAACAACTTTTGCCAAGACACTGACGTGCAACGTAAGCACCATCAGTCTCACATTTAGGAACGAAGACTTCAGTTCCTGCAGAACTGCTGGCTTTGACTGCAATCGCCATCTGACGTTCTTTCTCACACTGGGATGAGCATCTCGGTCTGGACCCAGTGATGCGAGAACCTGTCATTTCCAGACCACGAGAGTCCACACACCAACACTCCGAACCCTGACATTGAACTTCCTGATATCGCCCATCCTCAGTGCACTGGGGTACATAGAAAGTTGAGGTGGAAGTCACAGACTCACAAACATCTGATTTCTGAAAAATGGCACGAAACAGTTGGCCCAATTGGGTGCTATCTTCTGCTTTCAACTGTTTGATTGCTTCTCGAAGGGTAGTAAGAAACTGCTCATTCTCAAGGGCCATTGAAACAAGCTTAATCATATCTCTGTTGGCTTTCAGGTTCACTGAACGTCCAAATGCATCAGAAATCTTTTGGTCTAGATTAAAACCGGCAGAGTCATCTGTGAAGGTCTTGGCCAACTGCATAAAATCGGTCACAGCTTGGGCCAGACTAACTTGACTAAAAACTTGACCAAAACTCAATGTACCACTGTTTCCGACAGTGCCGGTGAAGTTAAAATTGCCAGCATTTTTTAGGAATTTTCCTCCGAAGAGATTCTCCTGGAGTCTCTTGTGATTTGGTGCAAGAGCAAGAGCTTTCAGGGCAAGAGCTCCAGAGGGAAACATCCCTTGGAGGACTTCTGCCAGGATGTCTCTGACATTTGGATGCTCCAGCTCTGGCAATGACTGAAGAAGACCAGAATTGGCCAAAAGCTCCTGGAATTCAGGACTGCAAGTACCAAGAAAAGAGAGGGTGTCTTTAGAAACAGAGAACACGTTGCTCTTGCTGAAGTCTCCAGCTGGGCCATAAAAAAGCTTGGATAGGGCTTGTCTCCTCTCAGACAAGCAGTCTTTCACTCCAGTGCCTAAACAAACAAGAAACACAACATAAGTCAGTTCACAAACACAACAACGGACCAGATCATCAGGACATCGGTCTCTTGGCAGGTAAAATCACTCAAGCAAGCTTAAGATCACTAAAGGATACATTTGTGTAGGTAATGTGCCATGAACAGTCTACTACTAGACTGCAAAAATTAGATTAGTTTGCAATGTGTTATTATTTACTGATGCCAAAGAGGCATCATGAAACATAACTATTACTATTACATAAAAGAACAAACTCACTACAGTTTGGTACTCCAAACTGACGTGTGCCAAAGATCTCTTTTCCAATAGCATCCACACACCAACACTGGCCACTGGACTGACACTGGGTTGGCACATATGCTCCGTTATCAGTACAGGAGGGTACAAAGGAATTGCCAGCCTGGGTAGCTGCAGCCCGTTCACTCTCACATGGGGTTGGACCTTATTAAATGGATAAGAGTTGGGTAAGTATCTTTACTTTTACATGGATGTAAGCAAATAAGTGCTGAAGGATGGATTTTAATCGTACAATGCTATAACAATCTTAATCCAAGGAAAACCATTTGCAAATTATGTAGGAAAAACAAAAGTTCATGTTTTTAAATTATCATCTTAAATGTACTTAAAAATCCAAAAATGCATAATCTTAAAAAAATTACTGCAAAACACTGATTTAGAAAATGATTGTATGCAGTCTGTGACATCAGTATAGAAGCTTCCTTTTCAACCAAATGTTGCCTACATCTAAATCTCCCGCTCAAGGCCAGCTGGACAGCAAGGTAGCGGCGCTGTAGGATTCGATACATGTTTGAGTGTGCAAATGTACTTCCTGCAGTCTGGTCTGAAAACGCTGTATCATACACCTCATCCAACAACAGCTCCACACCTAGACAAACCAAACTCAAAACAATTCATATATTTAACAGCACAAGAAATGTCCCAACTCCCTGGGGCCAACAGAGCTTCAGTTTAATAGAAATAGTTTATGGATTTGTGGTGTTTACTCCTAATGCTCTTGGCTTAGTTCTTTAACCTGGATATAACAGAAGAGGTGTGTATCACCTGTGCTTGGCATTTCTCTTCCACGACTGTCTGCACAGAAACAATAACTAGAGAGCTCTGGGTAGGCCTTTCTAAAAGCACTGAAGGTCTGGAACACCTCTGGGTCTCTGTTAATGAAATTTCAATGAAATGAATCACTTTTAGCAGATGCATTTCAAACTCGTAGAGAAGATATTAACAGATGTCCAGGAAAACTGGAAAATAGAAACTGTTACATGCTTCTTCTATCTAACACAATACTGCTTCCTAGTGGTTAAACATGTACAGTCTGTGCTGCTTTCCCAGTCTCTGTGTAGTCTAGTCTCTATTAATTCAATTAAATTTTTATTTACTATGAGAAAATAGGCAATATTTGGCAATTTCCAATTGTAGTCTTACAGAATTTTATACACAATAATTTAAAAGTTTATAGTCAGTAAGATTTCACTCAAATTAATGCTATTATCTTACATTTATTATTGTTTATAATTAAAATATCACATATGCAAAAATGACAGCAAAAACATTACAACTGTAATATAAGATATAAGATCCAATAATTTATACACTTTTGAATTTTCCATCCATCAAAGAATCCTGAAAATAATCAATACCACAAAAAATGGCACAACATATTGATATAACAAGCAATGTTTCTTGACCACCCAATCAGAATATTACAATGATTTTCATGTGACACTGAAGACTGGAGTTAAGTTAGCTGCTTTTCAATGACAGATATTTTAAATTGTAATAATATTTCACAATATTACTCTTTTATAGTATTTTGGATCAAATTTTTTTTTACCAACCTTAAAATGTTAAACCACATATCTCACCTGTTAAATTTGTGTAACAGATCAAATATCATTCTGTCAGTGGTGTTGACAAACTTGCACTGCACAGGTAAGAAGCCCCCGTCATCTGAGCACTGAGGAGGAGATGGTTCACCGATACCGTGAAGGAGTCGCCGCTGTCTTACCTCACAGGTACCAGGACCTAGGGTCAAAGGTTAAGACACATTGAATAGCACATCTGGTGTCAAACGTACAAGTAAAAATCTTGATCTTTCAGAGACTCATGTTAACAGTTCAAACAATGCATCCAGGGGGTTCACTAAATAAATGCACTCACACTTTGAGGGCTTTCCGTTCTGCCTGGTTCCATAGATCTCCATGCCTTCTTGGTCCACACACCAGCACTGGCCACGGGATGCATCACACTGGACCGGCTCAAACTCACCTGTGTCCAGACATACTGGCACCAGGGTGATGCCTTCAGTTTGCATTGCCCGCTGTCTCTGGAGCTGGCATGAGGTTAAACCTATTATAGAGAGAGAACAGGATGCATCAAAATACAGTAAAAACAGTAATAGTTTAAAAATAGCATTTTTTCAAGCCATTACTTTAGTAGTTAATGTTACATGACCCTTCAGAAATTATTCTAATATGACGACTTAGTGCTCAAGACACATTTTTCCATGTACCCAATGTAGAAAACATTTCATAACTGACATTCTTATCATAAGTGTTTTCTGGGAACTCAGTGTTGAAACATAAAGAATGACTTACAATAAACCATGGATCCATTTTGCCGACTCTCAGGTATTTCAAGTCCTTCTCCACTCACACACCAACATTCCCCACCTCCTCGATTACACTGAACATGCCTGCAAGGATGCCATTTTTATTTTTTTCAAACGTTTTTGCAACATACCATGCTGATTTTATGTAATATTATACAGTATACAATATAGGTTAATTAGATTGATGCACCTAAAGCAGCCATCCTCGGAGCACTGGGGGACGTGCTTATGCCCCTGCGCTGAACTGACAGCCCTGAGCTGTTCACATTGACTCAGACTCTCTGTCTCCAGCTGGTACTCTAAGGGGTAGAAACAGGTGGATGAGTTTTCTGAATTCTAAAAACTTAAATATATAATACCTATAGACGTACAGTAAATAAATCTGTTGTAAATAGACCAAACGCTCACCTGAAATCTTTCCACACGTTAAGGAGAAGATACTAAGCAGTGTGACAATTACAACAAGGTGCTTTATTTCTTCCATGTTCTGCATCTTCTCTAGGATGCCAGAACTCTTCTAGTGAGCGCTACAAGAACGCAGTGCCTTTTATACCTTATCCAAGATGTGCACTGTCATACCTGTTCAGCATTTTGTCATTTTACAGATTTATCTATCAAAACACAAACCTCTCCAACTTGGTTAGAGTACCTGTTGGTGAATAAGAACATTTTAGACTTCGTAAAGCGAGCAGCCAAGCTCGAACTCTTGAGAGCACTCCTTTAAGAAGAACCAGCAACATCAGTCATCTGAAAACCACTTCCAACAGAGACAAACAGAGCTGTGTGAGGTTGCTTCTCTTATTTTGATGAGAGGAAAATACTTTTTAACATTTGTAGAAATAAAATTTATTTACATTTAAAATTAAAACAAAAAGCAATCGTAAACGATGACCATACACAATAAATGTGGAGAATATTTTTTAATGAAGTTGTACATACAGATAATTACATCAGGTCTTTAAATAAACTCTTTAAATGTACAGCTGGTATTTCTCATCAAAAGAAACTTCTGTTTTAAATCTAAATTCTAAAACACTCTTTGTACAGATTAATAGAAATTGAGATTAAACAGGCATTTTCAAGTATTATCCTCTTATGCCTTCGTTTTTTTGTTGTTGTTGTTTTTCCTTACAGTTATAAAAAAAAACTGTATATACATTTTTGAAGAAAAAAAAAATGAACAAAATGGATTCAATATATGCATTTGCATCCAACTCAGGATTAGCTTACTTCACGGTATCAACATGATAAACAGACATTAGTGAGAAGAGTCACCTATCTCTGGACATCCTGGATAAAGTTAGAGTAGCTTGTTTTCTTGTGAATTGCTACAGCATCCATCAAGACTGTGTAGAGAAACATGCAAAAATATTAGATGAGCTGTTGCATGAAAACTATCAAGGTCTTGGTCTAATGAGCTTGTTGGCATTGTGAACCTTTAGTGCCAGACCACAACTGAGCCCAATCCTGGTCTAAAATGCAACATCCATTTCAAAAACTTGTAAATCCTAAACTTTGTGTCTGCGGGGAAAAAAACATACCACAGTGGTCTATTGTCTTGGCACTTTAAAGTGACTCTTTAAGTGGTGAGAACCTTTAGAACCAGATTTTTTTTTTCTCTCTAACATTAATCAACTCTCAAACAGTCTGCTATCAGTGACCCTCTTCAGTCAACTTCATATTTCCCTAAGCTCACAGAGTGGAAATACAGACTGGATTTGTTTTGGGGGTCTAACTGATGGATAAAAAAAAAAAAAAAAGTAACTTAATTTTATGTGTGGTGTTGTGACCTCTTCAAGCATTTCATAAAATAGATACTCCCTTCTGTTAACATGTGAAAGAATTAATCTGCTATAATGAGATCTTCCTATTTTGGAGAACAACAAGCAGATATGTGTTTTTAGACTCGACATGAACACACCAACATCTTCCTGTTTCACACATTACATGTGAATTTCCTTATCTCATATTTGGCGATGGCCAATGTTTTACTTCACGTACTGCACATCTACTGAACAGGAGAATCAAGTTGAATAAACCTTCTCAAACACGTAGTTGTGTGCGAAGAAACGTGAGGTTTCATTAGAAGCTCATAACACACACTATAAGGTGTGTATCACACAGAGCAGAGGGTGCTCATCTGCTGAACTTTTCCCAGGTCCGCCAAAAGCTGTTTGATACGGCACTTGAGCTGTGGGAGCCGGGCCAGTGGTTCAGGGGGCTCCAATTCTCCTGTGAAGTCCAACCAACTCTCGAGCACTTCACACAGACAGGGAGAAAGAGAACGAAACATTAACAAAATATGAAGACACACCTCTGCTTTTTTTTGTTTCAAAAGTGAATAAAAAGGTTCTGATTCAACCAGCCCTGGTTATGTGGCAAAAATATTTAGTTTGGACTTAATGGTACCATCCATATTTTTGCCCCTTACCATCAAGCTCTTTCTCGATGAGGTCCATACGGCCAGAAAGCTGGTTCTGAACATCCTCTATATGTGTAAGCAGGTTCATCTGCCATTGCAGACAGTTCCTGGCCTGCTCCATTGAGCCCATATTGCTATCATTCACACAGCCAGACAGAGCAATGGCACTGCTCACCTGCACAAACCATAAAGAGCACTGATTTCAAGATCTGTCTACTTTTTCAAATTCTAAATCTATCCAGAACTGAGTTTTAATTGTCGTTTGGTTACCTCCTCCTCTTTTCGGTTGAACTGAGAGGCCATTTGCATCCCCTGCTCATCCCTTGTGTGCTCAAGCCCTGTACCAGGAGGTTTCTGGTAGCTGTGCTCACTGGTAATATAAGTTTCAGGGCTTGAGTTCTGGTTGAGGTGCTCTTTAAAATGTATGCAGTCTGGAACGCCACCCATAGGCTGGTCCTCATCAGAG
This sequence comes from Enteromius thamalakanensis, assembly GCA_032357475.1. NCBI lineage: Eukaryota > Metazoa > Chordata > Actinopteri > Cypriniformes > Cyprinidae > Enteromius > Enteromius thamalakanensis. The sequence goes on from JAUCMT010000032.1 coordinate 14,305,789, forward strand.
TTTACCCAAGACCGGGCCCACAAGTGCAAACTTGGGTTGTGTTTGTTTCTAAAGAAAAAATAGTTGGAAGTGTGTAACTGTGCCTGCATCTTTTCTTTTACTGTTGTCTATAAGAACAACAATTTAAAATGTGACAGGTCTGAAAAACTCATTGTTATACATTGTTCTGAGTACTATGGCCAAAAAAAAACCCATATACATATATATATATATATATTTTTATAATCATACAATACCATTTATAACAATTTAATATAAGGATAAGAAGGAAAAGAAATGCTTTCAACATGTTTGCCACACTAAGAATAAAAGTAAATATTTTGCTCACAATTAAACTGCTTAAACTAAGCTACATTTTAATTTAGGGCCCCATGAAAACATTTTTATTTTATCCCCCAATGTCAGTGTTTTCAATCACATTTTTTTCTGATTCCATGGTTTGTTTTAATACCAAAATACTGAAAATGGTGTTTAATTAAAAATATAATAAAATAATAATAAAACTTAATTTAATCTATACAAAAAAAAATATTTTTTTAAATAATATTAAGAACATATTAGTATACACACAATAGTAATAAACAGTACTTCTACTTCTTTTACTGTACTGTACTTTTGGGTGCTTGCTTAACATGAAAATAGGTGTGTATTGACAGTTTTTTTCAGATGAAATTGTGAAAAAGCTTAGTACTTATATATTGAGACCTCATACAGTACACGTAAGTGTTACGTGTGTTTGCACTGTTGTTGTCATGTTTATGTTTGGTGTCTTACAGGCTGTTGGACTAATCCATATTGAGTAAAAATGTACACATCTTCTCATCATTAGCAACAAATATCATCACAACCTTGGTAAGACGCAGTTTATCGCCATCACATGATGTAAAGAACTTGGTATGCTTCAGGAAAGTTAAGTTGTCTCTTACTGTAAAATATCCATCTTCAGCTGAAGTCCATGGAGCAAGTTTTTAACACTGTAAACATCAGCCAGCAGTTGGTGAGTGGATACAACCTTTTTGGCATTCTGATGAGAGTAGTTCTCTGCGAGGAAGGACAGGCCATACATGTGGCCCTTTTGAAGCCAGTCTTTATCATGCCGGTATTTAGCGCTCCACCTCTGACCTAAAAAAAAAGTACATAGCTCATTAACAACCTTGAAGCAATTTCATTTTTCTATCAGTTTTAATGTACATAAATATCAATACCACTTAAAAAATGATCAAATAAAAAACCCTTTGTGCACAGTATTATCACAAAGAATTGTTACCTGGAGGATCTCTGCAGATGTAACATATGTAGTGATCAGGGATGCTGTCCTCCAAAAGCCCCATACACACACTGTGTTGCCAGCACATACACTCCTCACACTGTAAAGACATAAACACTGTTAGACAACTATAATTTGCAATTTTACAGTGAGAAGATTCAGAACAAATGTACTACCAGATACCAGAAAGGTACTTAGATCCATTTCAAAACTCTTGATATGTTTTTTGCGTTAAACTTTATATTTACAGACAGTATAAAAACTAGTTTTAAAGGTCATCAGGTGGCATTTTCTAAGAGTACACCTACCTGAATCATAAAGCCGTTTTCTTCATCCATCTCACAGATACAACGAACGATTTCATCTGCACCATCATCATCCTCATCCTGGAAGTCCTCCATAGTGATGGAGTCTAGATCCTGGTTATACTCATCACCACTGAACAGCAAACTCTCAGTGGTCGAGTCTTCCAGGAAGTCGATGTCTGATAGGTCTGAGAAAGGAAAAGGAAGTATCAACATCTCAGCACTTACACTATTTTCATGTTGATTTCTATCTATTAGCCACTGAACACATCAAATGTAATGGCTGGAAGCTACATCTAAAATTATACTATTATTGGAAAGTGGCTACAAAAAGCTGTAAATCAATGAAAAGACTTACTTTCCCCGGTGAGGTCAACAGACAATATGGCACGGGGGTATTGGAACGTGCTGTGCTTGAAGGCACTAGAGGAAGAACGATGTACTGGGGAAGACGGTCTATCCAAATAAGTCAATGACATCTCATCCAGGTCTGAGTAACCTTAGCACAAAGATGAGAATAATATGACCTTCTCATTCCATACATCAAAAAGACGGCTAAAGTGAAATTTAAGAAAGTTAAAGCTGATTAAATGTAAAGTTGCTCTAATTTTTTACTCATAGATGTGAGAATTAAAGTATTTGTAAAACTTTTAAGTAAAAAGACTTCTGAAAACGAGGCAAACATAAAACTTAGCTCACAGTGCAGTTTTGATTTCTTCTTCTTTTTTTTCTTTTTCTTCTGTTTAATTCTGAAAATGTCCTTCTCTTTCCTGTCTCTTCTGTCTTTATCCCTCTTTTTCACTACAGAGAAAAGAAATACAACATTTGATGAAAACTGCTCGGTTTAAGAATGTAAAATTGGGTACAAAAAGTCAGTAAACTCACCAAACAACTGACATTTATCCTCCAGTTTGAATTTCCGCTCTGTCTTTATACAAATCCCTAAAGACCACATAAACAATCATAAGATAAAAAAGGAAAAAAGAAAGAAACTCCATCATCTTTCAAATCTACCGATATAGCTCACCATCTAGGTGCTTTTCCTTCTTGATGATCTTGTCGTGGAGATTATCAAAGTTAGGAGGTGGTAAGGAGACCTCTGTACTGTCTGAACTGACAGAAGCAGAAGAACGTTTCTTCTTACAGAACTTAGGAGGTCTTACACAGCCAGAGCTGTCCATTTGAAGCATGAAGCCCTGAGAGGACAAAGCTACGAGAAGAAGATAATTCAGTTTAAGTGTGCAACTGTTAACTACATAACCATTTAATTAAAATCACCCTGACAAATCACAACTTACAGGAGGAAGTAGAGACGGTCCTGCGCCTCTTGTTATATGGCATATCTGACAAGGTGCTTGTAGGCATGGAAGCAGACGTTGCCCTGGAGCGGCCCAGCCTGTCTGGTGAGCAGACCTCACTGTCCAGTTCTTTCTCAGTGTTATGATAGTACTTCAAGTGATAGTCCAACAGTTTTGCTTTCCGGAATGCTTTAGAGCAGCCAGGGACTTTACACTTAAATTTATTATGGTCCAGGTCTATTAAAGACTTATTGGGAGCAGTGGGGTCATCAGACTTCTTGGTGTTAATAACTGAAAAGAAAGGGGAAAACCATTGTTAGATACACACACACACAGTACTGTGCAAAAGTCTTATGCCACTAGTATTTTCACCAACAAAAAATGGTTTTAAGTCAGTTATTTCTATCTTTTGCACGTCAGTTGGAAATATCAGTTTACATTTTCAAACATTATTTTGGTTATTAATTGTGATAATGCAGCGAGATTATTGTCTGACAACAGCCAGTGCTCCACACTGAGATCTGATCTGATCTGATCATCATCCAGTCCAGAAGAACTGTGGCAACGTCTCCAAGATGCTTCAAAAAAACCTACCTGGAAAGCTACCTGAAAAACTATGGACAAGTGTACCTCAGAACAGAAGCTGTTTTACCAAAAGCTGTAATTCCAAATATTTATTTGATTTAGTTAATAGAAGTTATTGATAAATTAAATCTATTCATGACATTATTTTTGAAAGCATCCTCATTTTACAACATTTTTACACAAGTGTATATATAGACTTTTAAACTGAAGTGAGTGGAAGGCAAGTGGTAATTCATACTTGGCTCTCTGGCATGTTTGTTGGCTTTAGGAGTCCTGGAAGGAACTTTCTGACATGCAGCTAAACATAAAATGAGAAGATAGTATTTACATATCACAAAAGCCCAGCAGCAACACTGTTACAACTGTTAACAGTACACAGTCTACTATTGATATTTTCAATATATCAATATCAATATGTTTATTATATCAATGAAACACAAAGTGTCCTTCAAAAGTTTCATGGAGAAACACAAATAAAGGAATTAAATTTTATGGCAAACCAACCAGTTACTACAGAAGGAGAGTTCCCTTCAAGTGTTGCTTGATTGACTGACGTGGACAACACGTCAGTCATCTTGTCTTTCTCACTGATAGGTGACTCAGCAATGCTAGGGGGAGGAGCTGGGGATTGGCTTTCTGAAGCTGGCTTTTGTGGAGGAGCTTCTGTTTTTTCTGCAGTGCTGCTGTCTTCAACTAAAAAATAAATAAATAAATACATAAAATAACACTATTTACACAGAACAGGTATTTGTGCATTTTCAAAACACTATTCTAGAGCAGTGATATCAGCATGCATTTACACTGCCCTATTAAATAATTATAATTAGTTTTTTTAAATAACTTTATTCAGCAAGGATGCATTAAATTGATCAAAAGTGATAGTAAAACAGATTTATAAATTAAGTTTTTAGCATATGGGTCTTAAAAAAATGTTGAAAATTGTGCAAAACTTTACTATGCCATAAGCTCTACTTAAGTAAGTGTATGTCTTTCACCAGCTTTTTGAGAGTCATCTTGAGGAGGAGTAGGAGGAGGAGGAGGAGGGTGAGTGCTGGAATCCTTCATGTGTGGTGAAGAGGGATAAGCCTGGTCAGAGCTTGTTGCTAGACGCTGAGATCGTCTCCTTCTCTGAGGGGAGTTGGTAGGGGCTGTGCAAAAACAGACATGCATGTTACTTTCACCTTTATTTATTATTATTTTTGTTGGTGCTGATGAGTTTGTTGTAACTTCTGATAGCTGACAATGCATAAACACTGCCTACCTGTGTGTGTACTGTCTGAAAGGGTGTGTGTTGAACTGGGTGAAGGACCGGGTTCGGGGGCTGTGTTCTGATTGCTAGTGGTGGACTCTCCCGAGTCATGTTTGAGTCTTCTTGAGCGAGCCTTGCACAGGGATGGGCTAGAGAGGGATGCTGGGGGTTTTTGACAAATAACAGACTGGGATCTTTCATCAGCTGGACTGGCCTCTGCACCTGATGCTTTCTGAAGGGTGAAGAAGTAAACACAACATGAGTGTGTGTACTAAAGTGATCATCACGTTGATAACTGTTATCACTTTCATCCATACCTGCTGCGATGTCACTGGAAGCTCTTTTGACTCTGTTTTGCATTCAGACTCAGTTTCAGCACATCCTTGATTAGGATAATCACACACAAAACATCATAATCACTTTGTTCTAATGATTTATTGTCCCTGTTTATTTAATAAATATTAAAGCCATGATGATTCGTACTATTAAAGATCAATTTAATACATTTTTAATACATATTAATGAATTAATATTGTCCACAGCAATATTTTATGAACCTATGATATTTACCTGCCCCCTTGCTGAGACGCGTCCTTTTACTGCTGCACAAGTTGCCTTGTCTTTTGCTCCTCCTCTTTGCTGTAGCAGGTTCAAGATCCTCAGCTGCTGGCTTACTGTCTTCCTCTTCTGAGTCCAATTCTTCTGCGTAAAGCAGGAAATAAAGTTTATATGCCTGATCAATATGAACAAAGTGCTCCAACCAATCTCCAAACAAATCACAAAGGTTTATGAAATGTATGTAACTGAACACAGATTGGTAGGCAAGAATTTCACGGTAAAGCATTCAGAAGTTCATTGGACAAGAAAAGTCATATACCAAGTTTTTCTGATTCACTCTCATCATCATCGTCACCATCATCATCATCATCATCATCATCAACGTCGTCATCATCATCGTCAAGCTCTTCATCTGACCGCTGTTCCCTCCTGTCCTCTCGGTCCTTGTTGCTGTTGGCGCTGGTACGTGGTCTGTTCCCTCCTTTATTCTTGGCTGCAGCTGAAGCAGCCTTCACCAGAGCGATCCAGTCCTGCTTGAACACAAACCAATACACTATCAGTCACATATGACATTGACCTCTCACAAACATACCTCTGACCATGGCTAACATGCAAAAAAAGAAGAAAAAAAAACAACAACTTTAAATAATAATAGAAAAAAATGCTATTAATAAAGTAGTTAGGGTAACTGAGGAGGTAGAATAAAGTGATTTGGCATCCCTGAGCTGCCTGACTGGCACAAAGACGCAACTGTAAGCTGTGTGGACCAGCTTCTTGTGTCTTCAAATATTATTCAGGATTGACCCCATGCATTTTACCTTCTGAAAAAGAGGAAGAGGTAAAAGGACAACACTATAGAGGGCCACACTGATATATACATTTACTATTAAACATGATCAAAAATTATCAAGCTGTGAAAAACAAATCTATTAAACTTCACGAGAACCTGTTTGTTAGAAAAGAAAAAAAAAACTGGTGAGGCCTCTTTAAAGTCACTTTAATAAACTTACTTGTCCTTTTGCATCTTCTGGCATGGACTTGATGTGGATTCTTTTCACACAGCGAATGACTCCATCATAAAATTGTACAGTGTATGTGCCTAAAGTAAACAAAGTGACAATAAATACATTACTGACCTTTTCAATTTGATTCAAAGAAAATTCAGATTATGGTTAACCTGTGGATGCATTAGGCTAAATCATATCCTTCCCAAATTAGCATTTGAAAACATTTTCTTTCATTTTCTCAACCAAAGAACGATAATTACAATTTTAGCTTTTTAATTATGTTTCTGCCCTGAAGGATCAGCAAGGTGATCCTACCTTCCTTGTTGATACTTTCAATCTTGGCAGGATAGTAGCGGCAATCTGTCCATCGGGCTAGCACCTCCTCACCATCTCTCAATTCCTAAAAATGCAATAAAGACAAAAAAGACATGCAATTAATTACATTCAACCCAGACAAATTCAACCAAGCCTTTATTGAAGATGTGGGATGTGCTGTGATCGTAAAAGTTAATGGTTAGAGCAGAACAAACTGTGATGAACACACTGCAAACCTCTGATTATTTCATGTAGCACCTACAAAGCCGATTAATAGTCATTTAACAACCACAAAGAAGTAAAAAAACTAGTCAAAATCCAATTCCAGAAAACCACTGAAGCCTCAAATGTATATAAATTTATCAACCTTTTTTTTATATACTTTATATTTCGAGTAAATCTTTATTTAAATATACAAAATGTCTAAAGTTTGTAGTCAGTAAGATTTTTTACATTGTTTCAAAGACATATTTTAAATAAAAACTGTCCTTTTGAGATTTCTATTCCACAAAAAACCCCACTAATTTAATAAAACTATTAAGCATCAAAACGGTTTTCAACACTGATGGTAACAAGAAACGTTTCTTGAGCAGTGCTGCCACCATAGGAATACATTTCATTGTATCACTGAATAGTAGATGGGCACTAAACAGTTAATTCAAAAACTATATAAAAATCTTACTGAAACCAAACGTTTGGACAGAAAAGTAACAACACCTCTTTAAATATAAGTCACAAAGGTGCATTTTTTTAACGGATGATTGCTTGCAGCCCAAAGAAAAACATTAAAAGGTTTTGTCTATGTAGATGGAGAAAAAACCCAAACAATGATGGGACAAGCAGTTTGCGAGAGCCAGATCAAGGTAGATGGGCAATTGAGGTATGTACTTGTCTCTGCTGGGGTAAGTCTTTTTGGTCCTCTGTGCTCTCTGTACTTCCAGGAAGCTCACGAAGGCGAGATGCTCTCATCTCGCTGAGTCTCTCCTGGCAGAAACGTTTGTAAGACAAGAATTAATAAATCACTCATCTCATTACCAAATGAGATTTTTTTTTATTTCAATTTGAGTGGCTGAAAATGTCAATTAAGTTTATTTTAGCAGCTTCATTCTACATAAAATACTTTTAAAGCCAACAAAGTTCCCTGCATTTCTCATGCTTGCCATGTCATCCTAGACATTTCAGACCATAAACATATCTGAAAAGAGGAAGTACTGGAAACATACAGACACCTCCTCTTCTTTGAGACCCTCTTTGCGGAGCGCTGGTCTCTCTAATGGCCGAAGTCTGGTGCTGTCCCAGAGAATCCACTCATCGTACCTATGGCTCCAACGGTCAAAATGCACAAGCATCTTTCCCTCATCGTAATCAATCTTTTCGATACGTGAAGGGTACCTGCAAAGAAACCATTCAACATGTATCATGGTTCACAACAAGCAAAACATTTTTACACTATTATACCAATTTTACATTTAAAATGTATGGTACGGTTTGTTTAAAGTCAAAGTTGGGACCCCAATTTAAAATCCTTTGGTAAAACAAAATAATAGCTAGCAGTTGTGACTGTACTGCATTTTTAAATAGACCTTCAAAATGAATTCATACCACTTCTGCAGGTAGTCCTGGGCCTCAACCCTGGCACCAACCTCAAAAGAGATCCCTGGTCGATTTGGAGGTTTCTTGCTCATTTTGTGTGTACTCTTACCAGGTCTTTCTCAAGACACAAATGTTCTCTCGTCCTGTGGACGGACCTATGAACAAAAAGATATAATCTATGAGTCTATAAACTCTATCAAATAGACAAACACATTTTATTTATATCAACTTCATAGTAAGACAGGCAAACATTAGACTCTTACAGCATGCACTACGTTTGCATATGTGGCATTTGCAAATGTACCAACAAACATGCACGGTTTCATTCAAGCTGACTAAGGAACATAAGGCTCAACTCTTTTACCAGCTTGCAAATTGTAGCCTAAACCAGGCCTTTAAGCAACCTACTGTATTCTGATACACTCAAATCTGGAGATATCTTCAGAATTTGTTCAAACGTTTGCAAACTTTAACGTATCACGAGGCATTACTATTAAATGCAAACAACAGGAATCAAGCAAACACATCAAAGTTTATAGAAAAAAAGCGTTCAGACAGGACAGTGGCTAACTAAGCTAACCAGCTACTGTACTCCACTTATGACAGACTAGCGCACAATTTAAATCGCCATGTTAAAAACTAGTTATCCTGTAAGGAAAACTCAACCTTTTAAAAGGTCTAGAAGCAAATTTAAGCTTGAAAAAAATTTGATAAGAGGGTAACTTAGCTGACTCTTTTCACTAGATTATCATAGCTTGCTAATGCTAGGTACTGGCTAACGAGTTTCTCAATTTGCCTGCAGTATGAATATAACTGGCAGATCTTTCTTTAAAGTGTCACTAAACCCGTGAGCAAAAATAATACACCTCATTATTTTAAAGTTCAAACTTCAAGTCAAACCTCCCACTGTCCAGTTTGCACAGGAGAGCTAGCCAAGCAGCTAATGCTGTACCAGCTGACTAGCTAAACCGTTCCGAGGGGATACAACTGTGAGCAAAAAAGAGAGAAAAAAATGACAGGCCAGTTTTTATCTTTCTTAAAACAACTCGAAGAATGACACTTGCCATCTGATGACCGCTATACGCGTGACATAAACATTTACCTTTGAAAATTCATTGAGAGAATAGCAATTAATTCCTATAGTGTATTGTATTCATTCCAGCCCAGTTACTTTTACCCAAACTGGACGTGCGCGCGCACGCTTGCGACGCACAAAATGCCTAAGGCACGAGCACCGCAGACTGACACGTGACCTATAACCAGACGCTTTGTGTTTTGTTTGTTTTTGTTGTAAAAGGGACAGAAGCCATTTACTTCAGCCATCTTTGCCACAGTGCCAAATGTCGTTTTTAAGTATTCGGGTATAGCTCGTTTACATTACTTTGTACAGCTTGAAGTGCTAAACACGCCTCTTATTCAGAGAAAGCCGTTGTATTGTATCAAAAACAGTTTTCAGTGTGCTCTCTTTCGCTCTTGTGCTGTATGATGGCGAATTATACAGTAGGTTAAGATGGGATAAGATTACCCCACTATAATTATTTTCTTCTGGTCATAGATGGGACAAATCTTGTCTGTAGCCCACACATCTAATGCTCTTTTCTTTTTATTTCATCTGAATATCAACATATCAGTGGGCCTATAAAATGTTTTTGTGTTTGTTAATGAGGAATTTGTGGACACAATGTTTTTAAATTTGTGTAGTAAAAATGTTTTATAAGTTACATTTATTCTACATTAATGATATATTTACATGTTATTTACATATTAAAAATACATTATCAAGTCATTTATACATTCTTTAAAAGTATATGCTTCATATAGGCTTCTTCACACAAGTTTAACTAATGTTAAAATATAGTGTATATATGTGAGAACTGAATTATCATTGTGATAAATGTAATGTTTCTGTTTATCTTCCTTAATAATGATGCATCATCTTGCATACATATTTATAGGCAATCTAAATCAATTACAATTTAAAAGTGAATGCACTTTTCTGAAGGAGGGCATGCACAGGACCTGAATGTGAAGGATGGGTGGCTAATTGTGGCCGTTAATGTTCAACATCATGCCAAGTCGCCACAAATAAATCAATGCATGGGAAATGGCTTACACAAAATGTTTTTGTATACATGCATATATTTTTCACAATAGACAGTGCAATGTTTTAATATACACCTACAGCTCATGATTAATCTAATATTTAACTCATTTGAGAGTTATAATTCCCTAATTTTGATACTGAGCCATCCAAATTCCAAAAGATTACTAAGATTCAATCAAAGTAAAAAACTAAATATTTAATAAACACACCAGTGAAACAGTAAAGAATGTTTTATCAAATTTATTAAAAAAACTGTTAGTGACGCTTTCTTCACATATTACATATTGATGTAATTGTTTTCAATTCAACCATCCATCATCCTGCCAGCTGCATCGTGGCAATTGTCAAACATAAGTTTGTAGTCTGTTCCTCCAGCTTTAACAAAGTCAGACACTGTCTTGCTCCCACGGAAATTTTTTATCTCAACAATCTGTCAAAAGGTAAATAAATAGTTAAAACAGAACAAAATGATGAAGTGAAACTGAGAATGAATCCTGTATTAAAAAACTCCAAGACTTTAATAAATTGATCAAATACTGACCCTTATTTCTCAAGCTACAACAAATTGACAGAAGTACTTGCCTTCCAATTATTAGCCATATGACGGGCAGCCACAACAACAGTCTGGGATGAGATGCCATAGCCATCTCCTTTATGGATCAGCCATTTAGTGCCATCAGCTAGAGTCACTCTTAAAGCAAAACCAGTGGACAAAATGAATCCTCAATATACAAATGTGCTGAATTCAAAGCATACAACACAAAATAAATGGACAGAAATGTGGATCACATCTTGATTTTACCTGACTCCAGAGTGGCTAAGTATGCCTAGTTGGAATGACATCCCCTCTAGAGGTCTGGTCATCCTCTCTGCCTGGTAAACTTTGGAGTTGTATAGCTTCGTCAGATCAGACTTTTTGGAAATGTCATAACTGTAAGAGTTTCCTTTTCCTGAAGATATTGACATGATGGAAAACAGATCATTCTCTTGCATGTGCAACAGTGCTAACATTATAAAACAGTTTAAGCTGAAAACAACATCAATCCAGTTTCATGTTATTGTTTAAATAAAATACTCATAAATGTACCATCGCCCCATGAGGATTCGGCCACCATGGCCACCATAGCCAGGAGAAGAAGACCCAGTGCAGTCTTGAAGGACATCATGGTTCCCAGCAAACTGAAGTTTCTGTGTGTCTGAGGGTTTGTTATCAGAGCACTTTTTTATACTGTTCTGAGTCTGTGATCCTCCCCTTTTCGAAATGCTTGCTTCACTGCCGATGTCAACTGAGCAAACATAGCATGTCCAGGCAAAGTTTTTGGGAATTAGCAGGATTGCACAATTTTAGTATCTAAATCAGATTGTTTTAGAGTGCTTTGACTGTGCTAAAGTTCTGAATCTCCTCCAGAGGCTGTGTTGTTCTGCTGGCGAATGGAAAGCGGGAAAGGCCAGAATTGCACAACTAAATAAAAAAATAAATAAAAGAGAAGCATGCAGTTAAAAAAAACAGCACCCAGTTGAAAAAGAGCAACAGTATTAGTAGACTGATTTCATAGCCATCCAGTAATGGCTTTCAGTGTATTTTATTATTAAAAATATTTATTGTGCAAAAAAGTCAGAAGCATCTATAATGACAGTTGCTGATAAATCCTGATGACATGTAAACATAAGTGCATTATGATGCCAAAGGTTGATGGAAGTTTTTTTTAAGTAATTCTTCATCTTTCCACCAATGCTACTCACCTTCTCACTGTCGCGTTCAGAGGTCTGGTTTGCAGAAATGCATTTCCCCGTTTATTTCAATAGACATAATTTTTTTTTTAATGTAGTCTTAAGATTTGAGCCAAACCAACCCCTCCTACATGAATCACAACTCTGCAACAAAACCAGCGAATGACTGCTGGTGCCAGACTGGGTGGTTTGAGTATTTCACAAAATAGATTTTCACAACAGTCTAGAGTTTGCTACAGAAATAAACACCATCCAGTAGGCAGCTGTGTGAAAATGGCCTTGATATGACAAGATTTAAAGGAGAATGCCTAGACCAATATGCTATGCACTAGAACATCTTTGAATTAACCATATGCATCAATAACCACAAAAGAGTCAGTCCCATGCAGGGTTCATGGCTTTTTATAATATAACACTGCATGTGTTGCACCATGACTCAGACAGGGATCACTTAAGACACTAATGTATATTTAGAGCTGCACATTGACTGTTATTGAAGCTACAAGTGTGCCACCAAACCACAGAATAAAGGTCATTATCACACAGCAAGTTTAGATGGAGGTTTACCTCCTTAAATGAGACCCTGAAAGAGGTGTATAACAAATTCATCACTATATACACAGTCGGTGACCAATTTACATGGTAGTCTGTAAACATTTCTTTTCTCATTAACGCTTAAAATGAGCAAGTTGGAATGGATAGGACGCTTGAAAAACATGGTGAAGAAGAGCCCCTTATACTCAAATTTCATTATTGGCTTTGTGATGCTTGGACTTGAGCAACTTGTGGAGATAGACTTTGCATGCCCTTGTAATCCAAAGCTGAATCTGCTGTTTTCGATGGCATATTTTGTAGTTCCAGCTCTGTTCTCTTTTGCACTTTTGTTTTATATTCAGAGTTCACAGATCAGCAATTATTATAGCTGTTTGCACTGTGCTTTAGTTTGCCTCACACCGGCCGTTCTCTGGATCATGTTGCTGTTCTTTGATGGACAATACTTTGCCTGCGCAAAGACTTCATGGGAAGGACTGACGGTTCACACGGATATAACTGCTTCAACAACCTGGTGTCAGCCTTTTGAGACTCAGGACAACACCACAGAAAAGCAGATGGCATTTTTTAGCTATCGAAATAATTCTCAGGTGAGCATGATTATGAAATTACTTTACAATTATGTTGTGTGTGTGTTCCTAAGTATTTAGTTTATAATTTCGTTAAGTTTTAATGTAGTCATTTTTTTAAACGTAAATGTACTTCTTCAGATAGTGGGACTGTGCATACTGCTCCTGATGTCACTGCCTCTAATTTGGATGGGAATTAGGAAATGGAAATACACACCAAAAAGAAACAAAGAACTTGAAAATGAACAAATAGAAATGGTGGATTTGAGCCCTTCATCCCCTGCTGACAGTGCTTCTACAATCGTGGATCACAATAGAGATGATTTTTAACATCACTGGACATTACCTCATTTTTATAGTAAGATGTATTTTCATGATTCAAAACCTCATGTTTAAAATTCATAGCATTAATTATGGTATGATAAATGGGATATATATGTATATATATGTGTGTGTACATATACAGTACTTGTGTACTTTTAAGCTTTTCTAATGAAACTGTGTCATATTGCATGTGTTTCCTTTAGCAACTGTAACAAACCACTTCCTGTCATATTTAATTCTGGTTTTGAATTACTTTTACTTTAAAATTTACTCAGACATTAAATCATTATATAGTCTTTCAATTAAATGCTAAATAAAATACAACCATTTTCTTTTATACACTAAGTGTGAGTTTGTAGTCAGGTATAAAAATAAACTAAAAGAAAAACTATAAAAAACAAAGTCAGTGACAAAATACTAAAACACTATCACCTAACTGTAGACTAATACACATCCTACAGTTTTCTTATGGATGAAATCCAAGAATCCGTTCTGGATTAATGAGTAAATAATGGTTTTAAAACAAGATAATATGAAGCTTTAATAATATCCTGCTTTAGGATTACTTTAAAGGGATGGTAAATTTAAAATTTAAACTTAAAAATTTTAGAAAAGTTTAGAAGGGCGTTAAGATGAGTTAATAACATTATTATGAAAGAGTAACATTATTTATGTTAGATGTAATCGGCCTTGTTGAGATCCGGTGAAAGCATGCATGCTGTTTGGGCCCAGACGAAGGTTACGTTGTGACGGTCTTTTGCCATTTTCCAGAGTAAGGCACAGGAGAAGAATGGTAAAGTTATATTATGTTACATAGACTGTTTTACAGTGTTTCTGCTATGTTTCTGGATCTGGGATCTATTCAGTCATATTGCTGTCTATGGAGGGTCAGACAGCTCTCTGATCTCATGAGAAATATCTTAATTTGTGTTCTGAAGATGAAAAAATGTCTTATGGGTTTGAAATGACATGAGTTTGAGCAATTTCACTTGCATCACACAAAAATCAGCAGTTTTAGTCTCACACCTCTTGACCTTGACACAACGAGCAAGAAATGGGTTTTTTATTCAAATGGATTTATTGACTTTTTAAGGGTGGGACTTGGAGACCCATTAGGATGGACTTTGCATGTCCTTGACATCTAAACATCACCTTGCTGTTATATTTTGTGGTGCTCTTGTTCTCCAGTGCCTTCATGTTTTATGCGTAGTTTTGAAAAAAAGGAAATTGCAAAACACCACTTATTTACAATTGAGTTACAAACATCACAAAAAAGGGGAAACAATGTTTGACGCACATTCTCATCCAGCAATACCTTTAAGTGCATTTGTTTTTTTAGCTGTCTTGGCATAATGAACAGCAAGAAACCACGGAGGGCACTGCGTTAAGTAACATGGTACAATAAAATGACTTATTTGTAAAGTAAAATGACTTACTGTACATGTAAAGCATTGCTCCACTACTAAATTAATCTGAAAACTTTCTTAACAGCAATCAAGCAAAAAAATATTTTATTTCTACCTCAAAATATACTCAGGTCATTTAGAAGCAGCTTTATTTTTTAAGTTTAAAATATTCCCCTTTATAGCTGTGAGTTCCGTTACAATTACCCAGATATAATACATATATACAATATTGTAATATTAGATAAGCTAGATTTTGTCTCCTACTGTACAGTAAATCACAATCCTGTCACCAGTACTCCATAGGTCCTGGGAATTGGCAAATGTTGAGGACTTTCTAAAGGGCTACTAAGAGGACTGGAGTCCACTCCTCCAATGGAGGGCAGATAGGCATGATGCAGAATGGGTAACTGCAGAGACAGCCTGCGCTGAATGCTGTGGGGGAAAAGAAAAACAAAACAAAAAAAAGTAGATGTAGCAATATGGAATTTTTAGACAATTCTTCTTAAAATAAACTTTAAGGAAACTGCAGATGTGTGTGTCTTTAAATTCCTTTTCACTGTTAGAGCACTGAAAACAGTATCTGAAACGCACAGTTCAGGGGAGTTAACGTCCTCCAGCACATTCCTGTTACAGTTGGAGCTTTCAGGGAGAGTCAGACATTTCTCCTTGACTGAAAAGACAAAAAGAAGCAGGCCAAACAACATATGAATGAAGCTAAATACACATTTGATAAATAACTGAATGAAAACAGTACAAAGTCGGACCTGGGGCATTCGAAAAGAAATGCATCAGTTTAATAAAACGGTGCAATCACTCTCTAAAGGTCAAACAAAATATTCAACTCAATGCTTTATTTTCAAATATGTGTCTAAATGCTGGTTCTAGGTATTGACAAACATTGGAATTGTTCTGAATTCAGTCCCTAAATGCTGTTTTTACACAAAGGTGCACACCTTTGGCATTGTTATACCTGCTTTGTGCACAAAACTTCTGATGATGACATGCTCCGTAACGTGAGGGCTCAGCTCATTCAGCAGCCTGGTCAAATTCTCCATCTCAGAATCCAGCTGAAGGACATCACAAAAAAAAAAAAACAACAACAACACCATAATAATGATTTTAAAGGCATTTTATCAATCCTGCATCTACTGGTTGCTATTGTCAATGTAACCACCAGATGTCCCCCTTCTATATTATGTTTGTGAATATAAATAGAGCATTTACCCAGTACTCCTGCACTTTAAAGTATAACTTTGAATAATGCTCATTGTTTCTAGACTTGTTTTTTGTCTGTTATACTTGTTTCATGTCAAGTTTATCTGGTTGGACTGACACTGAATGCTAACCGATTTTGATCAGTTGTTCTTCCAAATCTGATTATAAAGCAAGATTTATGAAATGAATGTAGATGCAAAAAAGCTTCTCACTTTTCTAATGTGCCGTTTGAAGTTTAGGTTTTCTAATAGTAGAATATCCAGACTAGACAAGATGTTTTGTGTCCTGTCAGTCACATAGCCAGATGCTCCTGGGTTGTTCGGCTTCATGAAGCTCCTCTTGTCATTGTATTGTCCAAACTCATTTTCTAATTCACTACACCATTGTGTGAGGTGGAACCTTCTTGACAAGAATGCAGGATCAGGACCCATCCTTATTATAATAATCTGCAGAATTATATAAATTTATTTGAAGAAAATGTCAATAAATGAGGATAGATAGAAGTAGAGTAAAATACAAATTATGTACAAAAAAATATATAAAATTTCTTATGTTTTACATGTCAGAATAGCACTTAAGTTATGATGCGCGTCATACCTTTGGAATAAACACCATACAAAGAGTGCTACAGCAGCATGTGATGATCACAAGGGTCACAATGAAGAACTGGACATTTGGCTGATCCTGCCACAGCATAGACGCACATGTACCAATCAGAATCACTGGAACCGACAGAAACACACTGTATCGAATACTCCTGCTATCATTTATGGCAGGGATGTTCATGTGGCATGTGGTCCAGGCCAGGAAACAGGTGCTTAACTGGATAAGAAACAAGGATATGAGCAAATACATTCTGTCCATTTGCCATGTTTTATTTTTGCTATACATTGCATCTGGAACTATTAACAGCACATCGGTTTTTCAAAATTTTTGCTACTTCCTTATTCAAAGATTAAATCATTTTCCTCATAATTCTACAAACAATACCCCATAATGACAACATTAAAAGTTAGTTTTAAATATTTTTACATTTATTTAATAGAACATCATACGATAAGCATTCACAGCCTTTGCTCAGTACCTTGTTGAAGCACCTTTGGCACAAATTGCATCCCCAAATCCTTTTGGGTATCATGCAACAAGCTTTGATCATTTTTTTGAGCATTTGGTAATTATTTGCTATTCTTCTCCTCACCTCTTCAGGTCTGTCAGGATGGAAACAGACGCATATTTTCAGGTTTCTCCAGACCTATTTAATTGGATTCAATTTCAGGCTGCTTGGCCATTAGCAGATATGTCTGTAAGTCACTCTTGCTGTGAGTTTAAGGTCCATCTCTTGTTAAAAGGTGAATCTTCTGCCCAGTCTTAAGTCTGAACGCTCTGCACTGGGATTTTATTAAGGCTGTCTCTATATTTTGGTGCACTGAACCCATCTTCTACTCTAACGCATCCCTCAGTCCCTGTCACTAAAAACCTGTTGTGATATTTGTTCCTCTGTAGGTTCTGTATATTCAGGCCATCTGAATATATCATAATTGAGCTCAATTTAAGTTGTAAAAAGCTCTCAAGGATGATCAGTGGAAACGTCATGCACTTGATTTTTAATATAATCGCAAAAATTTCAAACAAACTTCTTTTACATTGTCATTATAGGGTATTCTAGGTAAAATTTTAAGGAAAATAATGAATTCATTTTGGAATAAGGCTGTAACATAACAAAACGTGGAAAAACTGAAGATCTGTGAATACTTTCTGGATGCACTGTACCCCTTGTTTGACATGTTTTTAATCAAATCTCATACCAGGAGTATCCCCTTATAAACATAGAAGGCGGCCATCCAGAAACCCATGTATGTGTTCTCACATCGCTCTGTAAAGGGCTGAATAAAAAAATCTTGACCGTGAGGATCAGCCTAAAACAAAAAGAAAAAGACTGACACTCAACCCAGATGTTAATTTCAAATACTGCAGTAAGACATTTACCAGTCATTGTCAAATCATAATTTTGTCAACAAAAGTTGCTGGTGTTTTACAAAAAGCAAAATGAGGACACCTTTTTCACACAACTGATAACTATGGGGCGGGTTATTGATGAATTAAGGCTTATTTTTGTGTGATTCCTTGCCCTAAAGAACATTTATCATAGTGCATGATTTGTAAACTAATATATTTTAAAGTTGACATCACATATTGGGGTCTGTATGACACATACTTCAAATTGAACACTTTAGTGTTCTTAGCTCCAGAGGGATTTGGGAAATGTGTTTTTTTTTTAAATTTACTCACCTCTATATGATGCTCCTTTACTGTTCTTTTCAAAGGATCCAACATTTGCAGACAAGTTAATGAACTCAGGTCAATCAACAAAAGAAAAATAATCAGAAGAACCGGCCCATAGTTCTTTGTGGCCTGGGAAAAGTCCCCCCCAAAAAATTAAACAAAAGACAGGAAGGCACACTGTAACATTTAATAGAAATATTCTACACAATATATAGAGTTTATATTAAACAAAAATGCTGATTTATTTCTTACCTTTTTGTCAGCGCTTTGGTTTTTGAAGAATGATCGATTTGTCCATGTTTTTGCAAACATGGCCCCAAAAGCTGCTGTACATCCAATAGATAGGCATGAGATTTGCACCTATGAATAATGCCACAGATCATATACATATAATCCTATAGCAAATTCATTCAAAACTAATATCAGGCTTTATGTCTGGATAAAAGTCTTGTCCAAGTAACAACTGTAACAAAATTCTCATTGCATAAGTACTTACAGAGCAAGAAACTTCAAATGCACTATCAGAAACATAAGATCCATCTAGTCCCATGAAGAAAATGGAGCAATAAGACAACACAGCACCAAGAATAATCAAAGAGTTCATAAAAGGTCTTGACATGCTAATGGCCCTGTAAATGACAAGAGAATAGAATACCACAGATGTATAAACATAGTTAGAAAAGCGCACTACTGAATGAAAGACATTCAAGATCATTAGTCAAACACACAATTTACCAATGATTGCGGTTTTTCACACTGAAGACCAGGAAACTGCAAGCTGTAAAAATTCCTAAGAAAGTTAGAAATGCCACAAAACCATAGAGAAATATACTGATGCGTTTCCTGTGAGGGTACACATGGGTTCGGTCCTTTGTGGCTTTATCCCCTGTAGAAGGCAAAGGCATGTGTTTTATAACACATACTGAGAATTTCACTACGCTATCAAATATTTCTCATCAGGTCTGTGATATATCATATCAGATATATTTTCTTTTAAGAGACTTACTTTGAAATCTGATTGGACTGATAAACTCTAGTTCATCTGTAATGGCACTATATTTTTTAATATCGACAGCTCTTCCGTCTATGGAGGATAAAAACTGTTGTCAATAAAAATTATCAAGACATTGTAAAGAAAGCTAGGAAGCCTCAAAAATTGTACTGTACCTTGATACTGAGCAAACTTCACATTGGCATTTCTTTCTCCTTTTTGGAACGTCACATGACCCTGTACAACAATATTTAGCTATATTAAATTCAAATGTAAAATTTAAAAAAGAAATATTTGACTCTGGACCTCAAGCTTCAAGGTCTTAAGTTGCATGGGTATATAATAGCCAACAATACGGGTCAAAATTATAAATTTTTCGGTTATGTCAAAAATCATTAGGATTTGACGTATTATCTTCTATTAAGATATTTTTTTTACATTTTATACTGTAAATACGTATGGCCAAAATTTTATTTTTCATTAGTAATATTGTGAAGGTAGATTTTACTTGTTTTTCCCTCACTCTCAGATTCTAGATTTTCAAATAATTGTATCTTGGCCAAATATTTTCCCATCCTAACATATACATCCTACAGTTCATCAAAAGCCTATTTAATTAGCTTTTATATTATGGAAAAACCCCAATTTCAAAAATGTACCCTTATTGGTTTGGTGGTCCAGGGTCACATATGTAAGAGAAATAAAGAAATGTGTAAATAAATATCCATAAATAATTATGTTTTTGCCATTTATAAGTATGTTTAAATTGTCAGTAACACATTAGTAAAGGGACCAATTCTGACTATAACCTACTTCCATAATAGCATGCCTATTAATAACATATTCACAGTTTATTAGTACTTTTAAAGCACTTATTATGAATGACCATATTCTACATCCTACCAAGAACCTACTACCTTGCTTACTACTAATAAGCACTAAATTAGGTGTATATTGAGTTTATGTTATTTCCGAGAATTGGAGTTTGGAGAATTGAATCTGTCCACTATTTTTCAGGCAGAATTCTGAATAAATGTACTCACTGTCACACCAAAGAAGTTGATCTTATCCATGGCCTCCAGAATCATTTGTCCCACTTCCTGCTCAGTGACAGTAAAGTTACGATAGATGCTGTATCTCTCTCTGTACCTCACAGTCTCCATGACTCTCGTTAAAACTTTAGCAATTACCCAAGTACCATCATAAGCAAAGCCATGAAACCTGTTTGCATCCAGACACTTCAGCTGTCGTCTTTCATCATACTCCTTCTCGTACTCCTGAGGTGTCTGAGTGTAATCAGTATAGATACGAAAACAAACAAATAAAAAAATCCCTATAAAACAGTGCTCACTTTGCTCATGACAATAACAGATGATAATGCAGTCAAAAGCAAACATACCCTACCAGAGATCCCTCGGAGGTTGCTGGTGCTAAGAGTCTCGATATCCGCACTGATGGATCCCTCTATGGCAGTCAGTATGTTTTCAGCTGTGCAGTTTGTGGAGCCAGTGTTAGTCCACAAACTGGCTTGGGTCCAGCCTGGTAGAATCCACTGGTATTTTTGGCCATACATGCCGAGATTATACACCTGTGACATAAAAGCATGTTTATGTTGTATAAAGGTGTAATGCTAACTGTAGTGCTAAAATGCTAACTTGAACTTGTACTTACACAGCAGAAGACTTTAGCAGCAAAGCTCACATCAAAATTAGCAATCACTATTCTCACATCATTGTCCTGTAAGTAATAATTAAAAAAACACTTGTGTCAAGGACGATAAGTGTCTACAGATGAATATATATGCACTTTGATCTGTGGCTGTGTGTTACAAAAGCAACTGCTTTCATGCCACTTTGTAGTGATGCACTGTAGAATAAATAAGTTCTGAAAAGTTCTTGATTGATTGATATAATGTGTGTGAGGAAACCAGACCCTTGATACGTGCCTTTAACTTTTTCACACAATCACAGGGAGCTTCAAAGAAGCTCTCGGCCTCTGCAAGCTGAATGTTAGCCGCCTCCAAATGCCTGCTTAAATCTCTCTGTACCTTTTTGAGAGAAGGTGAGTTTTCAGTTCACATTCTATCAAACTTCATATACTTATCCATTATTATTATTATTACATTATCCAAATTAGGATTACCTCTGTGAACCTCTGCTCAAGCTGAGTCAGTGTACCAACTCTACTCCATCCATACTGCCTGAGAAACCTCACCAGCGCCACATTAACTGCGCTTTCTGATGGTACAGTACGGAAGAAGTTTGGAAATCTTCTTTTATTGGCCAGAGAAGGTGCTGTTTCTGCAAATGACAGCTAAGAAACAGAAATATTAGACAAAAATAAATGAAATACCAAATCTCTTAAGATATTAATTGTGTTTCCCAATACAAAATATGGTAGTGGCGATGATCATCTGATTGAATGAGTACCTGCACAAGGTTCCAACCTCCTAGAGACTGGGCCAGGATAGAGGTCACTGAAGAACATGCCCCCCCAAAGATCATGACAGGTTTGAGGTCATTGAATAGGGTGTCAAAAAATGCTTTGAGTGCTTTGCTGTTATCACACTAAAAGCAGAAAGAGAACGATAGCGCAGAACAATGGGGGTTAATTTACCACATTACTGATTGATTAAAAATGTGGTAGCATGTGATTACCATATACAACATTTTAAACACTACAAATATGAAATAAAAGGATTACCATGTTTATTTCATTAACATACAAACTCCTTTTATATATGCCATTAGAACACTACACTCAATAAAGTAGAAAATGTAGCAAATTTTCTAAATGTGCACATTTGTGTCGGCTAGAGCTGGACCGATTTATCTGGCGGATATTAGGCATTATCCAAACTATCGGTATTAGCATTTATAATAGCCGATAAATGAATATTTAAAAAATAAAATAAAAACAGACGAAACACCCGTACTTGGTTCCAATTTGGTTCTTGTTGTTATTGTGTTTTTGTTCAAAGGACTTTACACTTCATATCTTAAGTTTGTATTTTTATACATTTTATTTATCAGAACTTTAATATATTTTGATGTTCCTCTGTTCTGTTGTGGCAATAAAAAAACAAGTTTCTTTTTAAAATGCATCATCATATTATGTACACATTTCTGAAATCAAATATATATTTTATATATATATATATATAATTATTATTATTATTATTTTTTTTTAAACCAACAAATATTTGTATCAGTATCGTGCTTCAAAATCCTTTATCGGTCAGGCTCTACTTCTAACTAAAACTGAAATAAAATAAATTAAGAAAAAAAAATCCCCAAACTAATAAAATAATATAATAAATAATAATATAAAAAATATATAATAAAATAATAATGAAAAAAATTTACATTTTTATTTATCATTTTAATTTACTAAATTGACTAAAAGTACTAAAATCTATACTACAATGACTTGAACTAAAAGTAAAAAAAAGAATTAAATAACCCGTTTAAACGTATTTTTTCAAAAAAATTCAGAAGCTAATAAATAATTTCAAAAATGTATATATTTATTTTATTAATTTCATAAAATGACTAAACATACTAAAACTAGTTGTAGAAAGAGTGAAGCTGAAAAATAAGTGAAAAAAATATTATTTTAATTTAAACATATTGCTCTTTCACTGCAGCATGTTTTCCCTTTCGAGACACAAAAGTTTTCTGTGTTTATTCAGCTCAGTGTGGCCTATAAACACCAAGTGATAGGAAATGATTCCCAGAGTTGTTGTGAGGGTTTATTTGATGACGTATTTCTAGAGAAGCACTCAGAGGAGTGTTTTTCTGAGGAAGGAGGTAATAAGGTCATTTCAAACGAAGCCTGAATTCAATATCATCATCAGCTTGGGTTTTTAGTTACACTGTGATATTACTCTGAAGCAGATCCTCATTAGCGTCATTGTTTGGGTCTGTATTTCCTGAACTCTAGTACGGACTGACAGACCTCTGATTGCAGGATATTTGACTGCAGCTTAAGAAAGTTAATGCATGAACAAACATGTACCAATGTGTGAGAGCTACTTTACTCATTTTCATTTCATTAAACTTGATATATTAACTTACACTAAAACTGAAATCAAAATTAACTAAAAATATATAGACACATTAAAAAAAATTAATCAATAAAATTATTTTTAATTAAATTTTTACTGTAATTATTAAAATGAATTGTTTTTGCTATTATTAATAAAATATATATTAAAAAAATCAATATATAATTTACTGCACAATATAATGATTTTTCTTTTATTAACTAGCTTATAAGTAGTATTATTGCTGTTGTGTGTGTGTGTTGGCAGCACACACCGTGTCTCTTTGTTTTGACTGGACAGTGTTCAGACGGCAGCTGGATTGTGTCTGGTCCGGAAGTGAGCGGCTGTGAAACACTGATCCAGGGTCAGTCTGAAATTCCCAGTGTTCTCGTGATCCTGCTACATTCCTGCTCCTCAGACCAAAGCCAGCGGTGTTTGCTCCGGATTCAGGAGCGTCTGGCACGACTGGAAAGTGGCTTGAGGAAGGTTGTTTATTGATGTGCGCGTCACAGAAGAATTCTGTCATTCATTTTCCCAGAACCGTCACGGAGAAATGTGTTTCCTTCTCACTTCATTACTTATTCCATTACCTTCCAATGTTTTTGATATAAACGGAGGGACGTCTTTGTCTTACTGTGGCTAATTTCATGGCTAGAGAATCCTAAACACACAATTTTGAGGCTTTTTGCATAGTTCTGTATAGTTGTTTAACACCTTAATTTAATAATTTAACAAATGTATTAATAACACAATTTAATAATAATATTTAATACATTTGTATTGTAATAATGAAACAAATTTTATACACATTTTTGGGTAGGATTTAGGGTTGGGTCGATAGACGAGGCCATCGCCGATGGCCGATAGACATCACGATCCTCCAGCCCGCCACAGCAGCAGCACCAAGCTCGCGAAAAATACACTTAATCTATGGCGGCAAATCTGTCGCTGCATGTCGCCAGAGGCTGGCGATGAGGTCGCTAGTGGGCGTTCTCATTCTGGTCGCTAAGTTACGTCATTGTTGACAGCGAATCAGGTTTCTTGCCGCTAAATACAAACATTTTGGAGGCAAAAGACCG